>OX596207.1:13171215-13493509 GCA_951394215.1 Glyphodes perspectalis | reverse complement strand
GTCATGTCTACCATTAATCTGAAAATATCAAGTAGATTTAGTATCCCACATTAGTATGCAGTTAAATGCTGTCTTTCAATTGAGAAATGGGCTGAGAATAAAATGATGATTCTCGATGTAGATGTTATTAGGTTGTAATAACCACGGAACAAATATTAAGTGAAAGTGCCAAGTGGGCGTGGCATTGAAGCCAATCAATTGTGCGTGGTAACGCAGAGTACTTATTATTAGTAGTGCCAGATAAATGTGTTCCTTATTCCTACCTATAAAAGAATTATAATTGCTCCAAAAGACAAAAACGTCATCTATGATCGAGAAGAAAAAATATCCCAACATTAGTGTTTGATTTGAATTTGGGTTACGAAAGGTTTTAACTATTTTTTAGAGATATAGTAAATTAAACCTTTTTTAAAAAGGATGAAAGTATGTTGTATGTTATTATAGGACTAGTAAGATAAGCTTTTTGACTAAAATAAGAATTGCCAATACAGCTCATTGCTTATCTGTAGTGTAGTATGTGATTAGTGGCGCATGTGTGAAATTCGTGACATGCCATTTCTACATGTTTTTTCTATTTTGTGGTAATGACCTGTGGTAATGACTCAAACACCATTTAAAGATGGAGGAGACCTTTCTATCCAATAGGGATTCGTATCTAACAATTAATATCAAAGATACTCCTCTTTTTTGTAATCATGATATAGAGCAAATAGAGGCTATTTTATTTCATTTCTTAATTCAGACAGTGATCTTACTTGTACACTTCGTTCATATCGTCCGTGATGACCCAGAAGGAGTCCTCGTCGATGCTCATGATGATAGCAGGATACACGTGGTCTACTTGCAGGATCTGCTGCGCGGGAAGGTTGCACGCCTCAGCCACCGGGGTCGATGGGCCTGGTAGCAAAGTTATGTCATTTTTTCGAGACATTTTTTGGGTTGAAATGAAGCATGATATGTATAGAATACTGTATAATGAATATATGTTAAGAATGAAACCATTTTTATTCTTACATGTGATTGTCATATTGTTAATGTCCTCAGTCAGTTCGCACTGGACCTCCTTAGCCACCATCTCACTCTTGGACTGTGGCACGCTCTCCGAGGAGCTGGACGCGCTGGAGAATGCAATGAGCAGCTGATCTTCTTTCGGCACCTTCGTCACCATTGGAAAGCCATAATTAATTAAGTATTCAAATTTAATTATGAAATAGATAATAGACCCGGTTTTTGAGGTGTATTGGAATATATATGTAACTCATCATTTGCAATTCATCTTTATTCATATAGATGACCAACTTTTGCCCGCGGCTCTGTCGAAACATTATGGAATTAATTTAAAGTTATGTTTTATACATTAAAAAAAACAGTATTTTAAAACCTATAATAACATTTATATATATTCGTCATATTATAAAGAAGATAAATTTAAATTACGTAAATTAATACCCAATAACAATGTTAACTTTGACAGAGCGTGACATTGTTTAGTCTATGACGTAATTATAGTCACGTGACAGTTTGGACCGTTTTGGCGGGAATTCACAAACTTATTTTAATTACGTATTTTTTATTGAAATTTTACGTATTTTTTCATGGAACTATTATTTTCGTGTTTAAATATTGATTTTGTTTCATAGATAGACCCATCCACCCATAGAAACAAAATCAATTCCAAAAATTAGTCAACATCCCTATTATTAAGTATTGAGTATAGGCATACTAATTCTAATTCATACTAATTCATTGGTTAAATAGTTTAGGCCTTATGATGGCAGATAGTGTTATTTTTCAAATAAGGAAGGAAAAGATCGATGTTAAGCTACCTTTATGCGTTTAGGTTTCTCCGAGGGGCAGCGGTTGGCACATGTAGCTGACGTGGAAGGCGTGGGCTCGCTCAGCACATCTATGAGGTTGAGCGGGACCGCTTGCTGCGTCGGCGGGGGCTTGGCCGCCGTGTCGTGCACTGGAGTGGGCTCCGACGAGTGGATTTCTTCTGTAACCAAAGAGCAATTCATTTACATGTCTTATCTAATCTCTTTTGATTGGGACCAGTATTAAGTCCCTGGTAAATTACATGATAATTAGTGGACTATGTGACTATGTTTCTAGGATTTCTAGGATTTTCCAAATGCAAACATTCTATAGTCCATACATGTGGAGTTATTTATATGAATTTCACTAAATCATTTAATGCTGCCATCTCATCAAACCATTATTGGTTAACTGATTTTCAAAACATAGGATTACTTTTAGTATGTGAGAAACGTCTTACTTACATATTCAACTCATTATTTCAAGGAATTAATTTAGGAAATGTCAAAAAATTTGCAAAAAAAAATTATTTTACTATTCATACAAAAGCCCAGTTTTGTTTCTAGCTGAATGTGGTTGGAGGGGCCTGCTGCCTCTTTGACTATGCCTACCTATATTGGGTGTGATGTTATGTATGTATGTATGTCATACAAAATCCCATCATTCAAGCCAATCACCTGATAAATTTTGTATGAAAAATGGAAATAATTTGTTTACTGACGAACTGGAAAATTCTTAGATATACTAAAACGAATATATTGCTTACCAAGTTTCGCCACAGCGAGGTTGAAGTCAGTGACAAGGTATGTGAACTCATCCAGCTGCTTCATGCAGCTGAGGAACCTCTCCTTCAGCTCAGCCGGCTCACAGTTCAGCTGCAGCACAAAACCTTGAGCCTGCAATTAGGTTATAGGTGGATTTTGTGTTGTTTTTGTTTGTCTAGTTGCGGAAAACAGATGCCCAACAATCTGAATGACTATAGGTATTTTATATATACAAACTTACTGCGATGGCCCTGTAATCCTTTAACTAAATAACTTAGGTATTTTATATATAGACATACTGTGATAGACCTGTAATCCTTAAAGGCAGAGGCCTAAAACACACATTCAGACAAAATTAAAATTGAGTAGGGTTATATGGAAAATTAATACTTTAATTATCATAATTGTTCATAATTTTATACCCATTTAGGTTATTTCATTGGCTATAAGTTTATTCTCTCAATATACTATGCAATAAATGGAGTATTGTTGGTGTTATTTGTTATATGTACAGAATATATGATTACTATCAATATTTTCAATCAAGTCCCATAATGGTGTGGGACTTAAAAATAATGTGCCAAGACTGCCAAGTGTGCTTCTTGCCTCAATCAAGCCAAAAGCCAAGTTATAAATTACATTGAGTTGAAACTTTTATTTGCATATTTACATTACAAAAGCAAAATATTTATATGCTGAAGATAAAATTAATATGTATAACCGCATTTGAAATATAAATTATTTTATTCAAATGTATGATCATAAATGAGAGAAAGTTGTTATCTACCGAGAGGGTAGAGAAAAAACTTTTACATACCTGCACTTTTAACTTCTGAATATCACTTATGGCATGGTCACATTTACCCAAAAATGTGTTTATTCGAGCTTCTAACTCGTTCCGGCGATGCAGAGTCAGCGTTGCTAGATCCACAAAACTCCTAGAATTCAATATTGACCCCGTTTTTATATTGTTATTGTAAAAACAAATACATTAGCCAATAAAACCACATGTTAGCATGTTATTTTACTCACATCTTTGCAGTTTGCGCAGTTTTCTGTTGCTTATTTGAACTGTTTATATATTTTCGGACTAAAATATGTTTTGAAAGCCGATTTCAATTGTTTACAACAGCGAAGCAAAGTTTTATTTTACTTTCATTTTTGGATGTGGTGTGAGTGATGACAGTAAAAAGAATGAATGGTCGAAAAACCGAACGAGTGGCATGGTATTTTCACATGACGCTTTCATGCTATAGCATTGAACTGTCAAGTAATTTAAGTCAAGAAGTTATTCTATTCGCCAATAGGTGGAGTATGTATCGACAACTACTAGAATTAAGTAAATTTACTCACCACTAGATGGCTATACGTATTTTAAGCAGAGTAAAATTTGCAGAATAATGTGGCGCAAAACGTGCAGCAATTTGATGGATTTTTAATATTAATCAAACTAGTGCCTAGACTCACAGAGCAGATATTTTTTCCGAGGGTAGACTGGAATATTTATTTATTTTTCTTTTATAATTTTTTTATATAAAAATATATAAAACTAGGATAATGTAACTATAAATTTCGCAGACAGGCATTTATTTCATTAAAGTTTGCGTAGGTACGGGTCCCTACCATGAAAAATATCTTGTTTCCAGAGATTTTCATAAATAAAATAGATGTTATATCTTCATTTTACAAACCTATTAACGATAGAGTTTTTATGTCAACTGTGTCTTCATAATAAATGTCCTAGTGGCCTATGTAATTTACGGATAAATTTAATTAAGGCTTTTCTTCCTAGATTTTCTTCATTCCTATACCTGGGTGTTAGGCAGCCTTACTTTGGTGCTAAGCTTGAAGACATCAATTTTGTATGAATATGAATTAACGAAAACTGGAGACTATTAATAATAGCTTTTTAATCAATACTTGTATATAAAAACATATTAGATTGTTTATGTTCTACTCTTGTTGATCACTACTTATCTACCCCTTCAAAAGAGCTATCCTCATAACGAGCGAGACCGCATATCTTCCGTCTCGCTCCCACTAATTGCTTGTCCGGGCGCGAATCCAATTAGTCCGGCAGCGGGCTCCGTGAATTTATTATGTGTCTGTTGTTTAGTTTGCTGTTGTTTTTAATTGAAACGTAGTGCGTAACTCCGCGAACGGTAATGAGCGCGCCGGCTCTTGTCTATGGCCCTTCTGTTCGCGCCATTTTTGATGAACCGGATCCGGACGTGTAAAAATGGTGAATGACAGATTGAGGTGCTGATTTGAGAGTTTAGCAGGTTAAAGTATAAGCTTTTATATGTATTATTATTTATCTGAATGTGGTTAAGGGGCCAGCTACCCCTTGGACTGCCTATCCTTCGGGGATTACAGGCGTGATGTTATGTATGTGTGTAAGTATGACTTTTAAATTACATACTTACCTAACATAACACCCGTATTATCATACCGGAAACACGGTGTAGGCTGAGTCCATGAAGCAATAAGCTTCTTTAACCACATTTATCTAGCTAAAAATCGAATTGGGTTGGATGGATAATTATGAAAAACAAGAACATTGTAGTACATTGTGCGTACTTCCTCTGAAGTAGGTGTTGCTTGCTCGGGGACTAAGCTCCAACTGGTGTATTGTATATATACTTAGTGGCGAGAATAATTTCGTCAGCGCGATGCAGGATTGTATGGCGTTTCTGCATGTTCAATCTACGTCATCTGTTTACATATTATTGGAGCTATAATTTGGACTATCTTGTGGCGTGGTCGTCACAACATTATCACAAACCAAATAACACTATTAGTTGCCTTTTCGGACATGCTATACAAGGAGCACAGTCGGTACATTATTGTTTAAGCACCAGACCAACACGGGGCACTTTTAAATTAGCAGACCTTTTTAACTTAAGGCTTCGTTCTATCCTGTGTGTAAACACAGGGTTAGGGGGCATAGTCAGACAAATTGCCTACTAATAAAAAAAAAATTAATAAATTTTACCAAATGTGCAGTTTTCTACGCACAGTTACTATTTTAAGATTATGACTTATTTTAAGT
Source organism: Glyphodes perspectalis (assembly GCA_951394215.1). Classification (NCBI taxonomy): domain Eukaryota; kingdom Metazoa; phylum Arthropoda; class Insecta; order Lepidoptera; family Crambidae; genus Glyphodes; species Glyphodes perspectalis. Next base: position 13,487,878 of record OX596207.1, on the reverse strand, counting down.
TATGGTACTAATTGGTTACGTTAAGATCTAGATGGGTAACCAAACGTAGGTACAATGTATGTATCTGTTAGTACAGAGTGCCAGAAAGTTGAACTTGAAGTTAGTTTGGTGGCTTTCGGATAGTCGTTATCGCCAGGATACCAGCGCTTCTGCAGTGTTAACCCGGCGCCGCAGCAGCATTATGCTGAGGCTGGGACCTAGTTCTGCCGTGCTAATTGCATTTGCAGTACATAATCAACACTTTTGGGATTTTCACTTTTTTGCAAAAATGACATCTAATAGACTTAAGCTCTAATGTAAATCCCAAAGGTGTCAATTACTTCAAATGCAATTAGCACGGCAGAGTTGGCAGCACATACTCTGTATCTTTAATTAATAAGTAGTTACTAATAAGTTGTTATGATAATGTAGTGTACATTGATCCAAAAATTGTCTGGTTCCCCTATCTTAGGGTTGCGAAGGTCAGATCGGCAGTCGCTTCAATGTAATTACCAGACTAGCTAAATCCTGGATCATGGCTAAGCGGACCCCGTCTAAACACGGGACATAACGCAAGGAAGATGATGATAATGTAGTGTACATTCCTTAAATAAGTTTACTTTGATTTGTAAATCTTTTACGTAAGTGAATTGTAAATTCTTGAGAGAAAATAAAAGATCTTAAACCATAACGACCTATAATTTATTTAATTTTTAATTTTCTACATTTGTTTATTGTTTATAGTCTTTTTTCTGTTTTGTCATTGTCTCTGTTACCATTAAAGGTTCTTTCTTTCTTTCCTTATAGGAGTTAGTCTTGATATAGGCGTTAATGTTGGTTATAAATAGATGATGTCTTTAAATGACGGTGATTGCATGGAAAATACCCAAGGAAAATTTGCAGATTTTAGAACTCTAAAAATACTTCGCATGAATATATCATATCTGGTCCCATGTTGGTCTGGGACTCGCAAGCTCAACCCAATAACCAATAGTACACCATTACTTGCCTTTTTCGACACGCAAGGAACATAGTTGGTCCATTCTTTTTGAGTTCCAAACCATATGGAATGGGTAGCAGATATATTAAATTAATAAAACTTTCTTATTTCTCTTTGTTTATCCAAAATTAAAGAACCCTAAATATTGTCATATCGGTTTTTGGGTGTGTGATTGTGTATGTGTATGTATGTCTAAAATATTTTCGCTAAACATAATAAAATAAAATAATCCTGCACTACATTTGGATCATATGGCAAAATGTATGTAAATGGTGTCAAATTGCTAAATATCTCCAACTATATGCAAGCACTTGACGTTTACATCAGAATTTATTACGAGTTTTTCTTTTTGGCAACTGCGAGCGAATGATCCATGACGATCGCAGAAATGTTAAATATTAACAAAAAAAATTTGTTCAACGCAATGGAAAATACTAACTTTCAAAGAATTAGTTTCTTTAGAAATTTGTCGGATTGAAAAGTAGTATTTCCTAAGTAACAAAGAGTTGAGTAACAAGATTGTTTTCTTTCTATTGGGTAATTTTTAGTTATTATTTATTTAGATTGGGATTAGAACCCTGGTGTCATTATGTAGTGCCTGTTATACACTATTAATTTATGTAAATGTGCACTCAAATTTACAAAATATAAAACCCCTAAATGATATTATGTTACGAGAGGGTGAGTAGATATGTAGTGTCTACATGATTAACTATTCTGCCAGAATTATTCTGTCTCCAATGGGCCCGTGATAAACTTACATACATGTCATTTCACCCATAATCCCCGAAGGGGTAGGCAGAGTCAAAGAGGCAACCATCGAATAAAAAATAAACTTGTAGTTTGTTTATGGTATCGTAGAACGGATTGATTACAAAAACAAATAAGAGATAGTTGACGTGAAAAGCTCATTCGATAGATAGGCATTTCCTTCTTTTGTTAAGCATGCGGTGCTCAGCCACTCGTTTCCACATGACAAATGCGCTGATGTTATAATCACAAAGTCATTACCGGCGCTCCCATTTGTCACGTCCATTGACGCGTCATCACCGCAGTTAATGCCGCTAAAACTGCGACGCGGCACAAATGCAAGCGAATTATCAAATAAGTCAAAACGTAGCAGCCGGCAATTTGAGGGTCTCGAGCGCGTCAAACGGAGATATTAGCGTAATTTACGGCGGCTAACTACCGCCGGATAGCCAGTAAACTAATAACAGCTAGCCTATATCAATAAAAGCTATTAGCATCGATCAGCGTAAGTATCTGTCCGGGTATTACCTCGAATTAAGTTAAACGGCCGCTTGGTATCCGCGCGCGACAGTAATGGCGCTCGCCACCGGCTAAACATGGCCGCTCCGGGACTAGGGATGAGCCGAAGAATATCGATGTACTTACTCCTTAACATTCCTCGCTATACGAGTTGTACATAGCTGAGCCCGGAGTTGTAAAAATCAGGGTCTATTTTCTTTACAGCTGATCATAATGATAAAATGTTAAGATCAAGAACGGGATTTATTATTTTTCTTTAAAATCATATGTTATTTTTATCTGTTTTATTAATCATAAAATATATATTAGGCAATGTTTTGACTCTAGAAAAGTAAAACACTAAAAAGTCATAAGTTTCTTTCATAATTACAATAGTAATAATATACTAGGTAACATTTATATTCAGATTCTTTTTACCATTATCATCTTAAACACATTTTTCCTCGCAAAATATAAGTTGTTTTAATCTCATGTATCGATACATACACGGCGCATCCCTGACCGGGGTGCGAACAATAAATAATAATATAAACACAGTAGGTACTACTCCATTTCGTGAACAGGGAATTCGTAAATAGATATATGTATATAAAAATATATTCTCTGTAAGTCTGGTTAATATTTTATTTACTCATACTTAATCTTAGTACCTACTCAGGGCCGGACTAACGACTAACGAACTTGTACTTATGTACAATTTATTATCTTAAATAGGTTTATACATGGGCTGTAGGGAAAATCCAAAATATTTAAGTTATTTTTTTAACCTGGAATTTTCTATATGAATGCCTTATTTAAGTAGCTTGTATTTTGTTTAACATGCTGCGCCGACCCCAGATGAACTGGGAGAAGGGCAAGAGGATGATGATGATGATTTTGTTTAACGGGGATCGCCATCCGAGACTTTTAGGCTGCAGGCTAAAAATTGCGTTCAATTCTATTCTCGTAAGTTCTGAATATTTTCAATATACATAGTTCATAGATGTACACAGTAGGTACATGTATAATAAAAAATATCTTTACAGCCGATTATTAAATTGTTCAGTGATAACGCCATAAGCAAATATCTCCTAACCGCAATATAATAATCAGATAATTTATTTATAAAAACAACACTTATAAATTGCCTACAATCATAAGGTATAAATATAAACTTGACATGAGAGTAATTTTCAAACAGTATGTGTCACTAGGTACATAATAATTATATTAAGAATATTTTGATTTTGAGATTGATATCTGACCTTTCCCAATGCCGGTACTTACAGTAAACTTTTCTATTAATGATTTCAAACAAGTATAATTGAAAAAATTATAATAGAAATATAAAGGCTCTCTGTCTCCGGTTACAACAATGTTTCAAGACCATCTATATATATTCGGTTATATATGTATAGTTATTGAAGTTGACCAGCACGAGCGTCACCTGCTCTGATCTTATTACAAGAAGGGGAACACCCCCTAACGACCCGCTTAAGCCGCCAAGGTCCAAGCATCAGGATTTAATTTACCAACAATCACTCGCAGGAAATTACGGCAAAAACAATGCAAAAACCCTCCGCCGAGGAATTCTCGCTAACTCCGGGGCATTAGCTCCTTATTTAGTTAAGGAGTAAATAAATTACATTACGGACATGCGGGAATGAGGTCTCAATCTAGGCTCCATCAATCACGCATCCGCCGTGTAAAAACGCGATAATGGCTGGTACATTATTAATGTAATCATGTGGTACATTTCTATTATCATTAATCCGACGGAGGCGTTTGCTCGTTGGCTCTAACTATGTTTTAATTGCAGGCCACGGGCGAAACAACTGAATGTTGGTAATAATTACAGGGTCCGCGCTGGTGCGGCCGCGTTCTAGCTCTTAGCTTAACAGTTTACTTTATGGGTTTTATTGCTATTTTATGGGGTTCGATATCGTATAAATACACAGCTGCGTCACAATCTGTTAAATGTTTTGAATGTAAATCTTTAGAAATAACAAAAAAACCCGACTTTTTGTACAGACGAAAAAATATACATATATTTTTTATATTTTTTCGTATATAGAACTTTTTTCTCAAAAAGGAAAATGAAAAATTAACACTGAAAAAAAAAACTAACTATTCTATACCATTTCTATAGATTCATATATCCCTGGTTAGGGGAATCTGATTAATTACTTATTTAAAAACATGTTAATTCTTTTTATAGGTATTCAGTATAACAGCACTATACTCTGTGAGACAATTGTAATGAAGTAATTCACTTTTTTTGAGTAGTTTGTACAGATACTTAACAAATGTACAATAAAGATTTTGACAACATAACATTAAAAAAAACAACACTTACAAACTCATACAAATAATCATTAAGAAAACACTCATTACAAATATTTAGATTAAATTCGACCAAAAGAACATCAGGCAAGTGGTAAAGCTAGCAGCGCGGTCGAGTCCACTCGCCCGGTCCGAACGCGGCTCCCCAGGGGCGGATTGAGCCGTCCGCAGCGGGTTACGAGTCTTAGAGCCGATCGTAATTAGAGTTGAAATTAGCCCCCCAGTGGTGTCTGAGCCTTTAATTAAGCATTAAGCACCGAGAAACGTAACACATTACTGCACCAGTCCTATTTAATATACATACTTACAATATTTATGTTCGCAAGAGTAATGGCCATGTGAATTGTTTATTAGGCGTCTTCGTAGCGTTATGCTCCGTTCGATGTCGGCAGCAGATTTGTCAATAATGGTTGTATGTTTGTTAAAATTTATATTTATAGTCTTAAGTCGAATTAAGATGTAACTTTGGTGACTTTAGACAGTCAGCCAGGGGTCCATGTTCAAAATATGGCTTTTATTCTGAATATACTATATAAACGGGAATATAGTTTCTTATCATTAGATTGGGCTAGCGAGGCGCGAAAATATTTAAGAATATTTCTTTACTTTGTTCATGGATCAGGAGTTAACTATATTTATAATAAATTTTACATAATTCAAATAACTATAGTCAAAATCTGTTTATAATGTCTAACTAACAGCTTTATACCTATTTGAATAATAAGAAGAGGGATTGATAGAGACGAGAGCGATTGTATCCGTACCTACCAAACTTTACTTGACATTAAGCTCATCAATCTTGTATGAATTTTGGTATCACAATAGATATTGTTACATACATAACACAGGTAACTCAGTATTCAGAAATCACATTCACGGAATCACTACATAGCTATCGATGTTTTATCTAACTTGCAAAATTTTTTGTATTACAAACATTTGGGAAAAGTTACAGTACAACCACGGACTAGTAAAAAAAGAAGGACTCCACGCTATCATACTATAGCGTGAAGCCACGTTTATGCATGTGTGAGTGAGATACTTATGGATACCAGATATCGGATATCTGTCAGTCGGAGCACTTATTATGTCAATGTGTGACGTAAGTTGCGTGTCAAGGTGGAGCACCTGAGGAGCTTCAAGTGTAGTTAGTGGCGCGGAGTCCTTCTTTTTTTACTAGTCCGTGAATACAGATAAATAAAGTAACCTTAAATAAGTATGTTACATTCTGAGTGTACCTCTAATCTTTCTTCAGTAGGTATCTTTAAGAAAACTTGCATTTTCGCATCTATGAGTAACGCCTGCACATAACTTGCCTGAGGCAAATCACCTAGACTTAAGTGCACCTATTTGTAGTTCAATTTATCAAGCGGCTACAAAAAAGCGCTTTCATATTTTACCCCCTTTGTTAGCTCGTTCAATATGACAAATGCGATGTTATAATCACAAAGTCATTACTCGTGTTAGCCATTTGTCACCGCCGCGCGTCATCGCACTTGAGACTCGAACTGTACTCTGGTAATAACTATGGATTCTTGTCTATGGGTTCCAGATCTTGGGATTTTTAACTGTCATACAGCATAGACAATAGAGCGGTACAGTGATAATTGAGAATATGCCAAAATGACGTAGCAGTGACTGCGATTTTATTGACTTATTGGAAGGGTTTATTGGCAAGAAGTTTCTTTGCATATGAAAAATAGGTTACTTTGTCAAAGAATAGTTTCAGGTGATCAGTGAAAATATATACCTAATCTTGAACTTAGCTTGACACGCTGCCGTGTGTCTAGAAAAAGTAGTTGTTTCAAAAATTTTATTCTTTTTATCTAAGGTTGGGGGGACTATTAATTTACCTACGTGAATTCGGTATGAAGAGAATCTTCACAGGAAAGATGTAACATTTGCATTTAAAGTTTGGTTTGTTAAGTTTCCATCTAAATCAACTAGATTTTCGGCTTAATGTGGTTTAAAGAGCTCATTACTCCTTGAATTCTTTGAAAATTCTGCGAAAAATGCTTGAAATAGGCATGAAAACCGGAAAACAGATGGTTTTTCTATTTATTTCCTAAATTCTAAAAGTGTTAGTAGATTCACAAGTACATATTACTTCCATCTAGCCTTTCTCAAAATATAGTCAAATAGAGGTTGCTTCATCTATCTATTTGGGGTCCAAACACCTCAATTTCTCAATTACACTATTGAGGTTGCCGTAAATATGAAGAGTAGGTACCTCAATAGCTTCTTGTGACCGCAAGGAGGCTCTACGAAGGGGCGGAGCCCTAGCCCCCGCTGCCTCTACATGTCACTGGGAGGGGGACGCCGATACGAGCCAGTGGAGGGAGCGAGCAAGACAGGTGAATGTGAGCTTTATGCGCTTGCGCATAGCTATGTTCGAGCTTTTATCTATGAGTAGGTATATTCGTAGTAAGCTAAGTAGGTACCTCACAATATTGAGAAAATTAACAATCAAAATAGACAATTGGTCTACATGCAGTCTATATTTTTATAAATTAATATATCGGGATCAATTTAAAATTAAAACAGATAGGCCACGAAGTCATGTTATACAAAAATGTGCAATAAATTCTTATTGTTCAAGTAAAATTGTAGGTTATATTAATTAAATACAATTCATAGCTAATGATAGCTTATTATGAGTTACACTATAACATTTATAATCTGTAATAACAACTAAATTAAATGTTTATAATATGTTATTATTACCTATTTAGCATATGAAGAAAGCCGGAGAGCCGTTCTTCAAATGTTAAATAGGAATTCAAAATATCTTCATTACCTACCCACACCTACATCAGAAATAAAAAAAACAGAAATATTACTATAATTTACTCCCAATCACTTTTAACATCCGATTAGAATAAGAAATCTTAAATAGACAACACGTTTTTTATTCATAACACAACGTATTTGTGCATGTGTGAAAACGATCGTACAATGCTTCGACAAAGAGAAGGAAACGGTGCCGGCGCCAAACAAAAAAGAAAAGCTAATCTATTTCGTGGACTAAATTAAAAAGGCATTACAATGATACGCGGAGAGACCAAACGTCTCAATCTTATTGTGGCATCAGATACAATGTGACAGCGCTAGTCGATTGCAGACTTTATTCAGTTGACTTAAGATCTCATTTGTGTTTAGGTGGAGGCGTCGTAAAGCCATCCACGGACGCGCCGACAAATCGCGGCGCATTACGAGCTGTCACTGCGCAGCATAGAGCCCAAATTAATATGGGAACGGCTCGATGACGATTGACACTCGAAAGAATGAGCTGAGCTGTCCACGGAGTCTGGCTTACCAGGATTTGTCTGGTCTATTTTTAACATATAGGCTTGGAACGTTGGTAGAGCTTTTGATTAACAAACATAGGAGAACAATGCTATAATTTATGATAAGATAGGTAATTAATGATTTCAGATTCCTTGTAAAGCCTTCAAAATCAAAATCTGTAATGGAGTTGTCTTGTAGATATTCATACTACTTCAGTTAATAGAGCTAATTATAAGTATGAATGTATAAGTTTTAAGAAATAAATAAAAAATGCCTGGGATCGTATTATCATTGCCTACATTTATAACACTTTATATAATAAGTATGTAGCGCCATTTAAGTTACCCTATTATTAACAACGAATAAATAAAGATAGTTAAAAAAAAAGTTCAGTCGAATTGAGAACCTCCTTTTTTTTTTGAAGTCTGTTAAAAACGAATTCCCCGATTGTTTTTGCTTTACCATTTTAAAGCTACCTCATTTCAAACGAGTTTTGCATTAATAATCACCTACTCCTACATGACTGGATATTTTTTCAGCATATTCACATGTCCTGATCTCTAAAGACCATCTAGTCACCCTATTAGCAGATCGTGAGCGAGCAAGCGAGCAAGAGGTGTTCTCACGCAGAGCGACTTACACAAATAGCTTTAATTCAACTTTAATGATCACTTCGCGTGAACGAAATTGATTTGCTGGCGTGATGTTGTGATTCCGAGATGATATTGTTACGTTTGTAATGTTTGGTGACATGTGACAGCGCGGAGAGGTTAAAACGGGTTAACATGGCGTGGTTAACGCGTGAGGGGCGTGAGTGAAAACAATGCTGTTCTAAAATATAACAGAACAAATATAATTATGATTCAGCATATTTACTCATATTTGTATACAGTGTACCGTTGTGAGAGAAAAATAAAGAGATAGAATTTTTGATTTTTTAAAATGGATAGCTAAATATCGACTGGCCCGTTAGTCGAGTGGTCTGAGACCCTGGCCACAAAACCGAAGGTCGCGGGCTCGAATCCCGCTAGAGGCAAATGTTTCGTGAGATTAACATGGACGTTTGTACTCGAGTCGTGGATGTTTATAAATGTATTTAAGTAAGTATGTCTATCCGTTCACATATTATCATAGCACAAGCATAAACTTAGTTTGGCATAGGAATTGGTGAGTTAGTCTGGCGAATTAATTTTAATTTTATAATTTTATGCCAAGTAAAATCAAACTTTTATGATCTTAGAAAACATTTACATACATATAAAATGGAACAATGATTAATATACATTAAAACTGTTGACATAAAAAGTCTTGCAATGTACAATATCTATGTATTATTCAGGGATCTATCAGGTAGCTTACGTATAAACTTTGCGATAAAGAGAAAGAAATCCTGTATCTTAAAAATTAAATGATAATAAGTTTTAGGTAATAGTAATTAGGTAAGTCTACGGGAATAAGGCAAACAATTTTATGAAAACGAAAGACAATAATGTAGAGCCACATATATTATTCTACAAGTTCAGTAACTATACTTAACTTCCAACGGCTGCATGTACTTGGATTAATCTATTTGCTCCCGTAAGAAAGCATTACTCAAAATAAAACTCATTCCCTGTCCCCATCCATCCCCGAACATATCATTATCACCTAGCACATCTCGGCTCACCCCCCTAATGCGTTTTTAATCACTCGCGGTGCGCAAGCGCAGCCTGAGTTGGAATGAAGGTAAGATCTTAGTGTTGAGCAAAGCGGTTTATAACTTTCATAGTCAAAGTCCAATTTAAAATATTGTTTATTTATATAGATTTCATGGAATAAATTGTCAAATACTGGTAATGCTATATGATTCTACCACACCGGTTCGGAATGTTGTTTCCACCGAGAAGAATCCGGCAAGAAACTCGGTATTTACTCTTTTCAACACAATATAAACTAATTATGATTCATACAATTATAATAAACTTTGAACCATGTTTTAGTATAGGCCTGTTCTAGAGTATAAAAAAAAAAAAAAAAATGGATAACAAAAAACTTGACCCGACCAGAGCCTACCAGTCCCCAAAGGCGGTAACTGTTTCCAAGTGTGACGTATGTGTCAGCAATCGCTTCATTCAACCATATTTTAGGGATCTAGCGCATGACGCTGAATCCAGCAGAGTTAACATTGTGCTGGACACAGTTGGATAGCTAGCCAGCATTCCAATTTCTTCGCCCTACAGGGGGGGCTCCGAATACTCCTGTGGTATCCCTGCCTGTCGTAGGAGGCGACTAAAAAGGGCCTTTGGGGTTGTGGAGTGTTTGCGGGGGAGCCTGCATTCACTTCGTTCAAGCAGCCCCACAGAAGATGACGACACGTAGATCCTCGTCCGTTTCATAGGATGGGGTGACACTGTGGTCTGTGCCGTCGTAAGCACCGCGAGGTGTTCTGGGGGCGAGGTTGCCTCTCCCACGAGATGGGCCGCATGGATCGGCAGCAGCGTAGACGTAGATTTTGCGTAGAGTCCCGCAGTGGGGAGCCCAGAATCTGCGCCACACCCGAAGAATGACCACCGTGAGGTTTAGCATTCCAATTTCTAGTACGTATTGAAATCCAGCGGCAAAAAATTAGCACATGACGCTGGATTAAGCACACCTAAAATTGGGCTCGGCTCAGCTGAATTGCTGGATCTAGCATTGCACTCTTCCTTTGTCTCTGAATAAATGGTTTTTGTCCTATGTATCCCGCTACCGCCTCCGCTCATGCATCCGCTGTCTCCATGACCGCAACTAATAAGGCGTCAGCGCCACCTGCCTGCGCAGGATTGAGTCATTTCCACCGCTCCACTTAATGACCGTTTTTACTTAAAACCTCGATACTTGTGCAAATAACGTGCATTTAGCGAGTATTTTTAGATGGACCTAAAGTGCTTTTGAAATAATTAATGAAATGTCAAAGTAATATTGAGTAATGAAGTCATTTACTTTTTTGTTTTGCATACGACAGGTTCGCACCGCGCGCCGATCGGTAATTGAGTTGTAATATAATGATATGTAAAATGTTTTTTAAAAAAAATTCGCTTTATTAAAAAAATTACCGGTAGCTATTTCTTCGATTAATTAAGATATGAAACCAATAACCCCACAGAAACATCTTATAATTAACACATTTTGGTAAAAGTAGTAAATTTGAGTCGGTTTTTAATTAAGCTTCACACTATTAAATTAAAATATACTCGTATTCTTAACCATCTGTTAGATAGAAATTTAAAAAATATATGACGGCACTCAACTTTTTACCGCGATGATCGCATTACAACGGCCAGTTGTATTTTCGATTAATTTTTATAACGCACCATAAATCTGTAACAGGAAAGATAAACAACCTTTATGGTTCTTATAAAGCGTTAAACCATTTCAATAAACTTGGGGCCGTTTTAGTAAATTCCTAACAACCAACTAATAAAATTAGGATGAACTCATTGATTCGAACGCGAGTGCGCGAGCTTTGAATTTTCAAATTTGGAACGCGGCGGCCATCTTCCAAATTGCCGCCATAAAAGCGATAATTGGATCAGCTCATTGGCCGGTAGCTAACTGAAACAAATTTTAATGATTATGTTAGGTTTTTGTTGGGAGGTCAATTTTGTTGTTCCTTTTATTAGAGTTTAAGCTTATAACGTTATTTTATGCATAGGGAAATGGTATGGGAATTTCAAAACCATCGGCATATTTTAAAAACGTTTTGAAATGGTAATCAGTTTTTAAGGAATATGCAGTTATTTGATGTGTACATTTTCAATACCCATTATTTTCTTTTTCATGCAATTTTTTTATTTTTTTTCTTTCATGAGAACCTTCACCTGATAATAACAAACACAATTAAAAAATAATTCTCGAAATCGGTTCAGCTGTTCTTGAGATTTGGGCTTAGCAACACAATCAGCGATTCTTTTTTATATTATAGATTACTAGCTTCTGCCCGAGGCTTCGCTCTCGTGGTACATCGATGAAACACAGCCTATATGTTATTCGGGTGTATGAGCTATATGATTTATTCTAAAGTTTCATTAAAATCCATTCAGTAGTTTTTTTGTGAAAGAGTAACAAATATCCATTCATACATACAAACTTTCGCATTTATAATATTAGTAGGATGTAAAAAGAATATTATATTACCTAAGTAAAACTTAAGTCGTTTCACACTTATCTAATATTGACGAATATAAGTGTCTGGGAGTAGACTAACTTCAACTATAGTTCAAATTAATCAGCTGTTTATTGTTATGCAAATGCAATCGCTCTCACTTATTCATATAATGACGCGCAATATTTATACAATTCAATAATATCTCAGACTTAACTAACGTTATTTGTTATTATTCTCATTACCTATCAAAATGATTGCCCGTGTGATTGATACGTTGCAACTTCTCTGTTGACCTTTCGGAAAAAGGTTGTGTGTTACAAAATGCTCTGAAGTACAATGTATTTTGAATAATCGTATGTTTTGTTGGTAAATGTTGATTTCGTCACATTGCAATTAAGCCCACGAACAAGATAATTTTTATTGTAACCTATGGCAAGGATATAGTTAGTTACACCTATAGATTATACGGTATTATTTCGTTTGTATTGTTCAAAATAATTACAACTATTTCAATTGTATACCTAGGTTTTACATTAAATATGTTTCAGTTAGACCCGCAATATGTTGTTTCTTGATCTTCTTATTCTAAAAATCTTCAATAAATTTATTGCTATTTTAAGCTAATACGGAATCTATACTTATAATAAATCTGTAGAGAGGTCAATTCTGTAGGTACATGAAATATATTTTCAAAATAACTATCAGGGGGTGATTAGTGATCGATACTGATGCCAAAAATGCAATCAGTAAAATTTTAGTCTGTCTGTCTGTCTGTCTGTATGTTCCTTATAGAAACAAAAACTACTCGACGGATTTTAACGAAACTTGGTACAATTATTTTTCATACTCCTGGGCAGGTTATAGTATACTTTTCATCACGCTACAATCAATAGGAGCAGAGTAGTGTAGGGAAATGTTGGGAAAACGGGAGAAGTTACTCAATTTTTTAAGCTTCCGTCGCGTGTGCAGCCTTAATGGTTAAAGTTACATAGAAATCATGTATGACGGAAATAGTCTTTATAATATTAACCATAAACGCGGGTGACACCGCTGGCACAGCTAGTACTGAATATTTGATTAATTTTAGAACCACGGTTTGATATAGTGATTTTACTTAGAAGAAGTAAAAAACTAGAATTTACAAGGAGGTTGTCATATTTATCTTTTGTCTCGAACCAAGGCATATAATTTTTTTACTAAAAAGCAACAGTGATTACTTGTCAGAGTTTGATTAAGTGAACACGTAAGGTAATCACGTACTTCCTCAAACTATTTATTACTGTTTTGTTACATGATTTCCATTACAATTGTAGATGTAATTAAACCACATGTAATAAATCAATGTATGCATATATTGTAATCAGCAGATTGATTACGATAAAAAGTAACGCAATTAGGAGGACAGGCGGTAATTAATTGCGTCCATACACAGAACATTCGTTATTGTGAACGTTGGAATAGCTGAGCCCACGTTTTCAACCATTTTTCAATTAGCTCACCATATCTATTGCTTAATCACGTGGGATGTTAGTTACAGAGTGCAAGAAGGTTGTTTATTCAGTATGGAGTAAATTGAGTATGAGTAATTATAATAAAAATCGCTGTGCGGCCACGGCTCATGACTTGCGGCTATTGAGTATGTCTTGCTCTAGGAGCATATTGCATTATATCTTAAAAATCATTTTGGCAAAAAAGGCTTTAATTAAAAGACGAAAGTGAGGTGTAAAAGAAGGCTTATTGTTCAGAAAGAAACTTATTCGTTAAAGAAGATTATTACTGGTGTCACTCGTCAAAAATGTATTTAAGTACTTGTGTACTTAAATACATTTTTGATTTAACTTACTTAGCGTTTAAACCTGCTTTAACTGAAACCCAATATTTTTCAAATGTATGAATACCTATTATTTTGTTGGAGTATACAGTGACAAACAAATTCGCTATCCTATGGACTGGGTTTAAACCAGGTCCTATATTTTTAATAATTTTGTAATAAGGTTTACTTTTACAGAGCGAATCGTCTGTCTTGGTATCCAGTAAATATTACTGGAACAACTCCAAATGTTTGTCGGTGGGTTGTGTGAAAGATGTCAGGCCGCATTTCGGTGATCCACTTGAGGCGATTTGTTTTGTTAATTACAACCGGTTGTTTTACACAACGGCCGTTAATTGTGTTCACCCAAGGCGATCTATAAGTCGATGCTTCAAATAGCTTCGACACAATGCATTGAAGGAAACAGTGAAGATAGCCCGGAGACGTTAGTCTAGTTCAATTTCTAAGGTCAATAAGTGAAAAAAATTACGATAAATGACAAGGAATCCGAATCCAGCACTTTTTTTCCGAAGGTGAATCTCTTTCTCACAGAAATTTAAAGTCCAATTATTGTAATATAGTATAATCCATCTATAGAATAAGTTTTGGAATATTTCGTGTAGTAAAATATTTTCATATACCTATCAATCAGTTCATTTTACATTTAATATCATTAATTCTGACATAATTTTATGCATCAAACTGAATATTACGTGATAGTATAATTATTGTTTATTTATTGTCTTTTACTTCTCCCCTATTCAACTATGTTAAAATATCTTGTTTACCTTTAATACTTAACTATTCTTGTTAGCTGGCACGAGTTCACAAAAAACCTGCAGGGTTATAAAGCGGTATTTACTCTACCCGGTGTACTAGCTAACAATGTAAACTTGGCTTTATAACGGCAATAAATTATAACACTGGCCGCGAGCTCATTCCTCGGCAAAAGCCTCGGAAAAAATAAGCGTTCGAAATTTAATTTATTCAAAATTGAAACGTCACTGAGTACAAAGGAGCTCGGCGTACAATGGCGGCGGCGCGGCGAGAGTGTTAACACGAAAATTAAATGCTGATATCACAATTAATCAAGGGCCCATATTAATAATTGGCTATTCACCGCGCCGTGAGGTGTCAAATTATATTGCTCAATTAACCGTTCATAGAATAGAATGGGGCGTGCTTCGTCCTGTTTATAAACACGGAACTTGCTTGGAGTTAACAAAGTGAAGACTCATTTTATTTGCAAAAGATTATTTTTCAGGTTTATTGGAAAACCTACGGAATAGTTTGTTATTGAGTCGACTATTTTTCAGGCAACGTGTACCAGAAGAATAATTACCATATTGACTATTTGAATGCGTGACAAGAGAACGTTTCCCTAAAAAGACGTAGGTAAAACAATAGTTCTCTAAGTATTTTTGGTTTTTTAATTATCGGCTATTTTATTTTATTCAATGTGATTTCAACAAAGCATTTTTTGCATAAATTACTAAATACTGTGTTATATTGTATTTTTTTCTCTACTTGTGTATTGTTATGGTAACAAAATTAACATGACACATTTTTAAATTAAATAGAAATGTACTTCGACAGTTTATCTTTATATAGCCCTCTTAGCTATTTCAGAGATAAATAAACAGTTGGTAATTCTATACCTATAATAGGTTAGTAAATCTCGTGCTAATTCGTATTAAAAGCCATAAACCTACGAGTAACGTATTTTTTTCAATTCTAAGCGGTAATACCCAGATTCTCAGCATTTTTTTTAACAGGATTACAGAGTTTACAGTGAAATCTTAAGCGGGACATAAAATCGTTTAACGGCGAGCCGAGGCGAGCGGGCCGGCGCGACAATAAAACGAATATTTTAATAACAACTAATACATTATTAACAGATATAATATTTTAATCTACACAAATGTCTGCATCTAGCGAGGGACTGATTAGTTTCACGGATGGGCTTTCTATCGATATAGTTGTCGATAAGTAATACAAATGCGCTTTGTAGGTATAATCCGCGGGGAAATTATTTATCGTGTCGGGATCATGTGGGCAGGTAAGCTGAATTATTATTTGTTAGCTTTTTTGAAATATGAGTACAAAATGTAATTAGTATCATAGATTTTTTAAACATGCTTTTAGGTTATGTTATAGTAATAGGCTAGTTGACTCAAAAAAAAATAATTAGTCCATTATAGAGATTACAAAAAAATATTGCTCACGTATTTTTTCTTTTGTTCAGCAAACCAAAAATTACAAAGATACAGCGCTTCAAAGATCTGGAGTGGGGCGCTTTTACATCGCTTGTTCCTAAAATTCTACAGAACAAGTGACGTCACGTGCACCTTTTACGCGCTGTATCTTCGTAATTTTTGGTTTGCTGAACAAAAGAAAAAATACGTGAGCAATATTTTTTTGTAATCTCTATAATGGACTAATTATTTTTTTTGAGTCAACTAGCCTATTCAATATGTTCTGTAAATATGAGGATTGTTTGTGTAAATATTTTATAAAGTTTTATTTTATGTATAATACATAGGATAATAGGGTATCCTTAATCTTGCTAGCTTAAATTTCCAAAAGAATTCTGGCAAGGGCTGCGATGCAACTGCTTCAAAAAAACGAATGTCTGTTTATAACTTTTTTAATTTTCCTCTCTATTTCCGTTGCCGCGTTCACCATGTGTTTTATCGATATCCCTAATATTAGGGCCTCCCTGTAATAGGGTTTGGACAGGCGGCAATCCACGGCAAAATTTATGACCGATATATTTTTAGGATTAGTTGGGAAATTATTTCATTTCGGAGATAGCTTTGCGCGTTGAAGTTCCGATCTGACAAGGGCATTAATTTTATTTTGTTGGTGTCAAACAACAGAACCTACTGGCGGGTAGTCAAATGTGGCAGTTGGGCTTTTAATGTCTTAATTTGCTTAATCTGAAGTGTGAAGATATTATAGTAGTTTCAGTGACTAGAACTTCGTCGATTTTTTTAGATACCCACTGAACTAGAAGATATTTAAAATAAATATTCAACCCGTAATGTAGTATCTAGTTATTAGTTATAGAATAGAATTTATTTTTGAATTTTATAAAATATGAATAGATGAATAGATATTTAAGCTTATTTGATATACGAATAATTAGTAGTAGTAGTCATACATGTATGTATGAATGTTTATTTATAATCGATACTTCATAATGCCTAAGGGTATGATCATTTAAAATACAACGTTGCCTTTTATAAAAAAAAAAGAAAAGGCCCAAGATAAATTTAGTTTTTTATTTAATAGACACTGGCCGCTTACCGCATAAACAAATGTCTCCGACACACTTTTTCAACACTCACCCGGCGAAGGAATCAAGGTACGTACACATCTCACGCCATTTAGATAACATCTTGTCGCTTTATCTCCACGGAAGCGGTGGCATCTAGCGCTTTGTGCTTTTATTGCCTTTTATAAACAGATTAGAATTTGCTTTATAGCCTGTTCGCGTGTCTAATTATCGTTAGCCATATTTTTTTAACGCGTTCCTATCGTGTGTCTTGATAAGGCGCGGTTTGGTGGCTGCGTTTGGGAATTGTTGTGTTGTTTAAGTATACGTTGCATATTTGGAAAGCTCAACTTTGGTAATAAACTATGTTGCTACTGGATTTGAATTGATATTACTTTTACACAAATTGTCTAAAGCGGTATCATATATCTGTAGAGTTTTATGATTTTTTATGCAATGAATGTTTGAGTTTTAGTTTTGTATTTCCAAATAGCACTATTAAAGTCAATTTAATTGAAACAACTGATGCCAAAAGTTTACGATAAAGTAGCTATATTCAGTATCTTAATATTTTTAACATATCTCTACAATCTTTACCTCTAATATAAAAAGTAACTGAATAATAATTTATAACATAATATGTATATGTTTTATGGAGGTCATTTCACATTTTACAAATAAAATTTGTGATAATTTATTTTGTAATTCATTCGAATGACTGTTAAAAATCAGTTCCAAGTCAAAATGAACATAATCGTACCGCCGGAACCGGGCCTTAGCGCTAGATTGAGTTGTTATTCTGTTGCTGTTTCCATTTAAATTTTTCAATTAATTCAACGTAAACTTTTAATTGGTGGATAGTAGCGATTGTTTATTGCGACGAATATCTAATAGAATACAGAGATTTATATCTTCTTTAGCTATCTCATGGGAATTTTTGTTTACGACCGTCATCTTGTTTCAAGTATCGAGTTTAGATGTTTTAATTTAAAAATATCGGCTAGGTATTTTAATTATAAAGCGAAGGCATTTTAATGGACGCTCTATTGATTGCGTAGGTAGGTATAATTAAGATAGTTTTTTGTAATTGATTTTTCAATTGATCGGATTTGTCGAGACGAGAGGTATACTGAAAGTGTACTAATTGTTTTTTTTAACTTGACTTTGTCAAATACTATTGTATTATGCTAGAATAAATTGCTTATAATTTCAATATGATTATATTCATATACCTAAACTAATTTATATTATTATTATACTGAACTGTTGTTTATCATGTTGATATCTAGTGTTTTTAATATCAAGTCTGGCTGTAAATTGTCCCAAACTAAGCTTCAATTAAATATTTCAGTTTATGTTTTTGATATATGTAAAGAATATATACGATACTAAGAATATATAAAAAGCTAAAAACTAAACGTAATTAGTATAGACATACTACCTACAGCTTTCACATTTTTTTACTTTATGATGAAGGGTTTCCGTATAAGTATAGGATTATATTTGCGCTCGCAAATATAATCCTATATACGGAAATATTGAACCTGTAAGTTAGTTGTGTTTGAGAGAGAATGTTCGAGAACAGCCATCAAATCTCACTAGGCATTTCCTGGACCACGATTGTGTGGTTAAAAGATTATCCAATCAAGTGAAGTGACTCGAGATGTCGGATGGACAGGTTCCCCGAAGATATGGCACTCGGAGATGTATGGACGTAGACAATTGTAATAATTCCTTTTTAGTATTAACTCGTAACAAATGTCGTCATTAAATAGAAAAACGGTCAAGCGCGTCGGACACGTGCTCTTGGGTTCAGTACCCAGTTCTAAAACTAATAAGTAAAGTACTAACCTGTCAAATTTTTTAAATCTTGAGACGCACGATGAACAAATCAATCATTAAAATCAGTCGAGCTGTTTCGGAACAGTACGAACACAAACACGGTCACAATAGATATATTTGTTTTATCTAATTTAACTCATAAGTTTCGAATTTTAAGCAGTGCAGTGTCCCGGAGCCCCCAAGCTCTTGGGACTGAGGACACTGAGCCTGGACCTCAACTATTTTTATTATGGTAGCCGCAGCAAAACTAACAGGTACCGTGATTATTAAAATCAACGCTGCCATAGGTATCTGTTACACCAGAGAAATCGCTGATGCATTGCTGGCCTCACTCACTAAGTATGTAAACAAAGATGCGGACAGACTCTATTCTTCGGAAAGCAAAAATTACCTTAAAAAAAATATTTACTTTTAAATAAATACTGAATTGACTGTACAATTTAAGAAGTGTCCGAAAGAAACTCTCACTCCTAAATAAATATTCGACATTTATCATTACTGCAGTGGAGTCGCCATTATTCTTTGAAATACTTGTTTTGTTTTCGGGACAATAATTCCTTCACGTTTTAATTTCCACATAAAGTGAGCATTTCTGTAAACATCGATCATACACAACTTAGGACATCTCAATTATAGAGATAATAGATATCTTAAAAAAGACGAAGCGGTTTACAGTTTCAATTTAAAAATACTTAGTAATTTAAGATACCCTTTTTACAGTTAACTGAGATTGGATATTTTCTCATTTCTCAAAAGCATTGATGAGAACATCGTCGCCTCTAATGACGCGATGGCTCAATCGAAACTTAAACAGCTATTCTTCAATTAAGACTAAACATTTTAAATTAAAATCTCAAACAAAACGACGTTCCTTTGCACTTCTACTATTAGGGCGGTCAGCGTTTTTCAAACCTTCTTGTAGTGCATCCTCTTATGACATATTCTAAATAGAAGCCCTTTATCAATAAGCTAATAAATATATGTATACCACGGACTAGTAAAAAAGATAGACTCCACGCTGTAGTATGACACGTTTATGCATGTGTGAGTGAGATATTTATGGATACCAGATATCGGATATCTGTCATTTGTCGCTTATTATGTCAATGTATGACGTAGGTTGCGTGTCAAGTTGGAGCACCTGAGGAGATTCAACGTTTAGTTATTTTTTTACTAGTCCGTGATGTATACAATGTATGTAGTAAGTTTAGCACCTAAAGTAAATAAGTTTATAGTAAAATATGGCAAAAAGTTATTAAAAAGATATTGACCATTGCTATAATATTTGTATGTAAATACTAATTAAATAGTCATCATCTTCCTAGCGTTATGTCCTGTGCTTAGACGGGGTCCGCTTAGACCATGATCCAGGATTTAGCGAGTCTGGTAATTACATTGAAGCGACTGCCGATCTGACCTTCGTAACCCTAAGATAGGGGAACCAGACAATTTTTGGATCATGGTTACAAATTCAAAGTTGTTTGAATTTGCAGGTTTCATCACGATGTTTTCCTCACCGTCGAGCTAGTGGTATAAATATGTACATAGATTTTTAAAATCTAGAGGGACATGCCCGGGTTTGAACCCGCACTCCTCGGTTAAGAGGCACGTGTCCTTACCATTGAGCTACCACCGCTCTCTAAATACTAATTAAATAGTATTTTTGTTAAAACATACCTACAGATTCACACTCACCTCCCGTCTCAAAACTAAGCATTTATACATTTCTTATAGATAATACACAACGGATAGAAATACTCCATTCTACAAAGTAGAATTCTGCAAACTACTACTAAATGTACGACTAAATATCTTATAGACTAAAAAATCACCTAGTGGGCTTCAATCCTAAGACTTTTATCTTCATGACCAGAGTCTTTGTCTCCTTTTGCGAAGATATCATCTCGCTGAAGCAGGTGGCAGAGCGAGAACAAGAGGATGATCCCCTCGCTTCTTCACTTCGAAGACGTACAAGGGGTCGCACAAGATGAAACTTCAGCCGTCTCGTCCCCCCTGGCGGTGACCAGCAGGTTAAAGGTGTCATAGGCGTGGGACAGCTCGCACCTGCTTTGCATGAGGCCCCGCCGTTGCAGGTAAGGAATGGTCCAGCGCTTCTGACCATTCCACTGACCCCTTCCTCAAGAAGAGGGTAAGTGGGACCCGCCGTATGGGGTGGGCTGTCGACGGTGGTACTGTGGTAGTCCAAGCTTTCGCTGGATACCCGTGGTGGCCACCACTCAGGCGATATAGGAGCGCTGCGGGGTTTAGTGGGTATACCCCGGCTACTCCCATCATGGCCGGAGAGGGGGTTTCCGATTATGAGAGCCATGTGATGGGAGTCCCACACACCACGTCTTCCTATTCGAAAAGGCGCGACGGTGCTTAAAGCATTCCCGCGTCATAAAAAGGGTCTCTAACCAAGCCTATGAATTTTTACACCTCATTTTGTTAGAGTAAAAACGACCCCTTGAGGTCACACTTTGACAAACACTTAAATATAATGTAAATGAGCTTTTCTCAATTTACAGTAAATCACGGTGTGAATTATTCAATAACAATTAACCCGACCGGTCTGTAACGAAGACAAATCGTTATAGTCGCCGTGCTCATTAGCCGCCGCGTTAAAATTCATAATGAGCCATCGAATATTCAATTAATTAATAACGTTATCGATAACGCGTTATTTTGTATCGATACGTTTATCGGTCGGGCCGGCGTGCTACAAAATATTCTTTGGGTTGGTGACTTTATTACTTTGGTTTTGTTTCGATGGTGTATACTCATAATTATAGCTTGACCCTCTTTAAATTTATTTGTTACACGCGTTTTTGTTGTTTTAATTTTTTGGATACAGGTTTTTTTATTTATATTTTATGTAGGTATCATCAAATATTGTTTTAGCTGTATACAAAAATCAACGAGTGTCATTCTTTGTATTAATAATCAGCTTTAGTTTTACTTAAGCTTTAAATATAATAAACAGATGATTTCAGCCATCATCATCATCCTCTTAGCGTTATGTCCCGTGCTTAGACGGGGTCCGCTTAGACCATGATCCAGGATTTAGCGTGTCTGCTAATTACCTTCGCAACCCTAAGATAGGGGAACCAGACAATTTTTGGATCATGGTTACAAATTCAAAGTTGTTTGAATTTGCAGGTTTCATCACGATGTTTTCCCTCACCGTCGAGCTAGTGGTATAAATACGTACATAGATTTAAAAATCCAGAGGTACATGCCCGGGTTTGAACCCGCACTCCTCGGTTAAGAGGCGCGTGTCCTTACCATTGAGCTACCACCGCTCCCTTTTTTTCAGCCATATACGGCCGAAAATAGCTGTAAAACAAATTACAAAACGATTGGAAAGCTTCAACATGTTGTAATGAACGGAATATAGAAAAACAGACTAATTCGCTAATAGTCGATAGTAAAATTAAAATTACCTTCTTTTTGTGGGAAATAAGTAAATAACTTCGCCCATGGCGCCTCCTGCATAATGACCGTTTTAAAATAAAGTAATTTACACCAACGTGGTATAATGACGGGGAACAGTCGGACAGACGCACTCTTTAATAATTATGTGTGTATTAATTTAAGAAATGTCTTATTTGAAATAAGTAAATGCAATTTCACGTAACGATTGGTTCAACTAATTCAAACTTGACGCAGGTAAGGCGACGTTCACCATTTTTGTCGATTCAGATAAAATGTTAACGTTTTTAGTGATTATTATTATTATTATTATGTCCGATATTATCTGGGGAAGGCTGAATTACATTCCAAACACAAAAGACTGTTGTCCCAGCATCCAGCATATTGGTTTGACAAGTCGTTGTTACTAGATAAATTACCTATATAAATGACCCTACTTTACTTTCACACAAATGATCAATACAAAAAATATTTGTACTGATTGACATTCCAGAAGCTTCTATGTACTCGGATTCGGATACGAAGCTTTCATATTATTATGGCCCTCATCCAATGACTTTTAAGTTGCTACTAGATCACTTAGTATCTATCTACCTTCTAACTTACAACATAGAAGTATATAATACATACTTATTAAAACAGCCCCATAATCATCATCATCTTCTTATGTTCCGTTCTTAAACGGAGTCCGCTTAGACCATGATCCAGGATTTAGCGAGTCTGGTAATGCCATTGAAGCTACTAACGGTCTGACCTTCGTAACCCTTAGATAGGGAAACCAGTAAATTTTGGATCATGGTTACAAATCCAAAGTTGTTTGAATTTGCAAGTCCATCACGATGTTTTCCCTCACCGCCGAACTAGAGGTATAAATACGTACACAGATCTGAAATATCCAGAGGTACAGGCTCGGGTTTGAATTCGCACCTTTAGGTTGTGGGGCGCGTGTTCTTACCATTGAGCTACCGCCGCTCCATCGGAACAGCTCCATCAATTCTCCAAAAGCGATGTCTTTATAGAGAACGGCTAACAATAACAGTTTTTGTCAATGAAGTTATTTATGGCGACCTCGAAAGTGTTAACCACATTATTTGTTTAGGTACCTACATGATATATTTGTCGGCCTGAATAGATATCTACATAAATATTAATTTGGGCCCGGTTAACGGGGACCTACTCCGGTCATAGGCTATAAATCTCGCCTTTGTTGTTTCCGATGAATTGTTACGTGTTTTTTAATGGAATAGATATGTGGTAGAAGTGTAATCATATTTTCTATTCGAAATGTTATAAGGTCTGTAGGTGATATGCAAACGTATTATTTAAATAAATTATAGATATTCATAATTTGTTAAACGTGGGTTGGGAATGTGCCAATTGAGTGTCTTGTCTATCATGTCGCAAAAACCGACCACTGGTGTCTCCGTTATTAGTGTTGTGATCGTGTAGTGAAAGAGTACTAATCGTCACTACATTTGCACACTTTTTCCTCTAACAGCTCTCAATGTGATCTTTGGTTAAAAGGGATTTAGGAGCTTCTTGGAGTCTATTCCTTTGAAAATTGCATGTGAAATTATTAGTTCCTATCTTATTAATTAAGACGATATACAACAATCAATAAACTTAGTAAGATCTATAAGACAGAAGGAGGATGATTAATCATAAACACATAGACCATATCTATGTGTTTATGGTTAATAATCCTCCTTCCATCTTAAAGATTTTACTGAGTTATTTAACAGACAAAAACATTAATTTATGGAATATCGGTATTCGGCCGCTGCCCTGCCCATTCAGTCTGCCACAGATTTTTTGCGTGACCCTTTTATTGTTATTTCTTCGGCTTCTGCTATTGTAGCCAAATAAAAAATATCCCAGTTTTATAGGGCAGTTGTAAGTTATTAATTATTAAATACAAGAAACATAAAAAAAAGAAAGAGTTAGGTAGCGCAACGCTTGAACACACAAATAGACGAATCCTACTAATATTATAAATGCGAAATTTGTAAGTATGGATAGATGTTTGTTACTCTTTTACGCTAAAACTACTGAATGCATTTTAATGAAACTTTAGAATAATATAGCTCATACACCCGAATAACATAGGCTATACTTTATCGATGTACCACGCGAGCGAAGCCGCGCGCAAAAGCTAGTAAACAATACTTCAAAAAATGTTTATTCCCCATCGTGACATTTAATGCTATCGAGCTTAGGGTCATAAATTAAGTCATATTTTTAAACATTATGACACGTGGTTGTATTTGCATGACCTTCTCCTCAAGGTTTAAGGTTACATTTTACAATTACAATTACAATTAGACTTTAAAAGGCTTTCCTTCGGCTGCTGATGATTCTGGCCTCCTTTGTCACCTGATGTCATACTATTATGACTCCCTCCCTAACGTGAGGTATAATTTAGAGTAGTCTAACCATCTAAGAGATTTTAAGACCGCTCCTACTGTATCCATATTATTAGTCATTCCACAGCCTTATTACGGCCGACGTTATTTGACGCAAAATAACTATTTAGCTGAACCGCCCGTCCGTCCGAGAATGGTGCAGCTTCGTTTTGCCATTAGCTCGGCTTAGCTCTTCGATTAACTCGTTATTTAATAGAGACGTCGAGATAATGCTAGTCGTCCATAAAATTGAAAGAGCGCACCGGCTTGTTTACGAGCGTTTTCACACAAATCGCACGTTCTGAGCCCGCCGTTGTTATTTATAAAGCTGTCAATTTCGAGCCGTTTCGAGCCGTTTCGGGCTGAGCTGAGGTGCGCAGATGCGCGGCCGATCGTAACTCGAGAAAAAATATGTGAAGCGCGAGTCGCGGTACGTCCAGTGGTGCTCAGTATCTACGTATTTTATTTAATTGGATTGTATATGTAACACGTTTAAAGCCAATAAAAAGATGGTATGAATAGGTACGGAGAGTATACCAAAAATGTGCAACACGTCAAATTAGAAATATCTAATACAAATTAAGACTTCTTAGTAAAGTTTACATTTCACTTTTGTGATATGTAACAAGTCCATGGAATAGACATCAATGCGCATTTTTTTAATTTAGTTTTTAGATATACTAGCAGTTGCATGCCTTTTTACCAATTACTATATAATTTGAGACTTTGTCTATTTCTGTTATACGGTCGCTCTTGATATTATCCAGTATAACGTTACTTCAATAAACTTCTATAAACTAAGTCCATAGACCTTTTCTGGAACTATTATTTATTTACAACATTACCCATTAGAGATAATGATAATGAAGTGCCACTAATTAATTTAGAGTGAGTAATCAAAGATGACTTCGTAACTATTCCTTAAATCCAGTGCGGATCCCTAGGGCAGAGACGGCGGCGCGAGAAAGGCCCGCTCGCATTAAATTATTATGATTTATGTGTTTTAGTGAAGCGGCGGAGCTCGCCTCCTTAATTATATGTGAAGGTTTAACGGACAAAGCGTGTCTGGTTAGGGCGCGGCGGACCGCGGACCCGGCCGCACTACTGCGGATTGTCGCAGGTGACTGGGAAGGAAGGGTGGACGGGAATAAGGAAATAAAGGGCTCAGAAAAGAAATTGAAATTATATATTAAATGAAATATAGAAATCCAGAAGTACAAAATTTCGTGGCACAAACCAACAAATGACAGCAATGACAAAAGAAGTATTGACAAATGTAAATAAGAAGTATAACATAAAAAGGTATCAAAAAAGGTTTAAACTCGCCTTGCGGCCAGTTGGTAACATCTGAGTCTTGCTCTGTATGTTTTTTTGGGTCAATTGGACAGATTTTGTCCCATGTTGGTCTGGGACTCAATGAGAATGTTCCAACTGCGTTCCTTGCTTAAAATGTCGTAAAAGGGGATTATTAGTGTATTGTATGTTGGATGTAGGTGACAAGCTAGCCACTTGTCAATATTTTTTTAAATTTTCCATCTAACCCAACTTGATTTTTAGCGAAATGTAGTTTAAGGAGTTCTTTGCGTGCTTCTTCGGGGATTGTAAGTGTGATCGTTGTATGGTGTGTGGCTCAAAATAGTGGTAAAAGTACAATAGGGATTTTTACTGACAAGTAAATTGAGATACTTTTTAAGAGCTGTCAAAACGCAATCACGTCAAATATATTGTATGGGCTTGTCATGGGTGTCAACACCCCAATTATTCTTATCAACCAACAGCTGGAATTTTCTTCAAGGTCAAAAATATTATTGTCATTACAATTCGTTTTCCACGTTGACAATGTGTCGTATAAACATTACCTTTTAAGTATTGGGTGTGCATATATCTGATATACCTAAGCAATACGTGCATATCTATTTACCAAAATTGCATACAACAATTCTGAGAAATGCTCGTTTCGCACCTAATTGGTAAGACAACATTTAAGGGTAAGTCAAAATGTCACCGTTCATATTTCGTCTTGTCTCCCCTATACGAGTGTTTATAACTAATACGCGTATTAATTAACTCGGACTGGCTCGACGGCGTATTCGGTAGTGACTCTGTCCTATGCGTCAAGAGTTGCGGGTTCGATCTCCACCCAACACTAACATTCGTGTGATGAATACTTCTGTTTGTTCTGTGTCTGGGTGTTAATATAATATGTAAATTGGTAATACTACTATTGATTTTGATATTTGTAATACAAGTGCTTAAGCTCCTCGCGAGTCAG
Organism: Glyphodes perspectalis; assembly: GCA_951394215.1. Taxonomy (NCBI): domain Eukaryota; kingdom Metazoa; phylum Arthropoda; class Insecta; order Lepidoptera; family Crambidae; genus Glyphodes; species Glyphodes perspectalis. The sequence goes on along the minus strand of OX596207.1, from coordinate 13,460,859 downwards.
ATCAGTGTATGTGATGTTGTCTGATATTTATTTAATCGCCATCTTCATCATCTTTTTAGCGTTTTTCCATAATTCAGGATTTCGAGAGTCGGGTAATTACAATGAAGGCACTGCCGATCTAACCTTCGTAACCCTTATATAGGGAAACCAGATAAATTTAGATCATGGTTCATCCATATAATCATTTGAATGTGTAGGAATCATCACAATGTTTTCCCTCACCGTCGAGCTAGTGGTATAAATACGTTTATAGATATAAAAAATACGGTACAGGTACGTGCCCGGGTTTGAACTCGCACGCGTAGGATAAGGGGCGCGTGTCCTTACCATTGAGTGACCATCGTTTTCCATCTCTCTGACATTTATTTATTATTTATGTAATTAACAGAAGACACATTGGTCCCGCACTCAGTAATATCGGCTCATGACAGCTCGATCGGTTGCGCGTACGCACTCCGCGCCATCAATCACGTCGCCGCGACACGTCGCTGACAGTCGCGAGTCGCGGGCGACAAATGAGAAACGGTACAGACCGAGCCTGATGATGACTGTCACATGTCGGTACTTGAACTACGGGTAGCGGTTTGCGATCGCACTTTTTGAGTTCGATTCCTTTCATGACTTAGGTACCTAGGTGTGGTTTGGATTATTCTAGGTAAAAAGTTGCTATGGTGATCGTTACTAATGATGTGCACTTTTTGATTGCAATGTTGATACCTGTCTTAACTAGGTAGTACCTACTGCATATTTTTAATTATTCTGGGTATACAGTTAGTGTGGTAATAATTGTCACCAGTAATGCTAAAAATGCTAAAAATCCTGCTTATTGACTGGCCCGTTGGTCGAGTGGTTAGAGACCCTGGCCACGAAACCAAGGGTCGCGGGTTCGAATCCCGCTAGGGGCAAATGTTTCGTGTGATGAACATGGACATTTGTACTCGAGTCATGGATGTTTATAAACTTATTTAAGTATGTCTATCCGTTCACCTAGTATCCATAGCACAAGCATAAGCTTAGTTTGGAACTAGGGAATTAGTGTGCCAGTCTGGAGAATTTATTTATTTATCCTGCTTATGAATATGATACAGATTTTTGACATTTAGATCTGCGTGCTCATGTAAAGAGAGTTCAACAATAAAAGTTAGCTGACTATCATAGACATTTAAATTAAGATTTTTTCGGTTTAGATGAGACATTTATATGATTACAAGAAACGAAAAAAAACCATTTGAGTTTTTTTTTAAATGCCATAAATTTAAGGTATTATGTGAAAGATATTTTTTCAAGGTTCGCTAAAAGGTTACGGTTTCCAGAATTCAGCTACATCACTTTTTACTCTAGCATTTAAAAGCGATTATACGATATACGCTTCTTAAAGTTGATGTCTGACTATAAACCGGCACTCAAACAATTTTATATCCGTATTCCGGAATATCCCTGTTGCTTTCCATAGTGCAGGCAATAAAGTAAATTAAGTGTAGTCTAGAAGATTTTAAGGAATATTTTTTTCACAGGAATTCAACTTTTTGCATTATGTTCAGTAAACATTGATACTGATATGAAAACATTGCTTTTATTATACGTGTATTTCTAGGTGCATTTACAAATTTGTATCATCAATATTATAAAGAGAACTATTTTACACGTATGAATGAATTAATTAAACATGAAATCTACGACATGACGCCCCTATTCAAATACTTTATAAAAATACATCTTCCTGAATTTTAAATCTCAACGTCGATTAAAGCAAAACAAATGACTGCTTTATATTCCCTTGCAGAATTTAAAAGCATTACAAAAAAGTAAAAAAGCCCTCTGGTACGCGACTCCGCACCGGCTGCGTACATTGTAAGACAAATTGTTTTCCCGACGACACGTCTAAACACCCACAGCCTTTCGCCATTGATTGAGCCATCACCGACGCCGTCAGCTTCTATACGCGAGAAACCACCATATAAGTCCCTTTTCTTAACTGTCTAGATAGCCGTAATGCTTTAAAAATAGAGTCTAAAATGTAATACCTCTCAGGTTTTAGAGCATCTTCTTTGCTGTTGCATCGACAGAGTATGTTGTCGTGAGTACAAACTTGTACTTTACACTTTCTTTATTACATAAAAGACCTTATTTCAAATGCAATAAAGTTGGTTTTCAGCCCTGAAAATATGCAAATAAAATGGCACGTCTGAAGTATGTTGTCGTAACTCAGATGTACTGTCGGAAACTATTATTTGTTGTGGTCACAATACAATGTGCATTGAGTTAAAAGCTTTCCAGTTTTTGTACATGAAACGTTTTGGTTTTTGGATTGCTTCAGTACAAATTGGTTTAACATCTCACAAGTTTATGGTAAGTGAGCAACCGATGTATTTTGTAGAAGCAATTTTGAAAATATGCGAGTAATTTTTGCGGTTTGAACAATACTGGTTAAGTTAATTATGGAAAAACACAATAGGCAGCTTTTCTCAGGGATTTCAAAATTAAGTAGTACTTTTTAGGTTTTGTTCGTTTTTGACGATTTGATATAATAGAATAAGGTTGTCAAAATTTCACTTTTCATTACAAATAGACAAATCATTTGGTATTGATTTGGGATCTTATTAATTCCGTCTTACCATATATCTTTTAGTTATTGGACGGGATGCTGCAGATGATATTCCACTGAGATAAATTGTTGATTGTGATTGCACCTTGACAGGTTTAACTGATGACAAATAATATTCGATAACATGGCATCATGTTTTGTAATGAATGTCCTTTGTCAATTTGAAGAAGAAAGAAAATAATTTCTAGTTGGTTGCAAAATATTTTTAAACAAGATTTTATTGTAATTTATCTTTCATAATGTCTAAAGTTACACAATGTAGCAATACACGTAAAAATTATTTAGAAAAGTTTTCAAAATTTGACCGCTGTCAAATGGTATTGACATGCAGAGAATTACCACCATGTCAGCGCAAGCTCTACTCATCAATATTATCTTTCACTCTTTTCAAACCACGCCAATTGCTGCATTTCCTTTCTTCGTACTGATTTTTATGTACACACAACTGTAATTGTATGCCATAAGTTTAAATATAACCAGGCCTTTCATAATTTAATACGTACCGTCTCATACCTCTCCATTAAGGCCAATTTGTACATCATGCGGCGTCTCTCCAAACCGCATTTCATTACCGAATCCAAACACTAGTACAAATTACCACATTATTTTATGTAAATGTATGTACTCTAAGTAAAATGTGATAATAATAACCTTCTTACCTGTCAATCCGATTCGCCACGGCACAATCACGTGAAAATTCCCCATGCACATAACCATTTACGACTTTAACCACTCACAATTCAAATTGGACTGTAAAATTTGTTTTATAAGATTCAAATTCCATTGTTTCTCGACAAAATTTTGATTAACAAAAATGTAGTTTATCCATAAGAGTTAAAGTTTGGAATTGTACGGCGTCGGACTGGGTGCGAGCTAGATAGGAATCTCCAGCGGTGACCACAAGCGTAATGACGTTGTCGACGGAGGAGTCATTATTCATTTTTTTAATACAGTGTTTTGTGGAGGCGACATTTTCACTAGCATAATCACAGATTGTGCCGGCCATACATCAGCGGGCGTTATTAGTGCGGGCCGCTGATGGTTTTCAATTTGTTGTCTTCATCGGCAGCTTATGAGTGAGCCCTAAGTGAGCGAGGGTTTTAATCAACAGGGGATATCTGTTTTTGTTGATGCTGCTTCGTTACAGTCTGCGTGAAATAAGCTACTCTTTTTATATAAGCATGTCTCCCAATTCCATATAGAAAGCCTAAAAATGTAATTATGTCAATCAACTGAGGGATAATAGTTATAAAATGGAACACAAAATAATCTTATTTTCGCAAAGTATGTGTTAATGTTAAATAATAATTGTTTGGAATACATTATTTTTTGATTGGATACTTTTGATAGGTATCTTTTGCTGCCAATGCAGTAAAGTCTACTACTTCTACTTTATCTAATTACATCATTTATTGTAATTATATTGTGTAATCATACATATAAATTAATAAAGGGCGTACATACATTCTCACAAATTACACCTCTCACATATCTCGACATTTAACAATAAAAAAATATGCCGGGACCACATAGTACGAAAAATAAATTCCTAATTTTCCTTTTCATATGTTATAGTTTTTAAGTGGCTTAGTTAGTTGGAAAATATGTAATTTTTTTTCCCAGAAACATCAATGAATAATAAATATCGTAGGTTTTTGGCCTACATTTTCATCCAGGAAACTCATTTGCGCAAAACCATCTAATATTCCGCGAAGCTTCAATTTTCAGCATAAAACAGCAATATTGAATGAGTACGGGTTTTTTTTTTGGAAAATCTATAAAACTGAATTTTTCTTTCCCAGCGATTGTTACGAGTTAACTAAACTAGGTCATTATTTTACAAGGGAACTACTGAATTTGAATATAGTAATGCATATTATATTTAATCCTGGAGTTATCTGTATATATGACCATCATTCTCGAGCTCTTTTTATAATAGTACCTACATTTTTCAGACTAGCACTGGTGCATAAATGAATCTGCATTTACATTTTCTAATCACCTAGTGCTTAATAAATCACTAGGTACATAATAATTATCTAACATATTTTTTGTGAGCTTGGCAGCTCACAAAACCGCAATGCTTCCATAGATTTTATATACGGAGAAATACGGAGGTGTGACGTGATGGCTCAGTATACTCAACTGAGTGACTACTACTACTACTCTGGCGCAGCGACACAAAGTGGGTCTTGGCCTCATCAAATCATCAAAGATCGCCATTCTGGTCTGTTTCTTGCCAAATATTTTGTCCAGTCGGGTTCACTTGGAGTAGTACCTGGGGCGACCGTCTGGGCGACGGCCAGTTGGGCGCCCCAGATATCGCTGGATTGACGAAGTGGTGAAAGACCTGAAGGAGCTCCAAGTACCTAACTGACTGTCTATGGCTATTAATTATTATTAAAATGTGAAAATAAATGTAATTGATAAATAGTGCTTTAAATAACGTGCTCTTTAAATTGAATTATGTCTAGGATTTACTCGTGTATCGTGTCATCATCCCTTTTCGAACCCACACCTCAAGTATTTAAGACGACGTCTTACCCACTGAGCTGTAGCTTGTACATAGTTCATAATGTCCTCTCACACGCTTCAAGTATAATTAAATGTTTACAGTTAAAGAGGCACCGTTAAGGCATTGTTATTAAGTATCGAATTCGCGCCTGCGCGCCACGGCATGTGGCTAGTTTATCATCGGCCACATCTCAATACACTGTGTTAACAGTAGGGTGAGCACAATTTACTGCTGGTTCGGACTATGAGGGTGATTTAATAATAATAGACATTCTTTAGTCGATCAAGACCTGATCATTCAGATAATTGTATCTGATGATCTGATTCATATTGATGCAATGTGATATTTAGAAAATATTTAGATACCTAGTGATTGGTAACAATCTCACTACTGACAACTTCTCACCAGTTATTGATAAATAAATAAATTTAATTGGTTTCCTTATTTTGTTGTAATTTATACAAAAAAATTAGCAGGAGCTAGCAATAGATTATAATATTTATTCACAATTGTTTTGTAGAGTAGTATCTTAAACATTTTAAACAAGTAGTTCATATCAAACAATGCAGCAAATTATTAATATCTTTAAATAATTTTTACATGTCACATTACAAAAACTACATAAAAAGTGCGTTGTAACTAAATTCTTACCTAACCTAACCTAGCTGACGTTTTTATTACAAATGAGCTAGTCAAATTATACTGTTTAAGAAAAATATATACGGCCGAATTGAGAACCTCCTCCTTTTTGAAGTCGGTTGAAAAAGGTAAATCGGGATAGTAATGCCAAAAAAATATTACTGAATTAAATAGTGTAGTGTGTCGTGGTCACCCTAGTAACGCGATATGTAGGTACAAATAGGTGCGCCTGCGCCGAGCGCGGTGCCCGTGTGATTATAGTTAATAGAGACTGCGGCCGAGATATCTTACTTGGCTGCGGGGTGACCAACGAGCTTGAGAAATATTGTACAAAGTGAATTAAAATATGTTAAAATAAGAAAAAAATAACAGCCTAATTTTACCTTAAGCTAAATTTGGCGATCACACATAATATGTTTATCATTTATTTTTTCATACATGCATTTAAATTTTATTAGTAAATTATTTTTGTACTACGTACCTATTTTCTTACCTTAATTTAGTAGAAATGTAAGAAATAAATATATATGCCCAGTGAAATAAGGTGAAAAAATACACAATAGGCATACCTGTTATGTATTTTTTTCACAGTGTTAAATATTACGAATCAAAAATTTTGTAAAAAAGGTATATGTAAAGGCATTACACTGATGGAGTTCAATGAAGAAATAAAAATAAATGGTCTTCAGCAGTATCGCCAATAAATTTCTTACATAAAGTGCAGTAACGCCTTTGAAATCTACATGTGTAGAGCCATGCGCAAAGAATTTAATCAGATTTATCCCGCACATGAAAAAACGCATTACCTAAATTTATTTTGGCATTTAATAATCATTTGTGCGGCACAAAAAATGGGTGTATTTAATGTGAGGTTTCACAGGTGTCAACATGGGGCCCGGGGCCCGGGGCGCATTCCCGCGCGGCGGGGCGCGCGCCACGGGGCGCCTCGTTATTAGCACCTCGCGGTACAAACGCGCCGCCCGCGCCGCCCGCGCCGGCTCTAGGGTCACGGTGACCGAAACCCTTGTTTAACTATAAACCGATTTAGACATTGGTTATAATTTAAAGTTTCATTCGCGTTGTTGTTGATTATACTATACCTTCAAAACTTTTCGTATGGCTACAAATATGCAAACATTCATGGGACTTGTCGCTTGATGACAGACTCACTTTGTTCAGTAGGTAATGTTATCAAGTGGCAGAATTTCTCAAGGCGGTTGACTTCAGATTTGGACTTAGTTCTTAGCACTGAACGATCAATTAGCATGTAATATACTTAGTAAATGGTTGTTTGACATTATTTTAAATCACAAAGTAAATTACACAAGTATAATCTAGACGAACTGACGTTTGATTCACTAAATTATATCTACGACTATCATAGTTATCGGTAGATTTACAGAACAATCGGTAGTCCTTACGGCACTATCGCGGTATACCCTGCCCCCCGGCCCGCCCGCTCAATCTGTCAGTCTGTCAACTTGGATCAGGTAAAGTGAAATTACTTTAATTTCTATCAAAGGTGCGTTTTTGTTTTTTTCCCGACGAGTTAATTTCAGCCGGGTGTGACCGAAACGAGGCACGTTGATCTTTCGGAAATTATGTTGTAATGATATTAACGTCATTATTTACCGTCTCGTTTCTTAAAGTCATTTCGCGATGAATTCCGAAAGGTTTACCTTCCCTGGTTCTCTGTTGTCATTAATTATGCCATTTGTACACATGGTATTACGTATGTATGATTCTTATTAACTGCAAAGCTGTAAATATGAAGGAAAATACGTTGTTGTTGAAACATTACCTTAGAAGGACAATGACAAAATATGTTAATAATAGCAAATAGAATGACCAATTTTATGGAAACGCAGAATCGACTATGCTGTAACTATTATGATTAGGAACAATTTTGCGGAACTAAGGACATTTTGAGGGTCTATTTTGAATATTTAAACGTTTTAGTTTTACTAGCTGTGCCAGTGGTGTCACCCGCGTTTATGGTTAATATTATAAAGACTATTTCCGTCATACATGATTTCTATGTAACTTTAACCATTAAGGCTGCACACGTGACGGAAGCTTTTTTAAGCTTCCGTCACGTGTGCAGCCTTAATGGTTAAAATGGAGTAAATGGAGTAACTTCTCCCGTTTTCCCAACATTTCCCTTCACTACTCTGCTCCTATTGATTGTAGCGTGATGAAAAGTATACTATAACCTGCCCAGGAGTATGAAAAATAATTGTACCAAGTTTCGTTAAAATCCGTCGAGTAGTTTTTGTTTCTATTAGAAACATACAGACAGACAGACAGACAGACAGACAAAAATTTTACTGATTGCATTTTTGGCATCAGTATCGATCACTAATCACCCCCTGATAGTTATTTTGAAAATATATTTCATGTACAGAATTGACCTCTCTACAGATTTATTATAAGTATTAGATGTTATGTACAGGCCGAACATATTCTCTCAGTGCAACGCAATTTTAGAGTCGACTCGACTGAACACAGTGGAAATGTGTTTCATATGTTATTACCTTAATGAGATCGTTGGAATAATTTCTTTAGTTGATGTGTTCATGTAGGTAATGATATTGGATGGCTGGGCTGTTGGTCGAGTGGTCGGAGACCCCGGCTAAGAAAACCAAGGGCCGCGGGTCCAAATCTTGCTAGGTTTTGTGCGATGAACATGGACATTTGTACTCCCTCCTCCCCTCATAACCCCGCATAACCTTTAGATTACACTTTATACTATAAAAAAAAAACAAAACAAAAAAATCTCTGAACGCTCACCGGCCGCTTGCGCTCAAGTAGAAAAGGTAAAGGCATAATATTAGTTAATCCCATAAAATCAACTCCGGCGCTTTCACGCGCGTCTATGACATCTGTGCGCAAACGCCGGGCGTTGATTGGCCGCGCGCTCCCGCCCAATGGGGCGGGCTCGACCTACCCAAAAACAATGAGACGACACTTTTATTGTCTATGGGTAATTGAGATTAACTAGCGCCATAACAACGGTATCTGTAAATCGAATCACGCGAGTTTTTTACGGTGAAAAGGTCGATGAAAACGCTTTGTATAAACACGTAGTTTCGTGGGCATTGTGGACCAGTGGTTGTGGTGCTCGGGACAAGGCTACACGTTCAATTAAAAAAAATGGAAACTTATTTCGAAACTTGTTAAAAATTTTCGTGGATTTGTATGGTAATTAATTTGTCATCATTTTGGTCATTACATGTTAAAACATAGTCTTTGTACGATGAAAAGTGTCCAAAATAAACAATTGGAATAATGTTAAAATTCATTTTGTTTACTTAAGAAACAGTCCAGACATCTTCGATACAACATTTTCTGTAGTAAATACGCATTTGTAAGATATGTCGCCTCCCTCCGCCCTGAGTCACTCCTATGCTTCTCAGGAGCAGAAGTGAAGATTTATCTAAAACATGTTCAACTTCAATAGCCTCTTCAAGCCACAAGCCCATAACTCACTCAGAATAGATAACGCACATTCTCATTCTACCAGCCCATTTGGCTTGTCTAGCAAAAAACGCAACAATATTTACGACAACGCTAACTTTTCACGCGCGCGTAAACGTGCGCGTCATTACAAAAACCAACAATGGCGAACTCATGCGCACTTCACAACATTGTGCGGGTACAAAGCGCGCAGATATTCCGGGACAGACGGACAGACATTGTAATTAAATTACCTCGCCTCGCAACGTCTTAATTAACTGTAGCTAGTAATTGAATGTTTAATTTATTGCTAATTACTTGCGCTTTCTTTAGGCGTGTTCTTGACGCTTGCGCACACACGGTCTTGTCGGCGGACTGTGACAAAGAGACTTTCCGGATATTATGTGTTTATGACGTCACGCAGAATTGATAAGTGGGACAGAATATTTTTGTATAAATTACAACGCGTGACAAAAAAGTAGGACCTAGTTCACGTGTCACAGCAGTGATTATGACAGGCGGTAACGGTGAACCTTTTTTTACAGTATAAGAGATTGGCTGTTACCCGCGACTTCGTTGGCATGGATCTGAAAAAAAAAACTTAACATGCGGAATTCTAAAATAAGAATCCATTTTTCTCAAACTCAAAAATGAGTATTTAAATTTAACTCATTTAATTGATGTTTTTTTTTCTAATAACCAATAATATTATAATCAGTATTTGTATTTATGAAATAGCCACTATGTTTCACTGCAATTCCTTTGTTTTACTCCCACGAGACAGGCCTAGCCTAGTATGGGTGTCACAGTATAATTTCATGTTTTGGCTGTATTCTTGGTAAATAAAGACATTTTTATTTAATTTTTTTCTAAAATATAACTAACCCAAGTTACTTTTTAGAAATACCAGCCTTACAGCCAGCTAGTAAAAGTTACGGCAAAATCGGTTCAGCTGTTTTGAAGATAAGAACAAACAAACAAACAGATAAAAACGACAGATACTATGATTTTGTTATCACTACCATATATATTTTCAATGCACTTAGTAGTTAGCTGTTATTTTGACATTAAAAACAGGCATCTCAACTTTATTTATCTGTATCGTTCAGACTTACCACTGACATTTTTATCTTATGCATTCAGTTATCTATATATTATTATATTACTTTTTTATAGACGAAAGATTTGATTGTTTGTTTGAATTGAATAGGTTCCGAAACTATTGGACTGATTTGTAAAATTCTTTCAGCAATGGAAGGCTACTATAACGGCATTACCATGGGCTATATTTTATCAAAACCGTAGAGCTTGTATGAAAAGGATTATGAATGTTGAAGAGGCGAGTGAGGTGTGTAAGGATCGTGCCATATGGCGTTCGGTTCTATCTGCCTACCCCGCTAGGGAAGTGGCGTGAAGTTTAGTTAGTTAGTTATATTTTATCCCCGTATTCTCTTTCATTCTATTTCAGGAACAGGAACTACGCGGGTGAAACCGTGGGGCTGCTAGTCACTCATAAGTATATCTAACGTACTTTGAGATCAGACCATTGGCGTGCATGTCCAACGTGTACCTAGGCAGGCAATGGGCTGGGTTAGATGGAGAATCGTGAAAAAGTAGTGACAAGTGGCGCCTACACAATCACTTACCCAAAACTACTATACCATTAGTCACCTTTTACGACATGCTAGGCAATAAACACAGTTGTTTTCTTCATTTATTATTTTTACATATTTCATTATATTTTCCTAACTTCTTCACTTAATCCGGGATAACTCCTTAAATACTAGCGTGATTTTAATGAATTTAGTATCATTTTAAAGTTTGCAGTTGAACCTGTAAAATGGTGCCATTTTTATTATTATTAACAAATTATTTTGTACTCAAGATTGCGCGGAACCAATGTCAAGTAAGTGATTCCATACTTTTGCTTGCGAGTGTATATTTCGAGATTAGTCCAGTGCAGCATAAGATGTCTGCCGCGTTCACTTATCGCAGCCAGTTCCAATTCCCCAAGTCACACGAATAGCGGCTAATAAAATATTGACAAAGAATCGGTGTTCGGTGTAGAGGCACAATGGCTTGTAATGATTGGTGATCGCGCGATAGCCCCGGTGCCTTATTGATTCGGACAATCGGCCGATTAGACGCGACGCGACCTGGGGCGTTCGGGATTTTGGAAGAATTGTAAGTGGAGGAGGCTTGGATGTGGATAATATTTCTTTGACAGAACAAAATCAAGACAATATGTAACACTAGCTGCGCCCGCAGTCTCATCCGCGTTTATGGTCAATGTTATATCTATAATAAATAATAATAATAATAAATGTTATATCTATAATATAAAAATGAATCGCTGAATGTGTTGCTAAGCGCAAATCTCGAGAACAGTTGAACCGATTTCGCTAATTCTTTTTTAGATGTTTTTGTTATTTTATCAGATGATAAAATAAAAAAAAATAAAAAAGGTGTACGGAAAAATAAAATGGCTATTGAAAATCCGATAACGGGGCGTTACGAAGTGCGCCGGCTCAGCTAGTATCCTATAGTAATCCTCGATAATTTAACTACTCAACACAAAAATAAATTTACAATTTGGACTAGTAGTTTTTGAAATTAAAGCAAACAAACAAACTCTTTAGCTTTATATATTAATATATAAAATAATATAGAAGTATAGATACCAAAATCAGGATGCCAGCAGGTGCATAACGTGCGACGGTACAATTAACGGTTTTTGCATCGTCTCTCAGTTCTTGCATGTAAAGTTAATTGCATTGTAGTGTAAAGATTGATTTATTCTTCTTAGCGTAAGATCGTTATATAATCTGATTCGTATTGATTACGAATATAACGCCTGGTGACCGTACTGTTTCATTTTAGAAATACCTAAGAATTTTTGTGTTGATATGAGGTGTGTTGTTATATTGTACTTTATAACTCAATATTATTAGTTGATGCTGATATATATCTACGATAGACTAGCTTGTAAATTGTGAAGGTTAATAAAAGTAGTCCATACTACGATATAATATTACAAAGAGGAAAGATTTGGAAAGATTGATTGTTTGTTTGTTTGTATCGAATAGGGTCCGAAACTACTGGACCGATTTGAATAATTCTTACACCAATGGGAAGCTACTTTATTAGCAAGTAACATAGGGTACATTTTATTCCCGTTTTCTCACGGGAACGGGAACAACGCGGGTGTAACCGTGGGGCGCTGCTAGTAAAGATATAAGTATAGATTTTATCAACTGACTCAAATAACTACATATAGTGCCACATAACTTCTACGGATGTCAATAAATACGTGAGCGCGAGGTAAGTAGCTTTACTGTTTGCCAAAGACCGAGAAATGGTGATTACAGTTTTTTCCCGTTTAATCTCTCCCATGATTTTCGTTTCCTCGCGTGGCGACGGCTATTTACACGCCCCACCACACCAGATTTCTTCACTTTATTCATCAATAATAATATTAACAAAAATCTGAACGAGAATATTAAATAAATTATAAAAATTATAGGTACTCGCGTAAACGATAACCAAGCCGACAATTCAAAAAGCAACCGTGAATGTTGGTAAACTGGCGAATCGCGTTTCCCCGCTCATTAACCGGAATCATTTCAACGTCAATTCATTTGCGAGCACAATTTAGATTATCTTCGTACATCGGTGTCCGTTTAACACCTCACGATTAAGCGCGGCGCGGGAGGCGCGGGCGGCGCGGGCGGCGCGCACAAAGCTGTCGTAAACCGAACACGAAAAATAATATAAAAAGCTCGCGCCTGCGCTGTAGTGCGGGAGGCCGGCGTCGTTTTGAGCGGGATTTCGGTGTGAGATATTTATTAGCAGTGGGAGATGCAATATATGTGTTGGTATATCAATTGGGACATACATATATATGTACATATCATCAGCCCGTAATCCCAAAAGGTAGGTAAAGTAAAAGATGTAGCTATCCCCCTTAACATTCAGCCAAAAAAATTAAAACAATTAATATTTAATTTAAGTTAAAATTACAGTGATAGTATGTAGGCTTAAGTTTGGCGATCAAATTGAAATAAAGGTTTTGTATACAAACTGTCTCGGTAAACGACGAGGATATAACACTGTTGCGCCACCTCTGGTAAAATCAACATTTGCTCAACGTCAATTCAACTCCCAGTCAGCTAACCTTTATAATAAAATAAATAAAATACTAAATATTTACCCCCTCACTTATAATAACGCCAAAAAAACCCTAATTGAATGGCTAAATAAATTGAATTATGATGAACTCGAATGCCTGATAAGTACTAGTAGCAAGTACTAAATAAATTTACTTCACTTCACAAGCAACATAATATTCATACAAAAAAAAAAAACAAAACACAAACACACACACACACACAAACACACACATACACACACACACACACACACACACACACACACACACACACACACACACACCATGCACAAGCACTTTTCTGCAATAATAGTGTATATTTGATGCAAAGCACATTCTGTAATTGAGTTGTTACTACGGGTTTTTGTAAATTTGTTATGCAGGAGCGGAGTTTCCTAGCACAAGCAAACTCTTTTGCTTAAAAGGAAACTCCTAGCACTATTTACTGTAAAATGTAAACCCAAGATACCAATAAAGAATTTTTGATTTTTGATTTTTTGTATATGTGATTGTGTAGGCGAAAAGCTAGCCACTTGTCACTACTTTTTCACAATTTTTCATCTAACCCAGTCCACTTTTATTTTTGGCTGAATGTGATTAAATGGGCTTGCTGTCTTTTTGACTCTGCCTACCCCTTTGGGGGATTACGGGCGTGATGTTATGCATGTATGTAAATCATATTTACATAACCGTGAGTCTTTTTACCAGGATCCAGTCCAGTTAATAAAATGGTATGCTTGGTGACTGTTTTTTTTATGTAATATTAGGTATACTTGACCACTTCATTAATTAATCCATGACGATAATTCAAAATTACGTAACATAATTACATTAGGTACTATTTATTTTATTAAATTACTATAGCAAAACTAATGCTAAATATATATTTAGCTTATCAAAAAGGGATCTAGTTCTATTACGTTTATTGAAGAATTTTCCTGCGGACGCCCGCACTATAATGAAGAGAGTCAATTCGCCGGGCGTCTCGAGGTGTGAAGCTGTCACGGCGAAATGATGACTCCATTATTAACCGGCTAAATAATAATTTGGTGCGGTCCCGTTGGCCGGTTGATGTGTTAATAAGTTGTGTTATTCCCGTTGTGAGCGTGTGTATACGAGAGGTTGTATACCGTGTCGGTTGCTTTGGGAATCCGTGGCTGATAATGCCGTTGTATACGTGTTAACGGCGTGTTGTTGTGGTATTAGGAAGACACCATTGACAATAACGTTGGTATTCTAATCTTATTACGCAGACCCGTTGGTCGTGTGGTCGGAGACCCTGGCCACGAAACTGAGGGTCGCAGGTTCGATTCCCGTTAGGGGCAAATGTTTTGTGTGATGAACATGGACATTTGTACTAGTCATAGATGTTTATAAACGCATTTAAGCATGTCTATCTGTTCCTAGTATCCTTATGACAAGCTTGTAAGCTTAGTTTAGAACTAGGGAATTGGTGTGTCAGTGTGGGGAGTTTATTTTATTTATTTGTTAGAGGTAACGAGAGTTTTTGGGTACTTGTACTATTTTCGTGGTCAATGAGGGGCGCAATGGTAGTTAATATAAGATGAGGGTGTTTATTATACGTACAGATAATACTAATGAAAACATTTTTAATCTTGTCCTAGAAGCAATAGAAAGACAATTGTTAAGAATCAGATTGTTAAGATCTGATTCATGGGACGGGGTTTTATGTTAATAAGGTTAAGTTCGATTTAATTACATGAATGTTACATAATAATGTGGGTATATAAATTGGTTGAATTACAAACACGTGTTTTATTTGACACAAATATCACATATAATAGACTACATCACATAAATTAATCTGTCTCCGAAGTAGAACTTGTATTACGGATATCAGAAACAACAGTGGTATTACAAATAAAGACTTAAATATTGGATATTAACACCCAGACACAGAAGATACGCAAGAATTCGTCGTACGAATGTTTGTCCTGGGTGGGAATCGAGCCCACAACTCTTGGCGTATGGGGCAGGGTCACTATCGAATGCGCCATCGAGCTAGTTATAATATACAGGTTTATGAATTTTGAATAATTGTTACCTTATGATGACACTTATCACCGATTTCAAGAGACTTGTATGTAATTTGGAAAATAGAAAGGCTTTGATTTGGTTGGGCTTATGCATTGAACTTAGGCTTCAGAATCCGGTAATATTTTTTTGTTGCAATTCGTATTCTATACTAGTAAGTACGAGCGGGACTTAAGTCTATCTATAAGTACTTTTACTTAAAAGTATTTATACATAGCAATAACCACTAACTACTACTATCATCTATAATAAATTTAATAACTTGTATAAAATACCTATAATTTAATTTATATTAAATATTTTGTGTCTAATATTTAAATTAATTATTGTACAATCTAGAAATTAAACAGTATTTAAACCAAACCCAGAACAACTAAAGGTAATCAAAGCGGATCCTCGCGCACGCCGGCTCATTATTTTAAGTCCGCGTCCATCGAACGTTTAATTAATAAGAGAAACACTAATTATTGTGAAAAATGACGTATTGTAATTGTGTGGGGCGGCGGGCCGCGCCGGCAAGTTCGATGCCAATCGTAAAATCACGCCCCGCCGCGGACCCCACTGTGGGCTGTGCACCGGACAAAACGGAAAAATGGGAAGAGTGTAACTGTAGGTGACGGTCGATAACTCATATAAGATATGTAGATAGAAAATTAATTTCAAAAAGACACATTTAAAAAAATATATATTTAGAACATGTCTTACTTTTTAATCGCTTTTCCTACTCCGCTATCCATCATGGTACCATGTTTTTATCTCAAATAAGCTTATTTAAGAAATATTGTATCCCAAAATGAAAACTTATATATATGCGTGAAGTATTCTTAACATATGTATATTGTCGACAAACTGAAAGACCTAAAATTACCCACAGTTATTAAAACAATCATGCTTTTGTATTTTCCAACAAAGTAGCGACCGATATTTGTGCGTTTATTTGTGTTATTAGGACTCTAAACTTTTGACATCATCAAATATTTTTAACAGTAATCTTTTCAACTTACCCTTAACCAAATCATTTATTTGGCAATTTAGCCCGTATCACCGATAAAAAAAATTAAGACAATATGAAAATATTTCCAAATTTTGGCCAGTTACTCCTGCGCGGGCGCACAGTGCGCCGGCGACTTGGCCAATTACATAAAAGCGTTTCATTTGGCGCTGCGGAGTGTTATTGTGTGACCCCGCGATACCATCGCTCGCTCCGCGGGATTCCTTCACCACAACACACGGACGGACAGTGAGATAAATATGAGCCCATGGATTTAGAATTGTAAGAAAACTAACTAACTAAATTTCACGCCACTTCCGTAATTAGGCAGAGAGAACCGAACGCCATATGGCACGATCCTTAGACACCTCACTCGCCTCTTCAACATTCATGATCCTTTTCATACAAGCTCTACGGTTTTTATGACTCCTAACATCACCTTCTGTTAATAAAAATAAAAATACGTTTTTTAGGAACTCAAAAGAAATTAACATTCACTAAGCTATCTACGTTAAGTATGCTTGCAATGCTATAGATAAAATTCTGTACTAACTTCAATGTAAGTACCGTATGCATTTGTGGTTTGACGAAGGTACCACAAACACCCAGACTCGAGAAGACTCGTACTATACACATGTACTATTTCCGCCAATAATCTTTTGACTTGGTCCAGGGATCGTACCTGCTTTTGACGCCAAATCTGAACCAGTGTACTAACGGTGATTTGAAACTTGCTTACGTTGCGTTAACGTTCAACGTTATGGTTCTATGGGTTTTTAAACTTAAAAAATATATAAAATATTTATATAAAAGACCTACTCTTCTCGGGAGATGGAAAAAAAATACATAAGTGTAAAGTGGAACCGCCAGAAAAGCCATTGATTAATATTCCAACACCGAGAATGGCAATATTTTAACATAAAGGCAGTTTTGGTGAAGTGACGCGTTGATGTCTTTTCTGCTGATTATTTCAATTTGCAGTTGCGTTGATTCACACAATTTTTTTTTGAGTATTATTATGCTCAAAAAAAAATTTTTTTTACTCTGTAAGTTAGATTAATGATCAGAATAAAGTTAGTAACTGATGCTTGAAAAATTACAAAGGTACAGCGCTTCAAAGATCTGAAATTTAGCGCTTTACGTCACTTTGATTTTAAAATTTTACAGACCTAGTGACGTCACGCGGTACTTTAACGCGCTATATTACATTATTTTTAGTTTGTTGAAGAAAAGAATAAATATCTAAGTAAGCAATATTTTTGTGTTATCTTAGTAGTGGACTCTAACATTTTTTTGAGGAAAATAACCTATCGTACAGATCCCTTTATTTACTTTCCTCTTTGATATAATAGACAATTATTTGCATTAGTAAGATTGCTAGTACAATTTTAATATATGCTTGTCGTCTAGATATTTTTTAATTTAATAGTACGTAATTGTTCTCCGTACAAAGAATTTGGACTCATCAAATATCGATGAAAATAATAATGCTATCTTATGGCAATATGGTGTAAATAATGTATTATTATTTTTTTGAAACCAAGAAAATGGAGAAAGCCATTAGATGGTATATATTTAGAATAATATAAAATTATATTGCCGTATCGACTAAGGGCTGATTTTTCAACAGTCAGATAAAAGATAACAATCGAATAAATCACAATCCGGACGATTGTAAAATGTCATTGCCTGTTTCCAAAGTAAAATACCGTATGACATCCTCAAATTGGTGACTTTCTACTGTATCAGTCGGTTAATTCTTATCTGACCATTAGAAAATCGGCCCTAAGTGTACCTATTATTTCACACAGTTATTTTGCTTCTGTGTAAAGTAGACATTTTTGATTTACGCACTGTTAGAAATTCACTGACATTGTTGGGTTTTATAACACACATTCAATTAGGTCGTGTTTATTAGACGCTACTTTTCATCACAATTTTTTTTATATTAATAATAATAATAATAAATTCTTCAGACTGACACACCAATTCCCTAGTCCCAAACTAAGCTTATAAGCTTGTGCTATGGATACTAGGTGAACGGATAGACATACTTAAATACGTTTATAAACATCCATGACTCGAGTACAAATATCCATGTTCATCACACAAATATTTGCCTCTAGCGGGATTCCAACCCGCGACCCTTGGTTTCCTGGCCAGGGTCTCTAACCACTCGACCAACGGGCCAGTCAATTATTGATTCCAAACAACGCAAAGAGTAGACTTTTTCATGCGTTTTGCGAAATATTTTTTTTTTGCTTGAAAATGGGGCAACTGTAGAACAGCCCTGTTTTTATGTAGACGGAGCTGTGGGCATAAGCTAGCATGTAACAGGCGAACTTGCGTAGACGTTAGCTAGATTGTAATTACGCTGATTGAATACCAATTTATTACCAGCACCGCTTCCTCCGCGCGGCGGCCACACACTTCCTTGTTTTGATTACCGTCAATTATCTATATAAAGCAATTTAACAAATTTAGTACAGTCATCGGCGAAAATAAATAAACAAGCGATATTAAAAAGAAGTTAAGTGTACAAATATCATAAATGCAAAAGTATCTATGTCAGTTGGTCTGTTACGACTACACGTCTAAACTACTTACCTATTGCGTTGAAATTTGGCAAGCATAAAATGTACCTACTAAAGAAAAGACACTTTTTAATTTTTATTCAGAAAAAAAGATTGATCTTACAGACACACATTAGGAAGTATCTGTGATAGAGCGAATTTCACGTGGAAATAACTTGAAATAGTTAAAAAATTATACAATTTCACCGAATTTTAATTATTAAAACATTTTAAAAATTGCATTCACATACATTATACCTTTAAAGTTTCAAGTATTCTACTCTGAAACGTTTTTTTCTGGCTGACTGTACCTAAGTTGATGAAATAAAAAATCAACAGTTATGTTCTAGTAACTAATGTGTAACATCCTTTTGTCTATATCTCATTACTCGAGTGAGAAACAAAACGCATTGTGACGTCATAATAAGGATATTGACACATATTACCAATTCATATAAAGTTATGTTTTATACATTGAAGACAGTATTTAAAACCTTATAATAACATTTTGAGAATGTATTTATTCATCATAAATTAAAGAGAATTATTTTAAATTGCGTTATTTAATACCGATTATCACGTGACTGCGAACGCCATCAAAACGCGATGACGTCACTGACCGGCAAACAAGCTGACATATTTGTAAGAACTCACTCAAGTTCAGGTTAACTTTGACAGAGAGCGAGAATGTTTATCGGTCTGCAACGTAATTATAGTCACGTGACAGTTGGAGCATTTTGGCTCGAATTGGTTTAGTTGCGTTTAGTTCGTTTTTAACTAATTTTAATAACGTTTTAATTTTTTTTATTTCTTTTTAAATTTTTCATGAAATTAATATTTCCGTGTGTGAAATATGATCTATTTATGAAACAAAATCAATTCCAAAAGCTAGTCAACATCCCTTTTGTGACTTCTGAGATAGATTTTAATTGTAAATTGGCTCTAAGAATACATTAATGATACATACATACAGCCTTACTATCACGCCCGTAATTCCCGAAGTCCCGAAGAGATAGGTAGCTGGAGTCTAAGGAGCAGCCAGGTCTTTTAACAAATTTCAGCTCAAAACAACATCGAGTTAGGTTAGATGAAAAAATGTGAAATGCAGTGTTTTGCCTAGGTTCGAATCGCCAATGGTATGAGAGACGTATGTTCTTTCCGTTAAGCTGGAGGTAGCTTGACATCATAATTAAAAAAATAATCCCTATTTCCCTTGGTCATGGCATCACGCGTGTACTGCTGCTATTTCATTAATATTTTTTCGTTGTAATTGGTATTGTCAGTAGAAGATTCATATGAAAGAAAGAATAAAAAAGGAGAGCGGAAAATTAAAAAAAAAAATTGAGTGGAAAATCCGAGAACGGGGCGGTATGAAGTTCGATGGGTCAGTTCGCCATAATATAACAATAAATCTGCTAATAGGGTACATGACACCACCAATCCTTTGAAGTTATTTTTATAAGCTGTCAAAACGAAATGTTTTCATAGATTTTGAATGGAAATACTGAGTTGTGACGTAACGACTCAGTATACTCAACTGACTGACTTTAATTGTTTTCAAATCAATTAAAAACAAAATGTGCGAATAAACGAAATTGATGAATGATGTGGGGTTTTAAACGATGAGTTCTTTAAATTGAATTATGCCTATAATACCTATTATAACCTCAGCTGTTTGGAAGTAAGAGATGTTACCATGAGAGAAAACAACGATGTTTATGTGAGTATAATACAATATAATATTTGCATTAACTAACCAGTCGTTATAATTACAACGCCCAAATAACTTTTAAAACAAAGGTCGTTTAAGGTTTTAATTGCTTTTAATCACGCAACAACGAAGCATAAGTGAAAATTCTTACCCAAGGGAGAAAGTACTTAACTCTTTGGTTATTTTTAACTAATTTCTTTTATTACATACCAGGGTCCCACAATAACGCGTTCTCAAAGAAATTGTCGGTCAAGTTTCTGTCTGGTCCAAAAGAATGTGCCAACTGATTTCCTAGCATGTTGTAAAACGCGACTTGTGGTATATAGGTCCAATAAGGACCTAAAATACCACTAGTCGCGTTTTATAGGTTTATGATTATGTAAACGACGAAATCGACATTTGTCACTACTTTTTCACAATTGTCATCTCATCATCATGAAACTCAATTTAATTTTCGGCTTAATGTAAGATTATTGCCGGTTGCCGATTATACCCGGAAATCAACATGAAAATTCTGGTCATGGTAGTTCGCGCCCGCAATCCCCGAATTCACTTTTATTTCGTTGTTTTCACATTAAATTTAGTTGTTTCGTGATTAAAACATTAGTATGTATTAATCACGAAATAAAGAAACGAAACATTCCTACCATAAGTCGATGGGAGAAAGCACTTGCAAGCACTCTATGGCTGTTTTAAAGCTAATTTCTCTTTTTACATAGCGTCTCACAATAAGGCGTTCTCAAGGAAGTCGCCAATTAAATTTCTGTTATTTAAAGTTCCACTTTTCAATACGAGAGCGAAAGGTCTGAGAAACTCAAAGGTCAGTGATTGCTCACAGTTATGGTTCATGGACCCTAATTATAGCCAGAATGAACATTATAACCTAAAATTTACTCAGAGAAAAGTAACAAGTATGTCTAAACAAGATGTGGTATTGTCTGTGTCAGTTTTCACGTAGGTAAATAGGTTCGTATTTATAGGATTACCTAAACGCATTCCATTTTATTTTATGGGTGGACTGTACAGTTTGGAAAAATGTAATGAAATTTACAATCTGAAAATGTAATATAATTTTTTGCCCATGTCTAGGTTTACTCAAGAAACCTATACATAGTAGTAGCAATGAAATATTACTTTATCATTGTAATAGATTACATATGTGACATTTTATACAAGCTCGATGGCGCTTTCGGTAGTGACCCTGCCCCATGCGCCAAGAGTTGTGGGTTCGATCACCACCCAGGACAAATATTCGTATGATGAATACTTGTGTTTGTTCTGTGTCTGAGTGTTAATATCCAATATTTAAGTATATATTTGTAATACCACTGTTGATTCTGATATCCGTAACACAAGTGCTTAAGCTATTACCTCGGAGTCAGATCAATGTATGTGATGTACCAGATTCTATACATATGTCGGCAAGGAGTTGGCCGAGACGCCATTTTTCGGTTTGAACGGTCGTCAATTGGAGTTGAAGTCGTTGATTCGCACGAGCTGTCATGGCGTTAAAATATCTTGCAAGAATAAAAATTAAACATAACGTTAACCTTTATGTCATTCAACACAGGATAATCTTACCGATCTTAAAACATCTTACTCCATCCAAAGACTGTACAAAGAAAAAAGTGTAGCAACTGGCTGGTTTATCAAAGTAATAAGGCGTTAAGCGCAACCCCTAATAGTTTGTTAAGCGCCGTAACGCCGCGGTAATAAGCGGGCCGCAATAACAGTAACAATGAAAAATAATAACCGGCTGATAACTAGGAATGCCATCGCGGACCCGCCCGCGGTCGGAGGTGCGGCATTTTTAGCTCATAACAAAAGGAACTTTTGTCTTTCTGTTTTGGCATTCAAATTCAAAGTAGGAATCAACTAAAGAAAAAAAATTAAAATCAGGAGATTGTGTGTACGCGTTTTATCTCATGATAACTATTGGTTTGTCGCAAAGACGACTATTGGTATATCGGGTTTTGGGTGTGTGATTGTGTAGGCGACAGGTTAGCCGCTTGTCACTGTTTTTTCACAATTTTCCATCTAACCCAGCCCGGCTTTATTTTTAGCTGAATGTTATTGAACGAGGCATGCTGCCCCTTTGACTCTGCATACCCCTTCGGGGATTATGGGCGTAATGTTATGTATGTATGTATGTATGTATAAACGGTTGGTCGGAATTGGAAATATCTTCCATGTTGGTCTGGGACTTAAAAATAATGTGCCAACTGTATTCCTTGCCTAACATGTCGTAAAAGGCGACTAATGGTATGTTAGGTTTGGGTATGTGATTGTGTTGTGTAGGCGACGAGCTAGCCACTTGTCACATTTTTACAATTTACCATCTATCCCAGCCCAGTTTTGTTTTTGGCTGAATGTGTTTGAGGGGCCTTTCCCTTTGAGAACCCCCTTCGGGGATTGCTGGCGTGATGTTTGTTTGTTTGTTTATGTGGAAAAATCTTTTTGCATATGCATATTAAATAACTTATTAATAGTGAATAGCTTTAGGCTATTTACGTACGCGGAATAAAAACACCTAATAGGTAAAGTCCTTATTATGCAAAAAGGGTATATGAAATAGTCAAATTATAATTTTAGAAGTACAGAAAATTATACAATGCGAAAGTGGAAAGATGTAGTAGCCGCGGAAGGCCCAGGTTCACCTACCACGACCAGATTGGTCGTGTATTAACAGAAGGTGATGTTAGGAGTCATAAAAACCGTAGAGCTTGTATGAAAAGGATTATGAATGTTGAAGAGGCGAGTGAGGTGTGTAAGGATCGTGCCATATGGCGTTCGGTTCTCTCTGCCTACCACGCTAGGTAAATGGCGTCAAGTTTAGTTTAGTTAGAAAATTCAAAAAATAATACTAGCACAGCTTGAAACGTTTATTTTACTGAGAAAACAGCGGTAAACTCCGTTCTTTAACCTGTTAATATGTATAATTCGTATTATTAACAATAACAAGCCATGCAGAAAAGAATACATACAATACATCAAGTTGTAGGACGCGAGTTCAATAAAACATATGAGTATGTTAGTGAAATATTACGTGCATATATATGTTCGTAATTTGTTTTGCGGCATTTCAACAACCATATATGTCGCCCTTTGTGCTGTTATAATATGCCATCATTACTCTTAAACATCCAAATTTTCTTTAAAAACACGGGCTTCATACATAATTTTGTTCGATGTAATGAGCCCAACTCTTTTCATTACTACACGAAGTACTTAACAATTGAAAGATTTCACTTGCATTCGAATGAACTGATTTCGAAATTACTGCCTTCTTCAGTTTGGGAGAAACGAGGTAATTTGTACTAAGTACCATGTTTTTGATGTTTTACATAATGGATTTTTATTTAGGCTTCCGGGTGTAACTGTTACACGAAACACACACAATGTTCAAAAAAATTATAAATGATTCATACGGATCTAATACTATTCCTGATTATCGCATACTTATATGTACAGCGTATGCATGTACATTGCCTTTTTTATTTTTTGACTGGCCCGTTGGCCGAGTGGACAGAGACTCTGGCCACGAAACCAAGGGTCGCGGGTTCGAATCCCGCTAGGGACAAATAGTCCGTGTGATGAACATGGATATTTGTACTCGAGTCATGGAAGTTTATAAACGTATCTAAGTATGTCTATCCGTTTACCTAGTATCTATAGCACAAGCTTATAAGCTTAGTTTGGGACTACGGAATTGGTGTGTCAGTCTGAAGAATTTAATTTAATTTAAACATACATCTTACATATACAATTATGCATGTATGTACATGTGTTTATGGTCGTACATTTCTGAAACGGCTTTAGCGATTTTAATGTTTTTGTTTTGTGTATATGGTAGATATGAGAATACGTACGAAGGTGGCCGGACAGTTGGTATCTAATAAAAAGGAAATCTGACTGACTGTAGGTCATTCAACAGCTGTGCTAGAACTAGAACCAGGTAGGTCAGTCGAATATTGTACCTTTACATTGATATAACTATGTATGTATGATGTATACTATGGCAAAAAAATGGCAACCGTTCCAGCGCGTAAATGTCACCAAAACATCACTCGCTAAATGTTACATTTTGGCCCAATCAGAGTCAGATGAAAAACGCTAGGAAAGCGTTATTTCCCGTTTCTAGTCGCAATTGTTGTAGCTGATGATGAATAGGCAAGATGACTAAAAAATTCTGTTTAGTCCGTCAGTTAGATTAAAAAATATTGAACACGTATTTTTTTATTTATTTGTCAAACAAACATTTACGAAGATACAATGCATTCAAGGTGCACGTGACGTCACGCTTTCGTAAAATTTTTACTTAATAGTGATGTCGCAAGCCCCCACCTCGAAACCTTAGATAATACTCTTTATCTTTGTGATTTTTTTGTTAATTTGATAAAGCGAAAAATATGTGTCTAGTATTTTTGAATAATCTAACTGACGTACTAAATAGAATTATAGTTTTTTAATGCAGTCATCATCCCTATTACAACTTTTTTGAAAGTCTGCCTATGTACTTACAATTATAGTTCAAGAGCCCTTGTATCGATTTTAGAGCACGAGATCGTACCAACGTACTTACGTTTGTAAGGCATTGTAATTTCGCATTTATTCGATACTTATTAATCAAGGGCTAAGTAGACGCTCGCCCTCGCGTCTCACGCGCGATACAAATGACGGGGCGGGAGCTGCGCGCGCGCCGATCCGCGATAGCAGCCCGCAACACTGATCGATTTAACGCCATTTGTTAGCAAAAAGGTTGTACAATTAAATTGTTTCGAAATCCGTAAGTTCAGAGGTTGTGGTGTTACTCGTGGTACATTTGTTACTTGTATTGGCGAGGAGACCAAAATAAACGGCTTTAATTTGGTCTCTCATATTATATTTTTAAAAGCTTTCGAGAATGTTTGGGCATGTACACACGACAGTACTTCAGGATAAACATTGCGGAGTCTTATAACGTTGTGTTAAGGGCTGTTTTCCAACAAAAATTTATAGGCTGATGTGCTGTCGTCTGTACATATGTAAGTGATTAGTGTGATATTGCCTTTACTACTATTTTAAAATTGAGACGTTTTTTTTCTCTTTTATTAAGTCTGCGCGCAAAAAAATTCAAAAGCGAACACGAAACCCTACTGGCAGTATTGCACAATAATCTAAACTAAGTAAAACTCATTTTGAAGCATCTATTTCACTGTATTCCCACTAATATTGTAAATGCGAAAGCAACTTAGCAGTGCCTGAAAGCAAAAAGATAATATCTGTCTGTTACCTCTCCAACTTTAACCGCTTAGCTGATTGCTATACAAATTTGTACGGTATAAGGTTGAACCTTAGGAAAGGGCATACGCTATTCTTTATTCCGCAAATATTGGCAGATCTCGCTAAATGCTCGACAGTCTCCATGTAATAAATAAATAAATATCAGACAACAGCACATACATTGATCTGACTCCGAGATAAGTAGGTTAAGCAATTGTGTTACGAATATCAGAATCAACAGTGGTATCATAAATAAATACTTAAATATTGGATATTAACACCTAGACACAGAACAAACACAGGTATTCATCATACGAATATTTGTCCTGGGGGGGATCGAATCTACAACTGTTGGCGCATGGGGCAGGGTCTCTACCGAATGCGCCATCGAGCCAGTAATAAACGGAATTCCACGCGGAGCTGCGGGCTAAAGCTAGTAGACATATATTGTTAATCTTATCGGAACGGTATCAAAATATTGAAAACAATGCACCGACTGATAATGCAAGTGTCCATGTCGTAAATCAGAGTCGCGGGCGGTACTTATCCGGCGGTAAACTTAGCGTAATTTATAACGAGTAACAATGTGTGCCGTATCTGCCTGGCCA
This sequence comes from Glyphodes perspectalis, assembly GCA_951394215.1. Classification (NCBI taxonomy): domain Eukaryota; kingdom Metazoa; phylum Arthropoda; class Insecta; order Lepidoptera; family Crambidae; genus Glyphodes; species Glyphodes perspectalis. The sequence goes on along the minus strand of OX596207.1, from coordinate 13,434,276 downwards.
TTTCTCAAGAGCACACCTCGCCCGTAGCGGCCGGCGGGGAGGCTTTTATTAAATGATAACTAAAAGAAACGCTGGGAAAGAAAGTTCTTTGACTTTTTACTTGGTTACTGCCGGGGCAGCAAATACTTTAAATACATCCGTTCGACAAGCTCGATGGCGCATTCGGTAGTGACCCTGCCCCATGTGCCAAGAGTTATGGGTTCGATTCTCACCCAGGACAAATATTCGTATGATGAATACTTGTGTAAGTTCTGTGTCTGGCTGTTAATATCCAATAATTAAGTATATATTTGTAATACTACTATTGTTTCTGATATCCGTAATACAAGTGCTTAAGCTACTTACTTCAAGTCAGATCAATGTATGTTATGTAGTCTGATATATATTTTCTTATTTGTTATATAATAATTAAACATAGCTGAGAAAGAAAACACTTTAAACCTGTTACTAAGTGGTCCTAAGAGGTATGCCCGCCTAGATTTGCTATTCTCTCTTAAAAACCATGATAAATTATCTTGATAGTTAAAATAAACCACAATTTTGTAGGCAATGTGCAAATACTGAGAAAGTATCCTCAAGATCTGTTTTCATGTTGACACATACTATGTATTAATAAAGACCTTTTGCGCCTGACCTTTCATCGGTCATGTCAAATTGCCGCCTCTCCGGACTATGAGAATGAAGGAAGAGAGTGCACCTGTGTTTGCGCACACACTTGTGCACTATAATGTATTCTGCACAGATAGCTAAACCTCGTTGAGATTGGCCGCTGTAACCGATATCGGTTAGGAGGACATTGTTACTAAAGATGTGTTGCAAAAAAGTTCCATAAATCACAAAATGTATTTCTGTGATATTAGGATCTAACATTTAAAGTCGTTGTCGAGATTTTACGACAGGCTTTCCTGAAGACTGTACTACTCCTAAAAGTTGAACAGGCGCTTCTACCTTTATGCGTATAAATTAATCGATGAGGAATTAATGGCGAATATAAATACCTCAAACCGACCTAAGCATAATGTTCCGAAATGTTTGTTTTAAGCACCTTTATTGCCGTCTAACTATCGCCAGTTCTAGTTTGTCTAGCCCTGACCTTTAGAATTGATTTCCTTATTGTTTTTGATTATAGTCTTGAAGTTTGTGTCTCATACACAAACCCTTGTCAATCAAAAACGGTAGATAGAGTTATTAATTTACGAAAATAAAGACAAAGAACGAATCTAAAATTCATAGTGCACATCACCTTGTTACGAAGACGTGCCAACGCGGAAGGGATGAATCAGAAACCCAAAAAATAAAATAAAACGGCATCCATACTTTTTGCACGGTTCGCGACGGTTATAACAACGTTACGTTTAATCTCTGACAACGGTCGAATTAAAAGCTTAATTATACCACAGATTACGTTATAACCCAAATCAATTAGTTGCGCTTGGGAACCAAACAGAAATTTAATTAGCGATACACAAGAAAACAAATGTCAAAAAGGTATTAAGAAAAAAGAATATACGAGTCGGCCGAGGTACCTGGCTTCGCCACAGCACCTTGTGGCAAATTGAAAACGACGAGCTTGCTCTCCGAGGTAATAATAAATCCTCAAATAATAATAATTCATAAATAATAATCGTGGTAGAAACAAAATAAAAATATACACGTCGAAATAATAAAGGATTCGCCCGGGGGCCGGACGACACGGGGCGATTTTGGTAATACGCTTGGAGAGTAACTTAAATAAATACGAAGGAGGGTTTAGATAATAACGAACAATTTTAAAATGTATAGTATGATTATTTCAAATAGATTCAAAATGTCATTATTCGAACTATCCGGCTGTTCTTTACAGCCAAATATTAGTTTGAGCTTGAGTCAAATGCTAACTTTAGCACACGTCGAGAAATTATATGCATGTACCGAACTTGTTATTATTTTTTACTATAAATAAATGTGATAAAATATATAATAAAGCAGGTAGTAAATACTATTTAATTATAGTGTTGTAGACAGCTTATACAATTCTTCGTTTTTATATTTTATTGCACACAAACTTTTTATTACTAAATTACATTCAATACGTGGGGTTGTGAAACAGGTTAGCTTTCCCTAAACATTAACATTAGCATTTGTTAGAATAAAAAGCTTATCCATTAGCAGTGTCTACATTTACGCCGAAGCAACCTTTAAAAGGGCAATTCAATCATATCCACTACATTCAATTGCAATAATTTACCTTTGTTTTTTTATGCTTTAAATGTCGCGTGATTTATTTATATAGCCTATTCAGAAAAATAAATGAACTTTTGTTAAAAATAATGTATTAATTTGACCATTAGCCAAGCATTATAATGAAGTTCAATTATTATGTTATAAGTGCACTTAATACTAATTTGTGGGGAAGCGGATCGAATAAACGAGTGCAATTAAATGTTCGTGACACGCGACATTTCTCCATTACCATGCTGAGCTTCGCGAGTTAGTGCTTAGGGTTGCAATGGCAAAGACAATGTGGTGAATTTTGTGTAACTTTTACAGTTTAATACCTTTAAAAGTACCAAACTGTAAGAGTTGTATCTCATTTATTATTATTATACCTACAACATTATTATACCTACAGCTTGTTTGTTAGAAAAGTAACAGCTTATGACAAAATGTGGTACTTTTTAAATAGTCTCTTGTTGCTTTTGTTTCTGTTTGATTCAACATGTAAAATTTAACATGAGTAATTCTTCTAGGGCAATTTTGTTTTTTGATTACCACCCTGTTCGATTTAAGCGACTAAGAATGGTATAAAAGACATTTGTTATCCTACGTTAGAATCAGAAACAACGTAGTCTATATCATTTTAGTGTGACTATAGTAGCCCTCAAATAATAATGCGCGGCTCCACTTACGTCCGAATGGTTATTACAAACCGCCCCGTGTGCACCGCGGCTCGGAACATAAAATTGTTTTTTCGTCCAAGAGCTATAATTAGGCGATATGTTACGTTTTTGTTTGGCCCACATTTCCCGATCCTCTAATTTTTGTGTTTTTGCCGCTCCTTTTGTAGTCGTTAATATGATTACAGCGTTGGGATGATGGCTTCATACGTGTTTTAGGTTATAACTTAATTTGGCCGGGTTACTTATTTGTTTTTTTATTGTTGCTCGACTTCCTGAGATGGTCTGTCGTAAGTTTTTTGCGGGCGGTCGTTAGGTGAAGGTGATTGAATGTGATGGTGGGCAAATTGTCGGTTGTGTCGATACGCAAATAGGGTTGCCAGGTATATGTACGTGTTTTGGTGATTTGGCAGTTTGTGGTCGCACTCTGATGTCATGGTTTAAGCATTTAGAGCAAATTTCAAATCAATTACTTGGTTGGTTAGACAGTTTGTTGAACGAGAAACCTTATATACATTATTGGGTCTTGCTACAAATAGATACTAAGTAATTATTTAGGTGTTTTGAAATTCTATTATTCTAAGTATTTTGGTTTACTTGCAAGTCATGTACGTAGGCATACAAGACTATTGTGTATGAAAAGGTTAATTTACTTATTAATGTGTCCCAAAATTTTGACCGTTAGGTAATTAATTGTATATTTAAAAAAAGAAATACATACACTTACTATCATCATTTTCGAGCAAGCATTATGTCTTCCTTGTCAGACTCCGCTTGAATCATATTCTCAGATTTCTTGAGTGTTGTGATTAGACCACCTGACCTTTATATTGAATAGGGGAATCAGACAAATTGAATTATGGTTGCTCATAGTGTTTTCAAGCTTTCCACACAATGTTATCCTTCACCGCCAAATTAGTGCTATGAACTCGTTATTATATTTTTAAAAAATCCTGAGATACGTGTTAATGTGAATGTGGGCTTTTAATCAATATCCCTTAAAAGTAAGGCGCGGGTCCATACAATCAATTCCACTGCTGTTAATTGAATAACATACTTAGTTAAAATTACTGCCTCGTTGGTCTAGTGGCAGCATGCGCCGCCTAAGGATCAAGGGGTCCCGGGTTCAAATCCTGGGTCAGGCCAAAATTTGTGGCTGGTTATTTCAATAGACAGGAGTCAGGAAGTTGGCGGTTTAATCACCCTCGTGCCTCGGAAAGCACGTTAAACCGTTGGTCCTGCACCTGACCTCTCTCCGGTCATGTCGAATTGCCGTCTCAACGGACTATGAGAGTGAAGGAATAGAGGGTGCACTCGTGTTTGCGCACACACTTGTGCACTATAATATCTCCTGCGCAGATGGCTAATCCTCGTTGAGATTGGCCACCGAGACCGATATCGGTTAGGAGCACATTATTATTAAGTATAAATAAAAAGCTATGCTGACAGCCCTATTGCACACTTGCGTATGTCACGTACTGACATAGGTACACACTAGTGCTATGGTGTTTTGATACCGTAAATTGTTTCCAATTGCTCTCGTCGTAATGTGATGATTTTCTCTTTTGCTTATTCACTTGGCACGTACATAGTGTGTGTTCAGGTATGTGGGTCACATACCAGTGAGTGACTAGTAGAACATATGTTTTAATACACATAGGTAACTTCTTGGTTTAAGAGCTTAATTTTGATATAGAAATTCTGGTAAGAGAATATCAAGCAACATAACATAACATCACTCCCATAATCCCCAAAGGGGTAGGCAGAGTCAAAGGAACAGCAGGCCCCTTTAACCACATTCAGCCAAAAATAAAGCCTGTGTTGGATGGAAAAATTGTGAATAAGTAGTGACAAGTGGCTAGTTTGTCGCCTACACAATATCACGCAACTTTTTGTTTTTAATGGTGTCAATATACCTAATAAACTCGAAGTAGTCGTGAAATGAAAATAGGTAATTGTTTATTGCGCTTTTACGTCTAAACAGCCGGTATCAAACAGTGCAATCATTTCAAGACATCAAATATGTCTTGAAATGATTGCACTGTTTGATACATTGTCCATTGGTTTAACCATTTCAGTGTTAGGTATTATACGGACGGTTATAACTAATATTATATTACTAGCTGTGCCAGCGGTGTCACCCGCGTTTATGGTTAATATTATAAAGACTATTTCCGTCATACATGATTTCTATGTAATTTTAACCGTTAAGGCTGCACACGCGACGGAAGCTTATAAAATGGAGTAACTTCTCCCGTTTTCCCAATATTTCCCTTTACTACTCTGCTCCTATTGATTGTAGCGTGATGAAAAGTATACTATAACTGTATACTAAATCCGTCGAGTAGTTTTTGTTTCTATAAGGAACATACAGACAGACAGACAGACAGAAAGACAGGCAGACAAAAATTTTACTGATTGCATTTTTGGCATCAGTATCGATCACTAATCACCCCCTGATAGTTATATTGAAAATATATTTCATGTACAGAATTGACCTCTACAGATTTATTATAAGTATAGATGAGATATGCAATAAGTACATACTTAACTAACTAACTAAACTTCACGCCACTTCCCTAGCGGGGTAGGCAGAGAGAACTAAACGCCGTATAATAATATGATCTTTACACACCTCAGGAGCCGCGGAAGGCTCAGGCTCACCTTTTTTTTTCGAGAAGGTGAAAATCCGTCATGGATCGCCGTCCCCGCCGCAACTGTTGCGAGGGCGTTGATGCCGGACTCTTACCGATAAAAACACTTTCCTCGGTTGTTCCACTCGCCCATATGCTGATGGGACCCCGGGAATGTTGTTGCAAACTACCGCAGCCCCACCAACGGTCATCCTCACAGATATCCTTTCTTCTTAAACATCCGTATTTCGCCCAAGTCACCAAATGTCGCCCAGGTAAGTTACTGCGGTTATGAGCAAGGCGCCTTCGCCCAGTTCTCCGCCTACGGAGGATGAGACAATTTTCTTCTGTTACCTTTTTCACCGAGACCCAGGTTCACTTACCATGACCAAATCGGTCGTGTGTTAACAGAAGTTGAAGTTGATGTTAGGAGCCATAAAAACCGTAGAGCTTATATGAAAAAGATCATGAATGTTGAAGAAGGAAGTGAGGTGTGTACTGTACAAATATTATAATTTTATTTCGTTTTTATAATAATTAACCAACTTTTTAAAAAAAGGAGGTTCTCAATTCGACTGATTTTTTTTTGTTATACCTACCTACTTGTTTATTTTATTACTTCCTTTTTAAAACTCTCTTAGTTCTAATTATGTACCAAATCCACAAAAATAAAATAGCATGAACCTAGAGGCTCCTAATACATATAATTTAACATAATAATTTAGATATAATAATACATAAGTAATGTTAAATTAATGCTATAACCGCATGCATACTACTTCATTACGCAAAGAAAGTGTGTTGATATGCCTTACGTTAGTCAAAGGGAAATAATACGTCTGGCGCCATTTTTTCACACACGCTCCACTTGTGTAATTCACACTTGGGAGCGCGAATATTGAGCAATTTAATAAACATTAAAGTAAATGTACCGACAGTGACACTTTCTAACTTGCCGCCAACTTTACCGGGCGGCGGCCGATTTACACCCGACGATACGATGCATGTCGTACTAGACGACTGATAAAATATATTGGGTTTGCGACGAGCTGCCCACTTGGCGCTACTTTGTCGTGATTTTCGGTATACTTGACTCTAAACAATCGTATTTGGATATAAATGGCTAGAAGATGAGCTTGTTGCTTCTTATATTGAGCCGGCTCTTTCAGCTATTGAGCATGTGATATAATAACTCAATCGGATCGGCTTGGACCATGATCCTGCCTGATATAACATGTTGCTCTGTAGTATTTTTTTGGGGTCTAAGATAGCCTCAGTTTTTATTAGAAGTTGTGGAAAATCGTAATGTCATCATAATCAAGATGTTTATGTAAAATGTAAATGACAGGCACTTTATATCGTTCCGTATGTTCCATAACATAAAACTGTCGCTTTATGTTTGTTATATCTATATAAATAAATATCCGACTACATCTGACATACATTGATCTGACTCCGAGGTGAGTAGCTTAATCACTTGATCAGAATCAACAGTGGTATTACAAATATATACTTAAATATTGGATATTAACACCCAGACACAGAACAAACACAATATTCATGGTACGAATGTTTGTCCTGGGTAGGAATCGAACCCACAACTCTTTGGCACATGGGGTAGGGTCACTACCGAATGCGCCATCGAGCCAGTCAATCTATACTTATAATAAATCTGTAGAGAGGTCAATTCTGTACATGAAATATATTTTCAAAATAACTATCAGGGGGTGATTAGTGATCGATACTGATGCCAAAAATGCAATCAGTAAAATTTTTGTCTGTCTGTCGGTCTGTCTGTCTGTATGTTCCTTATAGAAACAAAAACTACTCGACGGATTTTAATGAAACTTGGTACAATTATTCTTCATACTCCTGGGCAGGTTATAGTATACTTTTCATCACGCTACAATCAATAGGAGCAGAGTAGTGAAGGGAAATGTTGGGAAAACGGGAGAAGTTACTCAATTTTTTAAGCTTCCGTCGCGTGTGCAGCCTTAATGGTTAAAGTAGAAATCATGTATGACGGAAATAGTCTTTATAATATTAACCATAAACGCGGGTGACACCGCTGGCACAGCTAGTATATAATATAAGTAAAGATAACGGTAATACAAATATTTGTTTTGAGTATAGGAATAGCGGTTGGGAGTCGTATTTACTTGTATGTATCAGGCTTTCAACGTTGGTTGAGTGATCGCTCATATGTGTATTAGTTATATCTTAAATAATGTCATAAGCCTTAGAGTTTTATGCAAGGTGACATCAAATAATATAGTAGTTTAGGACGATTTACAATGGACGATACGACTTCGGTTTATATTTTGTAATGTTAAGTTATGGATACGATTTTATAGAAATAGAACATTTTATTTTGATATAGGTAAAATTTTATCCTATTATGTCCTACGGGATTCGGAATTATTATGGTATATAGCCTTGGAGTAGTTGGTTACGGCTCATTCCTTATATATGGTTATACAATTATTGTCGGGTGAGATATGGCGGATTGATAACATCCGATTAAATTGGTCGTTCATTAAGACGGTAATTTGATTCTTCGCTTTATTGATAATGCTATAACCACTGCAATGTATTTTATATCCTTCTAATTAATATGTCTTATTCTTTTACATTAAAAAAAGATAATTATTATCCTAATATAATAGTGCGCAAAACTTAAAATTAATAGTAATAAATAATTTTAATCCAACTACTACTGCACATAGTAGGAAGGTGCTCAGATCATAAAATAAGTCATTCATAGGTGTAGTTATCGCATCTTTGGACGAAGAGTCGGGCTCCAGGGTGTACACCCTGTCCTAGGGCAGGAAGACGGTATATCCAGTTCCGTCTTAAACTATGCTGGGGCCCTTGGGCACAATAGAATTTGGAGCCCTTTTAGAAAGTTAAGAACGGTAATTATACTATACAACATTTTTTTATTGTGGATTTCTGTTGAGCAATATCTTATGTTAAATCCTCAAAGTATTTTTTTTAAGGAAAACAGACAAGTTATCATTCTTACAGGGCTCCCTGAGGATGAGGGCTCTGAACACGGGGACCGTGTGCTATTATGGTAAGGACACGGATACGGTGCGTCATGCATTCCCATACATAATACATACATAAAATCATGCCCATAATCCCCGAAGGGGTAGGCAGAGTCAAAGGGACAGCAGGCCTCTCTAACCACATTCAGCCAAAAATAACACTGGGCTGGGTTAGATGGAACATTGTGAAAAAGTAGTGACAAGTGGCTAGCTTGTCGCCTACACAATCACATACCTAAAACCCGATATACCATTAGTCGCCTTTTGCGACATGCTAGGCAAGAAACACAGTTGGCACATTATTTTTAAGTCCCAGACCAACACAGGACAATGGGCTGGGTTAGATGGAAAATTGTGAAAAAGAAGTGACAAGTGGCTAGCTCGTCGCCTATATAATCACATACCCAAAGCTCCATATAACATTAGTCGCCTTTTACGACATGCTAGGCAAGAAAGACAGTTGTCAAATTATTTTTAAGTCCCAGACTAACATAGGACAAATGCATTCCCCGTGTCAAAAAATGCAGTTATCGCGTCGTGCGGTGTGAAGCGGCACGTTGCGTGTCGCGCGCGGCACTCGGGCGCAATTTTCACGTCGCGCGATCGCACAATTTGCTTGTCAGGCCGCCCCGCCCGGGAAATTACCACCAGACGACTTTACACGCTCCGAGAGAGCACCCAAACTTACACGGTTATTCACACCTTCACTTGGAAATGGGTCAGACGTTTTTGTTTCGGAAAATACTGACCAGTTTTGGAGATTGTTCATTTTTCTAGAAGGATTAGATAGATATCGTTTGATGAGCCGTTTTTTTTAATCAGATCAATAGTGTAGTCTATTTGCAAGACGAAATTCCAATGTGACGAAAAATTAATTAAATATTGTAGTTCTTTACTGTAAAGTTCTCTACTAACCGTTTGATAGAGGTTATAATACTCTTACTAAGTCGTCAAATTATAATTATGATTTTATGCAGAGTACATGAAATAAACTTCCATTGAGGATAAAGATGTAATTCAAGAATTTAACCCTTAATATTATATGAACATAATAGCCTCACAACATTCATATTATAGCATACAACTACCTACTACACATACACGTAATTGAACAAAGTATTATGTTATCCGTAGGTGTTTTCAATTCAATCGATTGTAAAGTAAAATATTCTGCATTGAACCTTCATTCTCATGAATTTGACATTGTTTTCATTAACATTGATGGTTTCTCACTCATGGTTCGAGAGCTGACACCAATGTTTGGGTAGGTATTTAAGGGGCTTGTTTTAGTTTTTAAATATTATTTTTTTCCAAAAATATGTTGGTGGCAATATGCATTTTTTTATATGTCGTAGTTTAATGTTTAAGAATTACAATAATAATAAACCAAACGATTAAGTCGTGGTTCCGACATTGCCAGACGAGTGCTAAAAAATGCTTTTGCAAAAAAATTTAAAAAAATGTATTTGAGTCAAATTGAAATTTTAATAGGGTATTATTTATAACAAAAATATAGGATTCTAAAATAGATAGATCATTTTGGCGTGACTTTTTACCTGCCAGGTGATCTAACAATCTGTCTATATTGAGTTAGCCCCGCTACTAACCAGCCAGGTCTGCAGTCCCGTGTTGAGGTATAATAGGAGAGGCATCGGACAAGGTTTCGGCTTGTCAAGTCAATTCAAAATATTCTTTATTTATATATATTTAAAAAAAAATACTTATAAATCGTCAAAAACAGTTAAAAGAGATATGATTCTACCACCTGTTCGCAATGTTGCATCTATCGAGAAGAATCCGGCAAGAAACTCGGTAGTTACTCTTTTCAACGACAGCAAGTGCACTTGCCTCAAATACCTCCCCAAAAATTGGTGCCGGCTCTCCTACCATCAGTAATTTAAAAACAAACGCATAACTATGGTACCCCGGCGTGGGTGTACACAAACGACCGCATAAACACATAGATCGCTCTCGTGAATCTAAATCAATTTTATTGGTCCTCGCAACGCCACGGTCTTGTTAAGTAATTACGTGCCGTCCAGCTTACACTGACCTCGGAGTAATTTGACAGGAACCCAGTAAAACGGGAGATCACATGACGCTTACCAAAAACAGTTGGTTTGGTATAGACTTCTGTTGTCGATGATCAGACGAAGATAATAAAATGATGGTTATAACGACTTATTAAGTTACGCTATTTATGAGAATGTACGGTCAACAGCATTTCAAGTTACCCACTTGCAGTTCAATATTAGCGCTTATACCCCCGACATAAGAGCGGTATACAGTCCGAAGTGTATAGTCTGATGTGCTGTTGTCTGTACCTAAAATATTTTTATTTATCTAATAGCTAGATGCAGCCACATGTTACATAATTATTAACAATAAATTATTTAATATGCAACATGTCATATGTTATGAGGTTTAAAATTTAGGTTAATTTTTATTTCGTTTAATTTCGTCGTTATAAAACTAAAAGAATACTTTATTAAACATTGGGTTATAAACCCCGCACATAGGTAAATACATACGCAATGCAGTACATTGTTTATTAATCAAGAACTCTTGAAGTTCTTAAACTTAAGTTAATACACACTTAAGTTTATAAAAAATTATATTATTAATTTTCATATGAATTTTTCTATTCAGGAAATAACTTTAATGGCTTCCTCGTCTTTTATTATATATTTGTTAGACAGTTTTAAAAACTTTATAAATTCATCTTGATATTTTTTTGTCTGCGTCTTAAAAAACAACGCGACGGCTCCCGCTAAACTGGCCACCGACCTAACTCCGGTCTGTATGATAATTTTTAAATCGACCTCACCGATGAAAAATTGATTTCGACTGATACGCTTTTGATTATACGGTCGGCAGTGGTTCCGTACAATTATTTGGCTCCGAAATTGTTTGGGACAATCGGCGATCGGTAACGGGCCACTTACGGCCGGGCTAATAAAGCAATTTGGATGCTTCAGCGTTTTTTGTCTTCGGCCCGACGTGTCAAGGTGATTGTTGACACGTATTGTTAGAGTTGTACTATTTATGCGTTTGATGTTACCTGTTAAATATAAATATTATTTTTATTATGTTGAAATAGATGTAGATCAAAATAGGACAAGCAATAGCAGTAAGATACAATTTCCACGAGTGTAGGGCCGAAAACAAATCACTTTTTCTAAGCTTGTTAAACCGTATTCAAATCAGTCATAGGATTTTTTCTTTATGAATCACTCTGCGCCTTCGAGGAAGGGCTTGAATTCACCCGGTAAACATTAAAATATTTGAACTTACATAATGTATGCAAAATGGCAGTGGTCAAAATGTGCTGTATAAATAGGAAAAGTCAAGAGCGATTTTGTTATTTTGACAAACTAGTATAACAAGTAACAGATGCCCATAAACAACAATATTTTGTACTAGCTTCTGCCCGTGGCTTTGCTCACACGGTACATCGATAAATTATAGCCTGTATGTTATTCTGGTATATAAGCTATATTATTGTAAAGTTTCATTAAAATTCATTCAGTAGTTTTTGTGTGAAAGAGTAACAAACATCCATCCATACTTACAAACTTTCATGTTTATAATATTAGTGGGGATTATCAAGTTTAAAATGAACTCACTAACTGCAAGCAGCTCATATGAGCTATAACCATTGTTTTAGTGAGCCCAGTTAACGAGCAACAGTGCCCATATAGACTAAAACAACTTCACACTAGTCGACGCGACCAAAGTCGCTCAAACCCTAAATTCAAGCAGTTACATTTATCTTCGCGCCATTCGGGCGATGCTAAACAGTTCGCGCGTAAATGGCGCCATAAATCATAATAAGCATTAACAAGCGTCGTGGCGTTTGTAGAATCAGATCGTTGGGCTGTGGGCGTGGGCTCGGCGGGCTCGCCGGCTTCGGTGGAGCTGGGCTCGATAGCCTGGCGGTAGATATTATGGGTGGGTTGGTGGAATCGTGCCTATATCTATTCTCTTCTAGGAATTGGAGAGTGTAGGGTTTATATTGTTAAAAGGTTATGAAAACGTCATAATGCTTGTTTGGAAAAAATTGGTTGGGCTAATTCATTGTATATTGTAACTTATTTATTATATAATGAATCTAAAAGGCCTGATGACATACCCATTAACGCATCGGGTATGAACAATCAGGTATGGATAATAATCGGCCTACAGAATCTCCATTTATATCAATGTAATAAAAAAAAAAATACAACATATAATTTGATTCTTATAAATACCCGTTGAGTGGTCTAGACGGGATATCAATTTCAGCATTAGAAGTTACCTGTCAGTGTGTCTCAGCTAAAACCGTTTTCTAAATAAAGAAAACACAAATTACAAAAGCTCTACACAGACTGCCTACTTACCTCGATTTGAAATTCACGAATTTCCTGTGAACCGCCTACTCCACTGAAAATGGGAACTTCTAAACATTTTAATAGAATACAAATGAAATTCGTGACTGCCAAGAAAAATGTGCCATAACTCAATTACAACAGTACCTCCTATACAGGAAATTAAATGTTCCCGAGAAAACGAATGCTTCTGGCAAGGTATTGTGCCTCTTGGAAATTATTTTACCAAGTAAAGCAAGCCCAATCATAAGCTAAATGAGGTGCTATGATCTTCTTATAACGATTAGCCTCATACAAGCATACCATGCACATCATTAAAATACGTCGTCCGTAATTTGCCATAAAATTTTCTTCGTAGTATTTTTTTTAAATAATTTTTAATTGAAAAAATATACTTTGTAGGTAATTAAACATGTGGAACCGTGACCTATTTTCGTGCCAAAATAAAGAATAGATTTACGAGTATAAATCTTATTGTTGAAATGGCTAAGTCTTGTCCAATTTACTCGAAAAGCGCTATCGTAATCAAGACATTTAGCCTGACATCTTGCTTGTTTGCATCGTTTTGCAATAAAATTCGGCTACATAAATAGGAATATTTTAGGGCACTATAGCATCATTAGTAATCGAATGTAAACCATGCTGCACCTTAGTCGAAGACCCTAATTACTGACTAATACCGGTGCTAAGCGGAACGATTCAATTGTATAATATCTCAGTGCCTCTATTATCGGTTGATACCTTTTGTTTCAGTTACGTACAAAGGGCCAAGTGTTGCGTTAGTCGTAATACTCGGGCTACCACATTTTCGGTGCACTTAGCATATTTTTAACTTCCGTCCACGTTTTAGGTGTACTTAGTGTATTTTTTTACTTTCGAACATGGCATCCCGCACGTTTACTCCGTAATTGAGTCATTACGCGCCCGCTCGCCCGCGCCCGCTCGCCCGCGTCCGCTTGCCCTCTTACCCGCGCCCGCGTTCGGCGAAAAGGCGCATTTTCACTTGTCGCCCGCTAACTGCCGATCGCCATGCCAACTAATGAATTTAAACACATTCTGTAATGTTTTGGAACATTACATGAGTAAGCCGTTTAGATTTGATGGTGATTTTGTGTGAGGTGTTTTATATTCGCTTGTAATGAAAAAGGCGGTTTGAGGACTTTTATGTAAGTTACTTGTATATGGATGATAATATTTTCACTTGGATTGTTGGATTGTAATGTTTATTAGCTACTTGATGTCACCACAGAATTCATAAAGGAATAAAAACCATTTTTACAATCGTCCATTTTACCCAACTCAATTTTACATACATAACATCACGCCCAATATCCCTGAAGGGGGAGGCAGAGTCAAAGTGACAGCAAGCTTAAAAACTGGGCTGGGTTGTGAAAAAGTAGGACGAGTGGCTAGCTCGTCGCCTACACAATCACACACCCAAAACCCGATATACCATTAGTCGCCTTTTAGACATGCTAGGCAAGAAACACAGTTGGCACATTCTTTTTAAGTCCCAGACCATCATGGGCCTCAATTTTATTTTTGGATAAAAGTGGTTTTAACTTTGTTGCCCTCGACTCTACCAACCCTTGATATGGGGATTGCGATAGTATTTATATATATACGTGTACGACATTAACAAAATCCTCGCAAAAAGATTTGGTTTACCTCAATAAACAATAAATAATTTCCTAGAAGTTACGTCAACTGTTTTAAGGATGTACCTAGTTTAATATTGAAAGTTTTGATATTCTCCTGATAAAAGTTAACTTATCTAAAGTAGGTGTTATGCTTTAATTTACTAAACTTATATTATTACAGTTTAGTAAATAATAGCTGTATGACTTCTGGAATTAAATAGAATTGTATGTAACGAGCACTTCAACGATATAAAGTAGATAGGTACATACAGAAGTCATACAATTACATTTATTATAAAACTAGCTGGTAATATTGTATAGCCTATAGCCTTCCTCGATAATTGGGCTGTCTAACACTGAAAGAATTTTTCAAATCGGACCAGTAGTTCATGAGATTAGCGCGTATAAGCAAACAAACAAACTCTTCAGCTATATAATATTAGTATAGATTTATGATTAAAGTTTCATATAATCCACAGGCATCACATCACATCACGTCAACAATAGCTCTTATACCCACAAATTTTCTTATAGGCTTGTACAGTACATGTAATATAAACGAAATTATTCCCAATTTGAACTTAAAGACATGACATTCCATAATAATATGTTACTGTATAGACGAACGCGAAGAAATTATTGGACGAATCAACGAGAAGAGAAGACCAAAAGACAAGTTAGTTCCAGTGTTCTTCCTGCTAAGGATTTTTGTGAATGATGTAAAGTTTGAAAATGGTTTTACAATTTTTTTTTAAATTATAAATTTTTTTTCCTAAACCTAAAAAACATATGAAAACCCTCCGGTTATTAAATAAAAATTATTAAATGAACCTAAGTATGAATTAGTACTCCAAATGAACGAAGAGGCCGAACTAGTACAATTGAACAAAGACAGAAAAGAGTGTTCCAGTGAGTGAGCGAGTAGGAACACGTCTATTTCCTAATGTTCCGCCGCCGCGTGCTCTCCGCATCAGATAAGGGCGCGTTCACATAGCAGTAGAAAGTTGAAAGGGCCGATCCTGCAATTATAAAGGAATTAGCCCAAAAATTGCGCCTTCAATGGCCACAAATTGATATAATAAAATGTAGTATGGTTAGCGCTGGGCGCGGGCCTCTAGGGGTGCCACTGTCATTTGTTATTTTTTGGCTATGACATAAGAGTTATGATTACTTATAAGATCGAAGACTAATAAAGGCAAATGTTACATGTAATCATTTGTACAATGTGCATACTAGTACAATGTAAATGAGCTGCTTTATTTTAATGGCCCGTTGGTCGAGTGGTCGGAGACCCTGGCCACGAAACCAAGGGTCGTGGGTTTGAATCCTGCTACGGGCAAATGTTTCGTGTGATGAACATGGTAATTTGTACTCGAGTCATGGATTTTTAAACGTATTTAAGTATGTCTATCCGTTCACCTAGTATCCATAAGCATAAGCTTAGTTTGGGACTAGGGAATTGGTGTGTCAGTGTGAAGAATGTATTTATTTATGTTAAGTTAAAGTATGTTGGTTTCCTCCAGTGGGGTTAGAGAAGCTAAAGAAGAAAAAGAAGATGTTGCTTTTTTGGGTCAAGTCTCACAAATATTATTAAAACATTATTTTTAGTAAATAATTTTTATGATAATCTAATCTATCTTACAAAATTAAACGTCTCTTAACTTTTTACTGTACTTTACATGGTTTACTGGAATATCATTGGATAATCCTGAAAATCTAAGTAGGCACTCTGCCACAGCTTTAAGACTTAACACGCTATTTTCCAATAAGTGTATTTAACACTTAAATAATAAATATGGTAAAATTGTATCTTAATAAACGCTATTCTGTCGCTAATATTTAAAAACTTTTGTTTTTTAAAAGAAACGGCAAATAGTCTGGGCGTTGAGGCTCCGGCGCTTTAATTGTGACTGGTTCGATGGCACATTCGGTAGTGACCCTGCCCCATGCGCCAAGAGTTGTAGGTTCGATCTCCACACATGACAAACATTCGTATGATGAATACTTGTGTTTGTTATGTGTCTGGGTGTTAACATCCAATATATTTATTTAAGTATATATTTGTAATACCAGTGTGGATTTTGATATCCGTAACACAAGTGCTTAGGCTACTTACTTCGGAGTCAGATCAATGTCACATACATTGATCTGACTCCGAAGTAAGTAGCCGGATATTTATATTTATCTATCTAATGCACCGTGCGCAGCAATCACTAATAGTTATCGATGACCGTGTGCCAACTTTCTGTGAGAGGTCGAGCCGGCCAAGCTTATGTAGGTACCAATGAGTGGCGACTACGTGGATCTGTCAAGGATTGGTAAATTATTTTACCTACACGAATATAAAAAAGCTGTACCCGGCAACCCTACGAGTCTAAGGTGTCGCTCAATAATTAAGTGATTACGTTAGGAACGCGTGTCGGTGCGATTTGTATCACAGTTGCCATTAGCCAGTAGAAAATACACCACAACACACATTTAGCCCTAATACCGGTTGACTAAAGTCGAGTTTTGCGCGCAACTAGATTAGCTTAGTGAATGGTTTTAAAAGTTGAAAGGCGGACAAATTTTGTTTCTAAAAATAAATTTGAATGTAACGAAAACGCGGTGGCGGATATACGATTTCTGTTATGATTTTTATGTGTTTACGTTGGCTGTCTAGGATTTTTGGAAGGAACGTTTTTCAGCCGACTTCAAACATAGGAGGAGGTTCTCAATTCGGCGTTATATATGTTTTTTTTTCTTTTTTTTTTATTCCATAAAGAAAGGAAGTGGCAGCTCATTGATATATAGGATATTTAGGTACGTGGAGGACTATAAGGGAGGCTTATGTTAAGAAATAGACGCCAGCTGACATTACGACAACGACGATGATGGCAATGATTTAGATATTAAAAAGTGGCTATGGTCTAGCTCATTATTAAGAGACCCAATACCAAATTATTAGTCGCCTTCTATTTTGTGCTAGACGAGAAACACAGTTGATACATTATTTTTAAGTCCTAAACCAACGCAGGTCAATGTCCGTTGCTTGATAACTTGATCATTCAACTGTTCTACAGATTTAATAGGGATGATGACTGCATTAAAAAACTATAATTCTATTTAGTCCGTCAGTTAGATTAAACAAAAATACTAGGCACATCTTTTTCGTTTCATCAAATTAACAAAAAAATACAAAGATAAAGAGCATCAAAGTTTTGGAGTGAGGGCTTGCGACGTCACTATTTAAGTAGTAAAAATTGTACAAATGTGTGACGTCACGCGCAACTTGAATACATTGTATCTTCGTCAATGTTTGTTTGACAAATAAATAAAAAAATACGTGTTCAATATTTTTTATAATCTAACTGACGAACTAAACAGTTTTTTTTTGTTATCTTATAAGTAGTATTTTATTTGATGACATAACCTTTAAAAAATCACCCATTGTGCAAATTAATCTGTATCAAAAGTCCCTTGACATTTAGTAATATAGTGACTATGTTATATGCTAGTAATAAATCGCAAAATTAAACAAACTACACATTGATAAACTTTAATATCTCAACAACATTGTATTAAATAAAATAGGTCAAATGAATCTAAACTACCTTATAGCTGCAATAAAATTGTGTCTGCATTTAGATACATGATACAAATAAAGATGATACAATATGATATTTGATGTATTTATTAGCTAGCTATAGATCTATCTATCTTAGCTAGGTAATCCTCTATATGTTAAGATACACCATACAACCTATTTTTTAAACTGAATGTAAATAATAATATTAGAATAACGACTGACATTATCTATATATTAATACGTGAAGCAAAAACTTTGTCCCCTTTTTATGAGAATTACGCGGATCAAATCTCATACTCCTCCGAGTATGAGATTTGACACAGTTAAAGTTTATTTGGAGAAGAAGTGCAAAGCTAATATTTTATTAAATAATAAAAAAAAATTCAAACTAATAATGATCGAATTTCGACCAATGGGTGATCACTAGTTTTAGTAAAAATCTGGAGATAAGGATACTGCCTATTTGTTTTTCTGTAATCAAAAGTTTGACCACAAAAGAGCTCTAGAGATAGATCTTAAATCTTGGAAAATAGATCCCACGAGACTCGTAATAACTATCAGACAGAATTTCACGCGAGCAGAGCCGCGGGCTATAACTAGTTCCAAATAAATCTAACTGCGGCTATACGGCCCAGTAACAACTTGAGTGATCATTAACGCTTATCTAAGGTTATCTTCGGCTACCACGATCTTATTTTGCAATGTTAATTGCCAGAAAGGGAACCACAGCAATACCGCAGTCTAACCACCAATCATCATGCATACTGTATAATCTGGCATCCATAAACCCACACAAACCAGTAAATTCAAATGTTTCCTTATTTAAATTCTCACAACCAGTAGTGATTAAGTGTTAGTAATTCACGAAATTAAACAATGCAAGCTCAGATCGTAAATCCAACAGTGGGTTAATAACACAATTAGACGCGTAGCCACCCACCCATTTACATTAATTTTTGTGTTTTAAATTGCTGGCTATGAAGGCTCAATTAAATTAATACCGATGTACAGTAAGTCCATAGAGCATAAAATAAATAAAATACTCTCATTTGTAAGTAAATACGAGAATTTATTAGAACGTGGCCACTGGCCGTGGCGGGGCAAAGAATATGATGTGTCTTAGTTGGTGATAATGTTAACAAATTCATGTACATAATATGAAAATGGAAAATTCTAGATAACAGACTATGTGTATAGCTTTTATTTCAAGTTTATTGGTTCATATGATGGTTTTTACGTTCAGCTACAAATATAATACACGCAGTAAGTTAAATGAAATTACTACCTCGTTGGTTAAGTGGTAGAATGCGCCGCCTGAGGACCAAGAGGTCCTGAGCTTAAATTCTGGGTCAGGTCAAAATTTGTAACTGGTTATTTCAATATTGAAATTACTCAGTAACAGTCCGGAGTCAGGAAGTTGGCGGTTTGATCACCCCCGTGCCTTGGAAAGCATGTTAAGCTGTTGGTCCTGCGCCTGACCTTTCTCTGGTCATGTCGAATTACCGTCTCACCGGACTATGTGAGTGAAGGAATAGAGGGTGCACCCGTGTTTGCGCACACACTTGTGCACTATAATATCTCCTGCGCAGATGGCTAATCCTCATTGAGATTGGCTGCCGTGGCCGATATCGGTTAGGAGGACATTATTATAAATAAAATAAACGATACATACATGTATCGTACACAGTAGGTACACCTAATACACGCAATGGTCAAGACACATGCCTCACGTGCATAGGTGGTGTTGGTTCGAACCCGGTATGTTCTTCTGGATGTTTAAAATGTATTTGCGTATTTATGCCACAATGTTCCAATGTTTTAAATGTTAGTCATAGACTCACCAAATCTGGCGGACCATGACTAGGAACGATACATAACCATAGAAAGAAGAAGTTATACATATGTGCGTTGACATTTTAATAAAAATAATACAGTTATATCTGTTAAGTATTTATCTTTATATATAAGGCCGTCGTAATTAACTCCGCACCTTTAAGTTACAGTGAATAGTATATAACTGCTGTAAACACCACTTTTGCAGCCTAGAATATTAATATAAGCTTTACATCAATCAATTTTGATGTGGAATCGTAAATTATTCACGTGGCGACGTTTTAAACATCCACTTTTTGACATATTTATGGTTTGAGCGTGGCAGCTAACAGGCCGGTATTAAACATTTCCCCTCAAGCGTTTATTTACACCTAGCGATGTAAACTTTCAGCATATTTTACATAACATTACCTCTTTGACACAATTTTTGACTTACCATAAAGTATACAAATTGATAGCAGTTGCCGAGGGCAGAGTATTTGGAGAGCTTTCGAGCTTCTGCTGATGCTGCTGCTGGCCCCGCGCACTCAGAAGTGGCGTGGATATGGGAGGCTGCCAAAGTATCAACGCAGATCGCATCCCTGACCAAAGCTTTGCCTTTACTCCACGGGATGAGCGTCATCCCGTCAGGCCTTTTTCCGTCATTGCGGTATAGGCCCAGGGGTTCCACGACAGCTGGGGTCGATTATAGGTCGATTTCTTAAGGGCTTTCTGATAAAGCTAACAACTCATAGAAACACAGGTCTCCCATCAATAATTTGATGGTGAAACAGGAGAAATACTTGGTTTGTCTCCTACTTTTTGAGTTTCATTGTTTGTTAGCGCTTTGTACCTAAACAAAAGGATCATTCCTTAAAAGGATTATTCCTTTTGATTAGATCGAACCTGCGCTCCTTGATTCAGACGCAATTTCTGAACTATTACACCATTGGGACTGAAAAATATTCATCATCCGAAAGTTTATGAAGAGCAGTTTGAAACTGGCTTAATAGGTACTTATTTATAGTGTTCTTTTTGTTCATAAATGTTTTGAATGAAAGGATAATGGATGACTATAATCACGAAATTGCTGTGTATCATTTATACGGATAGCCCAATGTCTATCTATTATTATATAACTTCTAGATAGTAGGCACAAATAAAACGTAAATCATTTTCAAAGTATTAAAGCACTCTCCCCTACTCTTTGTTGAGAAGTGGAAAAGTCATGAATAACAAACTAATTACGGCGTATGCAAATGAAGGCGTCGGTCCGAATGAATCAATTCGGCGCAGTTTTCATTAAGAGCAGCCATCGCGATATTAATCTGCTGCCAACGCGCTCGCCAATTAGTACACGTCTGCTTTGGGAGGTCGCGTGGTAGATTCGATATCCTTTAGAATGCCTCATATGCAAAAAGTGAGCGGAAACTAAATAAATCGAACGAGATTTCTTTATTTCCCATGTTAAACTTCACTAAATATTTCTTGATTTCTACGACGAAAAATTTTGCCAAAACGCTATTCTGAATCAGAAGATGTTGACGTATGATGTAGTAACGGGAACTACCGCGGAATCTAATTATGAAATCATAGACTAACTGAATGAGAATAAAGGTATGATTATTAATTTAATAAATAATGAATGACATATACACAATTTATTCTGACGGAAATGTCCTAGTAGTTAAATCATGGATGAATCAATCAGTGTAATAACTAATTATAAATAACGCGCGCCTTAATCTATTAATCGTGTTATTTTTTCTAACACATTATCTTTCTGTCACCCAGACTTTTCGCAATGTTCTTACAAAAATGTCAACTGACTAATACTATTAGAGTAGGTGATAGAAATATGGTATTGAGATTATAGGATGTAGAAGCAAAGGAGCGCAAACACACAGATAAAATAACGTATCCTGAACTACTGACTAGACTATAACAGTTGGTATTTAGGCAGCTGAAGATGGAGTTTACACTTTGGTCCAGTAGGCTGTTAATGATTACCAAAGAGATTAAAAATACTCGCTTAGAAAAAAAAAATTGTTACATGGATAACGAATTTTTGATAATGTGCGAGTAAGTAAGTAATAGTAAGTTTTAATGTCATATGCTAAGCAAAGTATGCCATGGTATGTTACCATCGCGGAAATATTGAAGGTCATCATTTTGGTGTAGTATCTACGTATAAAAGTTTGTTATTTTCAGGTTTTCTTGGACATTCTATTTTACGTCCCGAGGTTTGCTCTTCTTCCTCCTACACTCGATAATTGAGGCCCTGGCCACGTGCAGTACAGCGTGTAGGTATAGCAAAGTAAACGCTGTATTTCGACTCCGTAACCGTAACTAACGCTGTCGGCGAAAGAGAACGTTGATAATTGTAAATGCACGGGAATTATCCGGCGGCTGCGCCGGGTGCTTTGACATTCGAGAGGCGTGTAATGACGCCATGTGGCGACATACGACGCGACTCGTGCGCATGGGCAACTATTGTTCGTACACTTTTGGTTTTGGAAGCAAACGGATATTACAGATTGCAGATTGCAGAAATCGGATATAAAATCCGGTTTTACATGCCGTCATCCCTTTTTTCATAGGGATTGGCTTTGATGGGTCTCCTACGTATGCAACGCATATACGTATTTATACGTATTTTCCTACTGCAGCAAACTTAAGGTTTGAAAGCTTATGAACTCGAAAAAAACTTTTTAACTCCTTCATACCTTGGAATGCTTATGACTACATAAATCGAAGTCATGACGGTATTGTAGAATCACACACTTAGTTTCCTTTTTATATCATAATTAATCTTTTCATTTATGTTCGTTTGTCAAAATGCATAATAAGTACTGCAAACTACTGAGTACGATTTAAATACAATTGACATTACCAGTAAAGTGCAACATTCAAGATAACCATAGAGTATAAATACATACATACATTACATCAAGCCCATAATCCCCGATGGGGTAGGCAGAAACAACATATTTAGCCTAACACAATAAATTTATACCACAAGATGAGCCTTCAAATTAGCTTACCGAGCACTTTGAAAGTTCCTCACAGACGCAGATGCTAATATGTCAATATCATATAATATGCGTGAATATAGTTAATAACAAGGCCGGAGCTGATTAAGCTGTTGCTTTCAAACTTTCACGCGATTCATCCATCTCTGTGAGTTATTGCGCTGAGCAGGGATGCCAACACAGGCGTATTGAGGATACAGCTGGATTAGCCTTAGAGAAGGTAGTAGCAAACGCTACCGGGCTCTGTGCTTTGGCCGCACTTCTGGTAAGAGGTATAACTCTTGAACCAAACAAACAAAGTAATTTTTTTCATAACTAACTAACTAAACTTCACGCCACTTCCCTAGCGCGGTAGGCAGAGAGAACCGAGAACCATCATTTTTTTCATGCCCTAGCCAATCAAAGTATTATCAGATTAATCTCAATAACTTTTTATGTAGCAACTTATTTAATAACTTGTCAACTTGTCACTCCTTTTTCACAGCTTTCCATCCAACCCAGCTCACTGTCCCATGTTGATCTGGGACTTAAAAATAATATGCCAACTGTTGTTCTTGCATGTCGTAAAAGGCGACTAATGGTATATCGGGTTTTGGGTGTGTGATAGTGTGGGCGACAAGCTAGCCACTTGTCACTACTTTTTCCATCTAACCCAGCCCAGTTTTGTTTTTGACTGAATGTGGTTAAAGGGCCTGCTGCTCTTTTGACTCTGCCTTCCCCTTCGGGGATTATGAGCGTGATGTTATGTATGTATGTAACTTATCTAATAAAAATATTCCCCAACTTTCTTGCCTTTCGTCCTTTACATTATGAAGACTATTATGTACTGGAAAAAGATATCTAGACGCAAACATGTAGTCCTATGGAGATTTCATTATAGCTACAAAATATAAACTATACATACATCTTAGGCGCCAGGAGTGTTTTCGGAGTGACACATAATATGCACCTGAATATGTAAGTGCTGTACGTTGAAGCCCGCTACCACTGCATATGCCAGTGTTTCGCAAAACAGTAAACGATTTTTATGGAGGTACAAAAAAAAAACAGTTTTAATGTAATATTAATCAACATTTAATAATAATAATAAAACAATATATATTATTAATCAACTCGCTCGTGTGCTCGCGTCACATCTGTGTAAGTATTTTTCTTCCGTCCGTTTTCTTTAGTTTTATGAGATAACCGATTTTATAATTTTCCCGTGGCACACCAACATAACGGCCACGGTACACCAGTGCGCACATTTTGCGGAAGACTGGTCTATGCTGTACTCGCCTGAAATCCCTGGATCAGCCGGGTATCTTTGTAATATTATGTCTTGTCGACTTCTGCTTAGCTTAGATCATGAAGATAGTGTAGCGTCACATGTCACACGCTAATGAGGGTTTTTAAAAATGTAAAACCCGCCAGATGGCACGAGGGAGTCTCGTGGTCACTGTCACTATTGGCTCCTTGTTGACAGCATGTCAGTTTGGTCTGACAACTAAACAATGAGTAGGGTGACAAGACCGCAAGTCACAGTTAGGCCATCTTTTGATTCAAAAACCCTCATTGTCACATGACCTTTATACCGCTTTAAGAAAATAAGGTGAGTCCAGTGATCTCATTCAAAGGATTTCCATCTGACCGTTGTCGCCCTATCTACATACCGAAACAAGACAAAATAGGTTATGGTTCATTCACGGTGTTCCCTCATCGCATGAGTTAGTAGTAAAAATCCAAAGGTAAATGCTAGGATTTGAACTAACATTATTCACATGAGAAGAGCGTACCCTTACCAAAGAACTTTCATGAACATGGTATGTGTCCTATTCTCGGGTGCCCTATGCCCTCAAAACTAGCAGAAGGCGATACTGACCTCTCGGAAATGACCCCAGGCAGCCCTGCTCTATTCGAATGGACCTCGATCGTTAGCGATTTCTGTTATTATGAACCATTTGTTTACGATATTAGCGGCAGGCTAATGGGCGCGTATTTAGCGATCGGCGTTCACTGCTCCGTAATGCACTCGCCGGCATGAAGTGGTCGTAACTCAAGCTTGCACTTACGTAATGGCGTCTTAGACGTGAGCGTTGTGGAATTATCATCGTTTTGCTTTGTAGCGAGATTAGATGAATTGCATATTTATGTAGTCATATTAGGGACTTGGTTGGAATGAAAGATAGGTGCGAATGTTTTTCTTCGCAGATGTCGTCTGTGAACTAGACTTCGGCTTATATTTGGAACAGAGAGTTTAAATTTGGCAAAATATAGGTAGTTATTCTTTAGGTTTAGAATACGGAGTATTTAGAAATATTCTTTTATTTTATCTATAATAAAGCGAGCACGGATTTTTTCTGTGGTCTGTGGAAGCGAGATTTATGTGCAGATTTAGGTAAATTTTATATAAAAATGTCAACACAACTTCAAATTTTTTTTAAAATAGGTTGAGTGCAATTTCTTTTGAAATGTTTTTTTAGGATAAAGACATGCATCTAACAGGCAATAAGTCCAGGGTGCAAAGTAGAGCTTTTGGATTGTATTTGAAGGTATTGTTTACATAATTATCTTTTTCCTGTAATCTAACTTGAACCGTCGTCATTTAAATTAAAATGTACACCATACACATACCTCAAAAGTCGATAGCAGTGCAAACAACCATCATCCTCTTGGTGGTGGTCAGGGGTCAGCGCAGCATGTCTTCCTCTTCCATACGTCCAATCCATTCATCTCTTATTTGGCCTTACTCTTCCTCTCCATCCATTAACATTTATACTCATCACTCTCTTTATCACGTATCCTTCCTCTCTTGTCGGCCTAGGATATTAGATGTAGGTAAAATTATTCAGAAAATATAACTCTCATGTCTCTAAACTTAGATATATATTATAATATAAAGGTAGGTAAATAAAGCGCTTATATGTTTATGCGTGTTATATTTTGATTCAATAAATTACTCACGTAACATACCTTTTTACAGCTTACACAAAGTGATAAACAATTTACAAATATCCATCTATCTTCTCCCATTCAATTAACTTAATTACTTTGTACCTAAAATATATTTCGGTCTACAAATGTACAAATATATACTGTAAATTAACAAATTAATTCTGCGATCGTCTGCTGGCATTTTGTATAATGAATTATTTTGCATAATAAAATCCGTGAGATCTTAAAGATGATGTCCAAAAAATGACCCAGAATCGACAGAAATGAACTGTGTACCAATGGATTGGCATTTAAATATAATATAATGTTGCCAAAGCGGCAACCCTGAAATCGTTGTAGTATAGGAGCTAAGAGCAAAATAAAATAAGTAAAAAATTCTTTTTTTTAATGTTTTTTTATTTTTATTTGGCCCATAGATACTACAATCGTTATAGTACTGTGTGTATTATTGGTAATTCTGTAGCTAAGGATTGCAAATAAAAAAAATACACAGTTGCTACTTTTTTTTTTTTTTTACGGTGGGCAAAAATCATCTTATGACAACCCTACACAGTTGCTACTGGCTATTATGCGCGGGCGCGGCACGGCGGACGGGGTGACGTGGGGGGCGGGGCGGTGTGGCAGGCAGGTAACGACTAACGACCATATCCCGTCGCAGTCCTTCGTTTGTTTTCGTTGTGATCTGTGTGCTTTGTTTTACTTCGTGGATTTTAACTTGACCTCTGCTTTTGTATACTGGACACTGATTTTTCTTGTTGATTCGAAACTGTGGCGCGTTAAACCGGACTTCGATTTACTTTGCGACTGGATATTGTTTAAAATGGATGAACGTAACCGTTGTGTGACTTGTCCCCGTTCTGTTCTACAAAGGCGGCATCATGTTTTGTCCCTCGAGTTTCTGGAGTCACACCGGGACTTAGCTCCTATACTATACCAATTATTTTTATATTTGCAATCTTTAGCCACAGAATTACCAATAATACACACAGTACTGTAACGATTGTAGTATCTATGGGCCAAAAGAAAAAAAAAATATACAAAAAACATGTTTGTTATGTTGTGATTTAATATGATGTTGTTATTACGTTGCTGTTGCTTGTGAAATGTGTTGATGATAATTATCACAAGTGATACAACATTAAAACAACGTCATATTAAGCCACAACATGACGCAAACTTATTTTATTATTGTTTGAAACGAATTTTTTTTCCTATTTTATTTTGCTCCTAGCTCCTATACTATAACGATTTCAGGGTTGCCCCCTTGGTAACATTATATTATATTTCAATGTCAATCCACTGGTATACATTTCATTCCTGTCGATTCTGGGTTTTTGGTCCATACATTTTTGGACATGTCCTTTAGGTTTCAGAGATCAACTTACTTCTAATAATAAAATAATGGACTTCAAACCTAACGTTGGATATTAAATTAAAATTACTGTTATCAATGGCTTAAAATGCCAGAAGATAATCGCTAAGTGTATAAACCCAGTGTATTTATACTTAAATGTAACATTTTCTGAAGGGATATAGACATAAGAATACAATTATGTAGATTGCAATCTTATTTCTTGGTATGTAATTATGCAGAAACCATCAATAATTTGATATATTATCAAATTACCGTTGAATTTTGTATAATTTTATCCAAGAAAAATATGTCTTATTATAACCATTATACATTTTTCTATCTTTGTTGCATTAGATTATTTGAAATAGATGTTTCTGTAATGTTATTTTACTCAGTTAGATATATATAGGTTTTATTTTGTATATCTAAGTCCATATCCCCTAGAAGCAATCACTAGTACTTTATATATCTTTAATATGTAATCTAATTGCTTGAACAAGTCCAGTTAGTTAAGTAGCCACTACATTAAATTGCAATTTGGTCATTACTAATTTTTAATTGTACATTCATACATTTTTAAAATTAGGGATTGCACCAATCGAAACACATGACTTATAGGTAGAACTTCCATAGTTACTTACATATTCTGTGGTATTTAAACAAGTGTCTTCAAATTCGTTTATTATCAACATATAATTCTGGAATATTTGTTTTTTTTTTCTAATTTATACACAGATAGTAGTAAATACTATAATTCTGTAAATCTAAGACATTATTTTTACAATAGTTATAAAATTAATTAAACTCTAGTTAAATAATAAAAGATCTTTCAGTATGATGAGGATTTCATGAAGAATGATTGCTTTCAGCCAATTTGAGAAGCGGTCTAAACTTTAAGTAATAAATATATTTTTTTATTTTTTATCCATGCGTGACTGTGGTGTGTATGTAGTACGCAAACTGATTCTTATGGTACTTATATATATGTTTTGAAAGTTGAGAAGTAGAAACTTAGAAGGCAAAGATAATTAAAGTTGGAAAGTATCCAGGTGTTCGTAATAAGAAACACATACCAATATAAAATATTTACCATACATATATATCATAGATTTGACATTAATGCTTGATTTGTCACAAGATTGGCCATCAAAGTGGTATATACATTTGGCATCGATATAATAAATAATGTATTCAAACGTCATATTTACCAGTACATACCAATGCCTGATTTCACTGCAATTATTTTCTCGCAACGAGAATTGACGAGAAAGTCGTAATAATATCGTCGTAGTCGTAATATAAGTAAAATAGGCATTTTACGTGTCGGTGGGCGCAGACAATGGGCAGCCATAGCCAATGACTCGGACATTGTTATGTAGCCGCGTTTCAATAGGCCCTTTGCAAACGTGAGACATTTTGGACTTTTAATATTTTATGAAAATCGGTTAAAATTAGGTTGCATTGAGTTGAGATACTTCAGGGAACTTATGAGTAAGGATTGCTTCTGTATCATTCTGCATTAAAAAACTATAATTCTATTTAGTCCGTCAGTTAGTTTAGACAAATTACTAGACACTTATTTTCACTATATCAAATTAACAAAAAATCACAAAGATAGACCACATCAAAATTTTTGGAGTGGGGGCTTGCGACAGCACTATTTGCATTGTACCAATCTTCGTCAATGTTTGTTTGACAAATAAATAAAAAAAAATACCTGTTCAATATTTTTTTATAATCTAACTGACGGACTAAACAGTTTTTTTTTGTAATTTTGCATATTAGACATATATAAAACGTTATTCATTCAACAGATTTGATGTAAAGAAGCTTAGTGGAGCTTTTAACGTAAAAAATGATATTAGTTGTTTTAACGACACTTATACAAAGTCGCTTTATTAAGTTATAAGTCTGCTTTAGCGTGCAACAGCCCTTATGGTGCAATATACCGCCAGATTGGTTTACTAATTGGTCCTTATCGGCGTCTCACATTACAGAGTTCATTAATTCTCATTATTTTACGACAACAGATTGTGTTTCTTTCACTAATCGTAATTGTGTTTGCGGAGCCATTTTTACAAATACGTGATGCAGATAAAATATTATACCTACCTAGTAACTAAACTTTCTATAGCATTGTTATATAAATAGTTAGGTATACATATACTGTTTTAGATAAATAGGATGAATGTTTAATTACTGCGCTTAAATAAATAAAGCTTTATTCTCATTGTAAACGAAAAGAGGAGTCTCTTTGATATTAGCGAATAGCCATTTTGTTTATTAAATTGCCATAAATTTTAATTAACACAATTATTGGAACTTACAAAAAGCAATTTAGTTTTCTATCGCATATTGACAGGGCATTTCATGTTATACAATAATTGGAACTCATGTGATCTTAAGGTTAAAGGACATACATACATACATACATAATGTCACGCCTTTTTCCCATGGGGGTAGGCAGAGATCACGTACTTCCATTTGCTACGATCCTGACATACACCTTTCGCTTCTTTTACATTCAAAAGGTTAAAGGACATCGTATCTTATCGTATTAATAGAAAAGACGTCACGCTGTTTTTGCGTTTACACAAAAAATCAATTAGTTCCCATCATAAGAGGATAAAGTTCGTGGTGTGTGATCTTAAATATATAAAATACGAAAATAACAACGTCGATTAAGTAAGTATGATTATGTATTAACACATTATGTGTGATCTTAAATATATAAAATACGAAAATAACAACATGTACCTAATAACAGCTATAATTCGATTTCAAAATCACTAAATTTTTTTATCCATTAGGTGCCACTGTTAAAAAGTTATGGATGATACTTTAATAAGCAGCTAAATTTGTATAGCCTTATATAAATATATAAAAGACAAATAACTATAAGTATACCAACACGAACACGATACTGAATGGTTCAACGTCATGATCAAAAATATTGATGGGTGTTGCCGACACTGGCCTCGTTTATTACTTGTTTATTCATACTTTTTATACCTTTTATTATTTTTGTATTCAAATTTAGAATTCTAATTTTATTTTGATATAAAGTACCTATTGTTTTTCTTGGCAGTCTCTTTGTAAATATACGTTTGTTCACACCTTGGCAGTCTCTATCATTTATAATGGGGTATCTATAATACCCGATTAATATGCTCGCATTATTTGCATTAGCATATTCGAGTATGCTGCTCTTATACGTGATATATAGAGATGTTTGTCAGGGGTGTGTCTGTCTGTTAACGAGGATATTATGACTATTTAAAACAGATATTAGAAATAGACACTTTGTGAATATTAATGATGACATCTTTATCCGTTTCATAAATTGTGAATTTTAGCTATGGAGTATCTAAGGAATAGATATAACGGTTTCTCCACATATTTGTGTATATTTCGGAAGTTTTAATTTAGTATATTTATAAGGATTTGAGGTACTCGCTAATTGCAAACTTATGTGATAAGCAGCCGAGCTTAAGTAGTATTATTGACTTCTTATATTTTTTATGAAGATATGAAGCAGACCATACCTTAATTTTGTAGGTACATGACAAAAGTGTCTTAATAAACGTTGAGATGTACCTAACTCGGATCGAACCAGTGTTCTAATAACGTAATGCGACGTTCCTTTCCACTAAGCCACGCCGCCCAAGGTACTGTTATTTACAATAACAACAGTAGCAAAGAAGTAATAACATTAGGGTCTAAAAACGCAGCGCCGATACCTTAATTAACGCCACGAACGCCCTTCGTAAATAAACTAGCAATTCGCTCATTATCCTATAAGTAAGCAGATAGTTTGCCAAGTGACTCGCAGTCGCAAAGAAATTATATTGTATTACAAAATTGCAATTAGGATAATTGCCAGCTCTTCTGCTAATAGGCCAATGAAGCCAGCTCGGCTGTGGCTGAACAAGTGCATAATTATGATTCGATGCACATTGCTTAAGTTAAGCCGGTTTGTGTAAGCATAAAGGTCTTGTTGGAATACAATTCTAGGGTCGGCAAGCTGGAAAACATAAGAATTTAACGTTGCTTTACTTATGTTAGTAGTTCCAATATTAATGTTGATAATTACACCGCTCACAAACGTAGGCACATTTGTTAGGAAATATATGAGCGTAAGTAAAATTTTAAAACATTTTATTATTTAGACTTCTGTGATTTATTTTGTGGAACCTTTTAAGTGTGGTATTGTATGTGTAACCAAAAATGCATCACGGTAATTAATATGATTATGTATTAACACAAAAAATAGAATTTCAGCTTAGCTACTAATCAAATTGGCTGACTGTATCTATCGTATTCAAAATAGTGAAGGATTCACTTTTTGAGATACATTACACTACTTCGTAGTATAGTGTACCTCATAAATGGAGGACATTTTCAAATTTAATATATTTACTGTGTAGAGTACAAATAATACAATATTTAATGCCTGATCATTGTGAGTTTGGATATTATTTGCACAGGTAAATTAAACAATAAATAGAACAATAAAAGAAAATTCACTGTCTTCATCGTTTCAATAAATAATAGATATAGGTACGCATATGTTCATATTTTAAACAACAAAACTTTACAAATAAATTCACAGAGTTAGGGCATTCGCATGTAAAATAATAAAAGTCAAAATTCAATTTTATACGCCAGAAATATGTGAATTTACTGACAAAGAAGAAGTACTTTCTTTGTATAAGGCAATGCTATAAAAAATTTGCTCTTTAGGTGAATGGAAATGATTCAAATTAAATTACCTATAATGTAAGTAATTCAGATCGTGGAATAACTTAATTTATTTAAGTCTCATTTCAATAAAATCTAAAAATATCGTAAAAAAATAAAATACCTCATTATCAACAAACATTAAGTTATAAATTATTGCCCCGAATCGAAAGTAGAAATTATATTAAGTATTAACAAGTTGAAAATAAATATGCTGAACGGTCTATGTACACTACAACTATATAATACAAATCCTACGTCTAATATTCACACTGGATATGTCGTTAACTGGTATGCTCGTGGAAAATGAATCTTCACCTACACTTAAGGTCTTAGTAATATCAATTGTTGTCTCAAAATGTTACCATCTGGACTCAAAATAGCGTAGATCAGAATTCAATTTCCCCGACTGTACTATCAAGTCTTTATTACTGAAGCTGATTAGAACTAATGATAATAACGATTCATTAAACATTAAAGCAAAGGAACATCCCACGAAATGCCTGTTCTGTCACTGCGGGTAAGATGAGAGCCTCTATAGTCAATTCAGTTCGGACAGTCACTTTCACGTATTAAGAAGGGATTCTATACTGAAAGGGTTGTGTTTCCTGGTGCCTCCGTTTTTGGAGAGGTCTTGCTCCGTGGCGGTACCCCCGCCGCTCAGGTCTAAAGAGACCGCTCGGCCGGAGTCGAAGTCGAATTTGTCGAAGCCGGCTGGGTTGCCGAACTGCTTGAAGAAAGACGGCTGGGGGTCGGGCAGAGGGCTGAAGTTTCTCCCCGAGTGGGCGTCCGAGGTGGAGCTGTCTGAGTTGTTGATGCCGTCAGCTCCCGAAGGAGCGCGGAGTCTTCCCGACAGCGAGAAGTCTTCTGGGCCGGAGTCGTGGCAGGAGTCTCCGCCGACCACGTCGATCATGCACTCCTCGCCATCGTTGTCCCCGTCTGAGTCCGAGTAGAGGCCGCTGTTCCGATGCTGCGCCAGGTACTCAGCCTTCAGTGCTTCAAGGTCCACCGCGATGCCCTTCGCGCGCAGCTTCCTCGCCTGTCTGTCGAGCGCTTTCGCCAACTTCTTTCTTCTTCTCGCCCTGTTGAAAAAATCATTAGGGCTTCATTAGTATAGAACCTAATAGCAAGTTTGCGGGGCTCGATGACAACATTTAAGTGTGACATTTCGGATGGCGATTAAAAAAATTGTTATGAGAATTTTATTCCAAATCCTTGTTTATGTTTCGCTTTTAAAAATGATATAAAAAGCTTTAATGAGCGGAATGATTATAAAATTCAAATTGGATTTATTACAAATATTTATAGCTTTATAGTATTTTGGACATCTAATAGCACTTAATAATTGTAAGGAAATAATAATATTAGGAAAACATACGTTTTTTATACATATACTTTTTGTTAATGTATCAAATTTTTCACTGGAAATAAACTGGACTCATTTAAAATGATAGTAATCTTGAAATATATTACTAATAATCATTTAGAACATAAACCATATTTTAAATTTCCCACGCCTAATAGTTTTATCCAAATTATAACATTAATTAATGATCGCGGCTTGTAGTGGGTGATTAATTTATTAATCAAATCGTTATTGCCTAATCATGAAACTAATGCGGCTTCATTTTGGCTCTGCCAACTACTAAGTTAAGGCTGTAGTTGTGCCGGTTTGGCATGTAAGTGGCTCACCTCTCGCGCGCGCGCAGCTCGTGGGGAGGAATAGGCTCCCCGGAGCAGGACTGGGGGTGCGCGTTGTGCGCCGGCCGCCCGGGGCCCTTCTTCGTGTGCTCCTTCTTGCGCCACTTCGCTCGTCTGTTCTGGAACCATACCTGACGACAAAGGAGACAAATATTAATAAGTATTTATCTAATAGATGCGGTAGTAACTCTGTTATGTTTTCGCGCCTAAGCCACCGATCGATTGTGCTGTTATTTAGTACACGAAAAATTTTAGCATACATAAGGACAAAGGATACTTATTCCACGAAGCATTTAGTTCTAGAATGACCGGGCATGAATTATTGTTCATATCGTTAATAATAATAAGTACGCATTTCCTTTCTCAATACACACAAAGGAATGCTTAGATAGTCTTACTAATATATCGACCTTAACCTTACGACCACAATCTATAATATACAAGAATTTTAATGTAAATTAAATCAGTATTATATAAAACCATACATGAAATGTTTAGTTTCAAGTCTTTACTTTGATCAGATCATAATTATCATTATTAATATCTGGGAAGAAGTTAAAGTTCGTTCTTAAACTTTAGGACGAAAATATAGACATCTCCTCATTAGCATCTAAGTCAAAACTATTCAATATAACACGCTGAACCTCCCGCGCGCCAATGCGCGCACACGCCCCGCGCATTTGCATGCGAATGCGACGCGCATTGAAATTTAACGTCTCAATCACGCGCGCGCGCCTCTCGCATCATACGCGCCGCGGTGCCTAATAGCCGACGCGCAGATTTCCCTCTGCGCCTCCATATGAATACATTATTACTTATTATTATGCGCGCTTAAACTTAAAGCTCGATGGCGCATTCGGTAGTGACCCTGTCATATGCGCCAAGAGTTGGTAGGTCAATCCTTACCCAGGATAAGCATTCGTCTGAAAAACCCTTTTACGACCACAATCTAAAAATATTGATGGTTAATCTCTAGTGTTGTACCTATGTATTAATGTTTAACGAGTGTGTTCCTTCTTAAGCACTTGTTTAATGCTAAACTGGGATATTTCAAAGTGAAAAACCTTTTCTTATTTCTTTAAGATTAATACATTGTGAATTGCTAACATTTAGATAAGGTTGCACGCATCGTAAAAAGATTATATTTAATTAAATATTTAATTTTGAATTTGTTTTCTACAGCCCTCTGTAGAAAACAAATTCAAAATTAAATATTATTTTATACTAAACGTGATAAAATTACACATATGGGATTAATTTATTGTCATATAATACTAGGTGCATGCTAGAAATAATAGGCGTTGGGTAATAGTTGTATATATGTTAATGGCCTATTTTTTGTGTACATGTCTGTATTTCTAAGCATTCTTTTTAGTAAAATTACCCACAACAAAACGTTTGAAAAGCGTGATGACCTAATTTAGCTTAAATCTGTGCTTCTAAATTCGCCTGCACGGATCCCTTGAGTTATGAAAAACAAAAAGAAAGTCAAAGAGCTCGGTAGACATTCGAATGGATATCTACTTAAATTTGTGCGAGTGTGGGCAAAGCGAGGTCAGTTTAACGGCCGACCCATCGCGTTTTACTGCGAAACATGTATTTAACGACCCCGCACCCGGATTAATTTGGATTAATTTAATAAAATTAAACAAAACGCCTTTGCCGGGTCTGGACATAATTACGTTGGGCCCATCAGCTGTAATGTTCCGACGATTACAAAGATCCCTTTATTTATCGTTTGTAAATTAATATGGCTGCCATTTTTTTTGCGCGGAAATTTAAAAAGATAGTTGCGCGGCTTCTGGTTAGCGCAGGCAGTGGAATTCAATTAACAGAGCCTGATTAAGAATGCTAATTTAATAATGCCTCGTGGTGACTTCATTTAGACTCGGTTGTTAAGTGAGAATGTGGTATGAATGTTTCGTGTTAACTTTAAGTTGTTGTTAATGAAATTATTAATGAGTAAGTATTTAGTTTTTATTACTTTGAGAGGATTACCCTTTATTTCGAAAGAGTCAGTTTAATTGAATGAATTTTTGTGTTTTGTACATATTGAAATATTATTGAATTGATACATTTGGGGTCTTTAAAGATTAATTCATTAACTCTTGGAGAGCAAATGCCGTCATTAAAAAAACAAATAAAAGTAATTAGTAGTTATGACTAACAATAAACAAAATAGAGCGACAAATACGCCTACACGATATTACAAAAGCATGATTCCTTTGTTTAAACTGTTATCGGAATAAAAACCATTATAATTTAAGACCGTAAAAATGGCACAGATTAAATGAAATAAAGATATCAACTAATGTTAAGTTTTAATTCCAGGTAGGTATTGTTAATGTTTAAATATAATGTAATTGTTATATTGCAGAAAATATTGCACATCATGTTCGGAGATATTAATTGTTATAGCTCAACTTTAGTTATAAGCTTTGTCATCTAGTTATATCGTTAAATAATATGTCAATATAACTTAATATACGTTAAGTGTGTTAATACATATTATCTACATAATTTCTATTCCGTAAAACAATTTAAAATGAAATAGAAAACAATGTGAAAGTGAGTAAGCATTATTACATTATTTATATATTTGCGAAAGGCTCACTTATTGATATTCAAAGTAGGTAAATACGCTTTTAATTGGATATTCGCTAAAATATTAATTAAGTACATTAGTTTTTTACAACGCAGTGAGTCGCAAATTATACAAATCGTCGTAGTTTCCTCCGCCGCCGCAAAACAATGGGTTTGATCACAATGGCGTTTAATAACTTACGACGCTGTGTTCAATCTAAATGTGTGATTAACCACGCGCTAATTCCGCTGATTGTGGCAGTTTTATTGTGTGCGTAGTATTCGCTCTCGTAATGAAAATGATTGAAGTGTTGATGTCTTTATTGGCAAAGGCTGCAATACTATCAACAAACTATTTTTTTTTCGAAAAAAACATTTTAAGTAATTCTAGCTACATAGGTAATGTTTCGGTTGCAATGTCAAACTCTATATACTTAAATACATATAGATATCATCACGCCTGTAATACCTCATCATCTTCCTAGCGTCATGTCCCGTGCTTAGATGGGGTCCGCTTAGACCATGATCCAGGATTTAACGAGTCTGGTAATTACATTGAAGCGACTGCCGATCTGACCTTCGTAACCCTAAGATAGGGGAACCAGACAATTTTTGGATCATGGTTACAAATCTAAAGTTGTTTGAATTTGCAGGTTTCATCACGATGTTTTCCCTCACCGTCGAGCTAGTAGTATAAATACGTACATAGATTTGAAAAATCCAGAGGTACGTGCCCGGGTTTGAACCCGCATTCCTCGGTTAAGAGGCGCGTGTCCTTACCATTGAGCTACCACCGCTCCCTCACGCCTGTAATACCTGAAAGACTAAATAAAGTTCGAGGAGCGATAAACTCCTTAAACCATATTCAGCCAAAATATAATTGAGTAAGGTGTTGAAAATTTACTAGGTCCTCGCTTGTAATTACAAACTTAACACCAAATGCACCACTAGTCGTCTTTTATATGTCAGCCAAGGAGCACAGTCAGTGCAATATATATAAATCTGAGACCAATATGAGACTTCCAACTGTTTGATGCCGGGAATTTATATCTTTAAATGATTTTTAATGTAACGAATCTATATTTAACTTTGAATGTTTGTTCAAAAAATTACACAAGCCCAGTATCCTTTTGATTAGGCCCTAGCGTTGGAACCGAAGCACATTGATTACGGCGACCAGCCCGCGGTAATGGCCTCGGAGGGCCAACCCTCCGTAATGGGCTCACTCAGCCTCCGACTAATGTATCTGCAGGCTACGTTACCTACATTGAATCTTTGTAATTCGCGTATTTGCGTTGTTTTTGTTAACCGACTTCAAAAAAAAGGAGGAGGTTCTCAATTCGACTGAATTTTTTTTGTTTTTCAAGTCCTGAGCAACATTTGTTTTTGTTTTGTTTGCTTTGATGATAGTAGTTACAATAGTGATAATATATTTTTTCAAAAGGCACCTAAGTCTAAAAAAAAGTAAATCGTTTGGCCGCGGCTCCGTCCGTCCGTCAGTTTATTACTTAAAGACACAATTGTGCAACCTGTGGGATTTACAATTTATTCAGTTTATTTAAGGATAGACACAATTTATACAGAATCCGAGGAGATACAATAGGGGTGATACTTTATTAAAAAATCTAATTCTATTTAGTTCGTCTGTTAGGTATATTATACAAAAGTACTAGACACATATTTTTCGCTTGATCAAATTAACAAAAAATCACAATGATAAAGAGCATCCAAGTTTTGGAGTGGGGGCTTGCAACGTCACTATTAAGTAAAAATGAAACGAAAGCGTGACGTCACGCGCAACTTGAATGCATTGTATCTGCGTCAATGTTTGTTTGACAAATAAATAAAAAATAATATAAATAAATAAATAATAACCTTGCCTAGTTGTAAGATGGAAAATTGTGAACAGAAGGGACAAGAGGATAGCTCGTCACCTACACAATCAAAATTCCAATACCCAATACACCATTACATTACTAGGCAGAAATACAGTTCGTATATTCGCTTTCAGTCTCAGACCAAAATGGGCAGTACAAGTATGCAATAACATATTGTTTACTTGACATACAAACATTATAAAGCCAAAATGCCGTCCTAATTACAAGGAAAGGACAGCTGTATCTGACACTGCCATATAAGAACAAATTTCCCATTCCTGCCCACGCAATGAAATTACTTCAAGCAATAAGCAGGTATTGGGTCATGTATTCATTAATTCAATATTGTGGTTAATATCAAATATGCAAATTTAATCAATTTTATGTAACAAGTTACCTTTACTTCTGATTAATAGTTAAAATGTCAGGCAAAATAACATGAAATAATTGTCCTCGTTGACTAAATAGTACTAAATATCCTATATTACCTGGTTCAATTAATAACGCACTAAATCATGTTTGTTTTATTTACACGTAGGTGTATAAACTACTAGTTTATTCATTATATTCCACGGATAGTATATGCAATGTTATTTGAATAGTAAAATGAATATTTGGAATGGAATTTTTAATACATTTCCTATACCTATTTTATTTTAAAATATTACAGACATATTATTATAATAATTTTTGATATCTACCTACTTATCTGAATGAAATTCTTAAAGATTCGCCTGATCTATCCTTTATAAATTTTGTATGTCATGTGCAAATGATATGATACCTATTTTAAAGAAATTTAGTCAAAGGAAACGTGTTGTAAACAGCCACCACTCGCTTTTTTAAAACGCACCACAACTCCGTGAAAAACCGCACCGAATCAAAGACAACAAACGCCCTCGAGAATTGGCCCCTTAAAAAACTGAGCGATAAAGGAATTCATACGAAAGCCATTTGCGGAATCGTATCGCCGCGATTGCCGTCGCCCCCGGTGTAAATAAGACCTGATGCGGCGATACATTGACTTCTATTAGGGCGCTGTTTTCCGCTGCGAGAAAAACGATTTCCCGCTCCTGCTGATTTGTGAGCGCTTTAAGCGCTGCAGTGCGTAGATGCGGTTGGAAATAGAAAAAATATATAAATATAGTGAAAGTATACAAAATTGTAAACAATTTATTGTTATTAAATGTATGTTCTTGCAATCGATTATTTTGTCCACCAAACCAAGGGTCGCGGGTTCGAATCCCGTTAGGGGCAAATGTTTCGTGTGATGAACATGGACATTTGTACTCGAGTCATGGATGTTTATAAAACGTATTTAAGTATTACTATCCGTATACTTAATATCCATAGCACAAGCTTATAAGCTTAGTTTGAAACTAGGGAATTGGTGTGTCAGTCTGGAGAATTTATTTATTTATATATTTAATTTTATCATACGACAACTCAGTCTAAGTACGTGGACAATTTATAAATACTCGTACATGAAAATTTATAGTCTACAGAGTAATAAAATAATTTATGTCTCCATCTGCCACATGACACGATACTTAGTGAGTATATCTTGTAGAGATAAATGTAAGTTTTTCAAACAAGTTAAATCATCTAATATTTTTGATGCAATAAAACATTTAAAAAATTGTGTACACATAACTAAATGGTAGCTTTTAAAATAAATCTTTAACAGTGAACTCGTTCCATCGTTTAAGTATCATAGTACAAATAAACCCTATTTGTATGCAAATACTTAGTAAGTTTGTTGTGGAAAGATTAGGTTCTTAGCGTAACAGCCCTGTTAGAACTTCCACTAAAATGTTTAGTTGAGCGTTGTACTAATTCGATTTGCTCTCAGTTTATATAATGGCTGGGAAAAAAAAAAATTTGGCAATCGGTTAACAATTCTCAGAGATATCGAGTACATACATACAAGAAAAAAAAAAAAAAAAAAACAAAAAAAAAAAAATCAGTCGAATTGAGAACCTCCTCCTATTTTTTGAAGTCGGTTAAAAACAGCTGTAATCCACTATTGTAACATCATGATAATTGAATTGATGTTCTCTGAATTAAATGATTTTTACTTTTAAAACCTTTTTCATTCATACCGATATTTTCAACAAATTTAAGTCACTAGGAAACTAAATAAATGTTGCCTCTGTACTGTGTTTATGGTGTCCCATGTTGGTCTGGACTTAAAAATAATGTGCCAACTGTGATTCTTGCCTAGCATGTCGTAAAAGCCGACTATGGGGTTTTGGGAATGTGATTGTGTAGGCGACGAGCTAGCCACTTGTCACTACTTTTTCACAATTTTCCATCTAACCCAGCCCAGTTTTAGTTTTGGCTGGGGCAGCAGACCCCTTTGACTCTGCCTACCCCTTCGGTGATTATGGGTGTGATGTTATGTATGTATGTACGTGTTTATGGTACTGTCTAACAGTCAACTATGCCAATCAAAAATATGGAAACGTGCCTAGTTTAGCAATAAAATTACTACATAAAAAAGGCAAACATATTCTAAATATAGTTAACACTATCCTGTTTTTATCATAGTTTTAGTACATCTTTTTCACTTGGAAAACTGTTCTTATCTGAAGCGGTAAAAGCCGCTTAAATCGCTTCATTCCAGATGCACACCGATTCTGCCGTCTCTTTTGTTTCAGAGAACAAATTGATACTGGGATGTTGGTGTGATAGAGATAGATATAAATTTCACGTGCCCGTGTCGCTCGTAAGGATCGCCAACTTAGCATTATTTTGAATAGGGCTGCCAACTTTATCTAAATATATGAATATTTGTAGTAGTTAAGTAAATTTATTTAACTTACCTACTGTAATGTAACATACTTTACGTTCCCATACTTTTTTATTTGCAAAACTGGTATAAGACATTTAAATCTGTTACTGAAGCTATTTAATTACCTGCAACGTAATAATCTAGTTACATCTTTTTTGTAATAAAGATGTTAACGTCGCTGGAAAAAGAGATCATAAATCAAAGAGGAACACTAGTATTTATACTGCAGTAATGTGCCGCCATCTTGATATTAGCATGATTTATGTAACGATAGCCTAAGCGGAACATGTATCTCATTAGAAACAGTAATTACAATAAATCACCTTAATATGAGCCATGTCTCGTTTGAAAGCGAGCGAAGCGAATTATTCACGCTCCGCATTTCGCCGGGAGCAACCCTACGAAGGCTCCATGTCTATCTTTTACCGCTAAGCCTAGGGCGGTAAAGTCGGCTCATGTTTGATAGCGCCGCACAGAGCAAGACAACAACAACGACGCATCCCACGGAAAAGAGAGGGACGCGCGAGATCCTTAAATTTTATATTCTATCCGCATTTTGTCGCCTAAGCGTTCCATTTAGTGTTCCATATTTAAACCTCGCGCCATTCTTTTTTCTTCTCAGCCGAGCGGAGAATGTAAGGCGATTTTCTATTTTTTTTCTGCTTTTAGGGGTGTACCCGCCGGCGAATGTGTGCGGCATACTGATGTGTGCGCCCGACCGCCGACGCCCTGTTAGGGAATGAAATTGGCATATAAATGTAAATTTTATGCTATGAATTTTAAAATGAAGTCGATACTTCCGCGCTTACAGCGGAGCGGGTGAGCCGCTTTCGCAAGTTTTACGTCAGCCAGGGATGAAATTAGATTAGAATACGCCACTTTTGGTAAAGTATGGGCCTTTAACGGCTTCCCAGGAACCCTCATGTCATATAATATCTCCATTATTCCCAAGCTGTATTACGAATTACTCAACATTTATATTGAATAGTTAAAAACGCTCCGTCAAATCGAATCAAGTCTTAATATGACTTCAGTCCGTAAAAGGCGATTAAATGCCAATAAATGCTGTCCATTTATTGGATTCCGAGGAAGTCCTTTATAGTAGAAAATTATTTTATATTGATTCGGTGTTAAAAAGAAGCCATAAAAAGAAACGGGCCCCATATTGCAAAAGCGCGCGTCGAACAGAAAATTGAGACGTCGAACGAACGAAAGAAAACAGAGAAATCAAAGAACAGGAAAAAATCCACTTTACAGACGAAAACAAGTCACTTTAACTTTATTGAGTTGTAATCGAATTGTGACGTCCCTGCGAGGCCCGGCGCGCTCGAGGTCGGAGCGGCGGGATCTGCAGCCATCCTTATCTGACCCGCCCATTTAAATCTATGCTTTTCAATCGTGCCGTCTCGCTCGCGTCCCAGGGGTGCCGGCGAGATTGCAATCTTTTGATTTATACCAACTATTAGGAGTGGCGCGGGATAGTCTGTCTCCGAAACGAGATCGGCCGCGATAGCGCGATACGATCGCCGTTACTACTGATTATAGAAATGGAATTACTTACAACTTCGCTGTTATTGCTATAATAAATTGAAATATTGAGAAATGACTTCGGGATTAATGTATCTGGTGACCAAATCTACTGGTGATTTAATAAACCGACAAAGCCTAACTCTATTAACTAGTTAATTTATTTCAACTAGGCAAATATTTCAGCGAAATCCACTCATACGTTGTTATTTAAAACAGCAGTTCTTTAGGAAACTAATATATAAATTAAACCACTCAGTTTTTCAGATATTTTTGAACATAAGTTAAAAGAGTGGTGGTAGCTCAATGGTAAGGATACACGCCTCTTAACCGAGGAGTGCGGGTTCAAGCCCGGGCACGTACCTCTGGATTTTTCAAATCTATGTACGTATTTATACCACTAGCTCGACGGTGAGGGGAAACATCGTAATTGTGATTTGTAGCCATGATCTAAAAATTGTCAGGATCTTAGAGTTACGAAGGTCAGATGATGAGTCGCTTCAATGTAATTAATTACCAGACTCGCTGAATCCTGGATCATGGTTTAAGCGGACCCCGTCTAAGCACTGGAAATAACGCAAGGAAGATGATTGAACATAAAGTTAAAACCCATATTCAATATTTTTCAATAATAAAAACTATACACATTAATAAATTTGCGTTGTGAACTTCTGCTAAGAGGCTACTATAATGAAATTCAGCTACATTAGTTCCAAACTGTTAAAGTGTTATTGTAATACATAACAGCAACATAAAAAATAAAAAAAATCTCCGGACTAACACACTAATTCCCTAGTTTCAAACTAAGCTATAAGCTTGTACTGTGGATACTATCTAAACGGATAGACATACTTAAATAAGTTTATAAACATCCATGACTCGAGTACAAATGTCCATGTTCATCACACCAAACATTTGCCCCTAGCGGGATTCGAACCCGGTTTTGTGGCCAGGGACTCTGACCACTCGACCAACGGGCCTATCAACATTCCTCCTAAAACCAACTGTAAACGTCAACGTTCCACAACTTACGTATAACGAGACCGCATCTCATGTATTTACCCCCAATTTGTAGATAGGGCCCTGCAAAAAGAAGGCTCCGATAAATGAGGGACACGAGCCCTCGCCGGCTAAGCGCCCTGTGGGGAGTTGGCCACCGCAAGTTTTTGCGACCCGCCGGATAACCGCTCCGGATGACCACCGTTTTGGCGAATCGATAGACCTTATTGGAGAGATAGACGGGATATTGTTCGATCAACCTTCCGCTTAGGAGTGTAGGTAAGTAGAGTGCTCGTATGTTGTAAACAAGGTATACCTATACTTGGTATATATTTAGGTAAGTATTAATATAGTTATTATAGAACATTAGGCTTCGATACCCGTGGCAAATATATGTAGAAAGACATTATTTTGTTTCGGGTCGGAATATTCTGAATTTCATAATATGTACTTAGTATTTGATATTGTCATATTACATTTTTACTTTTTTACAATTTCACCGTTTCATTGTTAATTTCTACAATGAAATACAAAAGTGAGATTGAAGGTGAGTTTCTAAATTAGAGGACACCCACTGGTCCAAAATTCGATCATTATACCTATGTTATTTCTTTTTTATTAATTCAATATATTTTAAATGCTTTTTCTATTTACTTTAAACTTTAACTATGGCAAATCGCATTATCCTCTGTTCGCGTAGATAATTTTCATAAAAAGGGTACAAAGTTTTGGCTTCACGTAAGTATTTATATCATATTATAAGTGCTCAATTCTAGCACGTTAAATAGAATAAATAACAATTTACATATAGCACATATATTTATACTAGCTGTGCCTGCGGTTTCATCCGCGTTTATTGTTAATGTTAAATATATAACCTATAGCCTTCCTTGACAAATGGGCTATCTTCAATGACTGATGAACTGTATGACTTGGTATAAATATTAATTTCATCTGTAAATTTTAATTTTTTATTCAATCTGGAATTAAAAAGAGTAGGTAACTACCGAGTTTCTTGCACGTTTCTTCTCGGTAGATGCGACATTCCGAACCGGTGGTAGATTCAAATTGTTCTATTTTGTATCTTTTATTTGACGATTTACAGGTGCTTTTTTGGGTATGCGTAAGTAGGAATATTTTGAGTATGAGATCGAGTTAACACTGAAAGGATTTTTAAAATCGGACCAGTAGGTCCTGCGATTAGCGTGTTTAAGCAAACAAACAAACTCTTAGCGTTATAATATTATTAAGTATAGATATTCGACACATACGCCGCTACTGTACACACATACTGTACAGTATTCCAAGTTGAAAGATTCACGGTTTAATTGCAGATCAGCATCGGTCGAGGCCCATAATTACTCGGACCACATAAAATTGTCGGCTGTAAACGGAATTAAGACGTTACGCGTGAACTGACTGAGCCCTTTCGTCACATG
Source organism: Glyphodes perspectalis (assembly GCA_951394215.1). Lineage (NCBI taxonomy): Eukaryota > Metazoa > Arthropoda > Insecta > Lepidoptera > Crambidae > Glyphodes > Glyphodes perspectalis. The sequence continues at coordinate 13,389,350 of OX596207.1, read as the reverse complement.
CTAAATATATTTAATAACTTTCTGGCACAAAGGGCTTGACGCCCGCGGCAGGGCGAATTTGAGAATAGCGAAATTCTGCGTCGGTGTCAGGGAGCAGACGGTCTTTACGATCGTTTGAAATACATGGACTTATTTATGTAGACGACTAAACGTACAAATATTGCCTTCATATCATCGCAAAAGAATAGTAGTAGGTACATCTGAATTTCTGGCAGTTTTCAGACACACTTGCTTGTGTTAATGTAGGTACTTAGATTTTGTATCTCTTGGGAGCTTTTGTAGATGAAAATCGGAATAGGCTTTTTTGCAATCCAGAAAACGTGTATGCATAATATTAATTGTTTTTTTTTTACCTTGAACTTATTTCAGCAATTCCTTTTGATTTACTAGGTTGCAGTGATTATTGGATCATGCACTTAGTACCAGCATTCCATTTTCATACGTTAAGTACATACTGAGCAATGCTATTCAAGTTGTTTTAGTAGATGTAAGAAAAAAAAAAATTAAAGAAAGAAAAATGTTAATATACATAACATTGTAACATAAAAAAGTAACAACTATGTGGTTAAAAGATCTAATGTATTCATTTTATTGACGTAAAAGTTGTGCGTTAACATTAAAACAAGAAGCACTCCAAATTTCATTACTCTATTTCAACGATAAACTGCTGTCACGGGATATAACGTTAGAAGTAATGGAAACAAAAGGTTTACGGCCATGTCTAACCGGTTGCCGGCCCAACGCGGGTAGTAATTTAGCTGTTCGCCTATGATACGTGTTTCCGGCGTTATTTCTGTGTTGGCACCACGTTAGCACCGTTTTGTATAATCTGTCGATCGTTTTGTCACTACTGTGAATAGAACGTGTTGAATTAGGGGTAATAACGGCTGTGTGTGCTGAATGAAATGGGAAGTGGGTATTTAACGCAGGGAATTTTTCCGAGGTTTAAACATTTGCATTTGTTCAAGTCGATTAAGTAGAAAATAGGATTTTTAGTTAAATACACGCAGGCTTAACACTAAAAATATGTGAAAAATGAAACAATATATTTATATACTTTGACTAGAATTAATAGTTTCACATACTATTTTATACTATAAAAAAAAATTTACCGGTTTTATCCTGGAAACAATTATTATATTATTATATGTATGTTCTGGCAATGTATTCCATTAAAGCCACCGAAATAATATGATCGGCATGACTAAGTAAAATGGACCATGAATATTTAAATAAACGTTAAAGAAAGAAATATGTCACTTTATAAATTTGTTAGCGAGAAGGGATAATTATAATATTCACCTACCGCATACTTACGTTAAATAAGGTGACATTTATTATTACATAAGTGATATATTTTTTTCACTTCATCAAGAAATGTATTGATATTTATAATTCTGTTTCTGACATTTCAAGGTATCAAGAAAGACCACCAACAAATTAATACAAAAATAAATAATGATATTCCACTAAAAATTTATATTTTCATTTTCCTGTTTTACGTTTGCTCTTAAGTAGTATATAAGTAATTTATTTACGTAAATATCACAGTTTTGACCACATGTCTAATTTCTTTAAACAGTTCGACAGACCTTTTTAAAATCTAGCAGAATTGTTGTGAACTCGCTTTAAAGTTATATTGATTAAATAATTTAAAGTTATATTTCACTATTTTATTTAGGTGACCTGTAAATTAGCCCAGTCGAAGGTCTTCGTCACCTGAAAATAACATTGTAACCCGAGAAATAGCAAAATAACAAATAACATTCCTCCCAGGAAGGGAGGGAGATGTATCCTCACGGCTACTCAAACCCCTAAGCACTTAATTATCTGTTTAATAGCCCTTCCTTTTCTTTCTCTGTTTCCATAATGTTGATTAACAAAGGTAGTTAAGGGTATAATACTTTAACTACTTTTTAAGTCCTTACAAAAAACTTCAACGATGTTTACCTCCAATCTACAAGTCTAGCCTCATAGGGCTGCTCTCCTAAATACATTGAGGTAATTGTAGTTAAAATTGTAAAGATATACAAAATATTTTGTTAAAACCAAAATCACACCCGAAATAGCTAAAAAATTGTGCATCCTTGCAAAAATAAATTAACAGTGATTTCTTTTCTGATTTTATCATAAGTTTTTTATATTAATTGTTATATATAACTGAGAAGATACAATGGGGCTGACATATCTATGGGGGATAAAAACCCCAAATTAAATAGAGAATAAAAAAAAATGTGAAGGTCCAGCAATCATCAATGGTTTATACACCATTAGTATTTTGAAGTAAATTGTAATAATAAGAACAAAACAATCCAGCCCAGATTGTTTTATGGCGGTTCACCATGTGCCATCTGTAGCTTTCGCCGGTCATAAAATATACCCCGTTCTTAGCATACAAAGAATTCTTAAAATACAAAGATTTCTACAAAGACCTCCAAAGCTACTCACCGCCACCCTGCTCTCCTTCAAGTCCAGCCGCATGGCGAGCGCCTCTCTCATGAACACGTCGGGGTAATGGGACGCTAGGAACGCCCGCTCCAGCTCCTCCAGCTGCCACGAATTGAAGTTGGTGCGCGAGCGCCGCCTCTTGCCGCTGTCGCCGTCGTCGTCGCCTACGCCACCTGCCGGATAAAAACATCTTGTAAGAAACTTATCATGTGACTTGACACTACCGTTGGAGCAATTATTCCAGGGACTTATTAAATTAAAAACTCGTTTAGGACGAGGAATCCGACTTATGTTTACTGCAAGAGGCATTAGGAGGCTGGGCAGGTTCGACTAGCGTCTAGACGTTTGTGGGACCTTAATTGTTTCTGATTTCTTAATTTTTAGGCATCTTTTTGAGGATCTTAATATTTCGCATCCTTTGCATCACATGTTCTTTTTTTTATAAATTCTTCAGACTGACACACCAATTCCCTAGTTCCAAACTATGCTTTAAGCTTGTGCTATGAATACTAGGTGAACGGATAGACAGACTTAAATACGATTTATAAACATCCATGACTCGAGTACAAATGTCCATATTCATCACACGAACCATTTGCCTTTGGCGAGATTAGAACCCACGACACTTGGTTTCGTGGCCAGGGTCTCTGAGCGCTCGACCAACAGGCCTGTCTGTTCTATAAGCTATATGCTAATAACAACTCAACAACTACGAAGAGCTTGATGTCTCAATGTACATATTGCCAATCACCCATTTAATTGAAGAACAAAAACTCTAACGACTTAAGATCATAGCAATACTAATTCGAAACAAAAAGCCGACAACACAATTACCAAACCGCAGTATTGAAATGAGCAAGACATAACCATAAAAGGCAGGGCCGTCCCAACAAAGTCAATTTGGACAATTCCTCAGTCGTTAAAGCGACCTGCGACCAGGGGCTCATAAAAAAGAGATAATCTCCGACAAACCGTCAGAGCAAGTTTTTGAAAATAGAATATAATTTCTAATTTTCTCCCGGTGATTTTAATTAAAAATGGTCCCGGGAGAGCAGGACGGACGATCGCCCCGGGCCGGGGAGGGAAAGGGACGGCGATAAATTACGCGGTTCGCTCTCGGAGGGGCTAAATAAATTAGAAGTGATTAAGAGGTACCGCGCTTCTGTACGTTTGAACATGTCATTATTTTGTTGGAGTAATTCGTTGAAACATGAACAAGTGATTAGGCAGGCACAATAAAATGATGCTTAGGTGAGTTAATGATATTGGAGAGGCTCTTATTACGGATTGATAGTCATTCTGAAGGAGTAATCTATTACCGTGAAATGACTAGCGTTAATGTTCTTTGGATCTCTTTGGAATCATCACGTTGCATTAAACGAAAATGTAGATATAAGGACTTTAATAACTTTATAACGACATTCGTATTGCGTACACTGTTTGTACATATTTATTTCCTGTGTTTATGATAAACTTTTAACCTGCAGATCCATTTAAATACCAGGACCTATAAATTCACTCATAAAATTCCACTTTGCATAATCAATCATCTACAAGTACACGTACATGTACACTTCTTTGACTATTATGACTATAAAAGATAGGTACATACATATATACATACATAACATCACGCCCATAATCCCCGAAGAGGTAGGCAGAGTCCAAGGGACAGCAGGCCCCTTTAACCACGTTGAGCCAAAAGTAAAACTGGGCTGGGTTAGATGGAAAATTGTGAAAAAGTAGTGACAAGTGGCTAGCTCGTCGCCTACACAATCACATACCCAAAACCCCATATACCATTAGTCGCCTTTTACGACATGCTAGGCAAGAAACACAGTTGGCAAATTCTTTTTGAGTCCCAGACCAACACGGGACTATAAAAGATGAAACTAAAAATTACTTTTTATATGTTGCTACAAAGAATATGGTGTGGTACCTAGCATATAGATACGTGCTTATATCTGTAAGTATAGTTTTTTTTCTTGACTTTATACGGCTTGTGCTTTAGCTGCAAACGAAGTTAAGGAAACGGTGTTTATATTATTACAATACTTACATACAATCGGATAGGAAAGTAGGATCGTAAGGAATTAATAAAATATGGAATAATAATGGTATATATAGGGTTGCCATCTCCAAAATTTGGCAACCAGGACAAGACGTGTGAAAACCCCGGATTTTAGAGCCCAGAACCCGGACATATCAACAGATTTTTTTAAACATAGTCAGTGTAATAAAATACAGTTGAAAATGATGATGAATTTAGCGAGTCGGTTAATCGGTTGATGCGGCGTGCGGGCACAGTGATTGTGTCGGGGTGGCCTAAGACTTTACATTTTAAAACCCGGACTACAAATGAAGCCCCGCCCGGACGCTCCCCGGATGCCCTCTAAACTAGAACAAATCCGGGGAAACCTGGACGGATGGCAACCCTAGGTATATGGAATAAATAGTAGTATGTTATCCATCTACTACTATTTATTCCATTCATCATATTACTCCATATTTTTATCAAATTCTGATTAAATAAATTCAAAAAATGTCTGCCATTTTTTTCCATTTTATTGAAAAATTTAACCCCAGTTAGTGATTCACAAGTTGCATTCCGAATTATTTTGTAGGAGACTGTTTATCAAATCTGACCGCCGTTACGCAGTCGCCTTAAGAGAAAATGTTAAATTGCCTGCGAGCGAGCGAGAGGGCAGAGTTTATTGAGGAGTATGAGAAGGACGACTATGGTTATTGTATTAAAACAAACGACCGCCTTGGGCCCACAGGAACAGTTTTGGCGTGCTTTAATTTAGTCTGCTCAATGTTTTAATGTCGCCAGGGAGGGGAGAGGGGGGTGAACTAAGTATCTATTTGAGGGTTGTACGGCGAGGTTAATAAATTCGTACGGTTGATCATTCCGCGTTGTTTTGGAGTTGGGATCGTTGCTATGGAAACGGTCTATGGGATGTTCATAATGAGTTTGAATGTTGAAAACAAGTTTATAGTTTCAATGAAACTAGTTAATTGTGATTGATTTAGTGAATATACAATGTGCACATGTATACTCGTACTATCTGGTTCTAAAAGTAATCTTAAACCTTATCAAAACAATAAAGCTACATTAAAATTATAATGTACTTAGTCGAAATTTATAATTTATATCAAATGGATATGGGAACTGTGTGGCCTAATTATAAATTGAGAACATCGTTGGAAATATAAAATCGACTCGTCGGTATTTTACGATCAAGAACAACGACATTTTCCTATCAAACAATCGATGTATAGTTGTCTTCCGTAAAAATAATAAAACAACTTATAGCACTAATAAAAAGATTCATCTCTCACGAACAAGAGACAGACAATATTTTTATTTTATTCATAGAGTTGCTATCACCCACATCAGCTATAATTAAGCTCATATTCAATGGAAACATTGCTGAGACTTATTTTATATTTCTATTACCCAAAGGGGAGCGGAATTTGGAATGGAGATATAATTTATAGCTTATATTCGAGATCGTATCTTTATTTGTGTTGTCTATGGCAAGTTTATTAGCTCTTGGGGTTACGATACAAATGCTTATTTAAGACTGGCAATTCCGTACGGGTTACTGAATTGTATGGGATGATATTGTTTTTATTATTAAATTGTGATAGTCCTTAGATATTATATTATCTTGCTATGGTTTCCATAAAAAGTATAGGTATAACCTATATGGAATGGAATAATCAAATGAGTATGGCTATTTTAAAATTTTATTTGCACTTAAAATGTCTATGATTTTTAGTACCATTGTGTATTCAAGCCCAAATATCTTTTTTCGATATAAGTATAGTGATATTAAATATTTAGACCCTTTTTTTATCTTATCTATCCCGGGATGTAAGTTCATGTCTAGAAATATAACAAGTCCGGTAAAACCACAAATGTTCTTTATAAAATAACAATTAAATGTTTACATTAGTCGGAAAAATCCACATCATATTATATGAATAGTGGACTCACTTAGACATACCTAGACTTACAGCTAAATATCCATGTACATTTCCAAAAGACAAGTTTATGTTTCGATCGAGTATCTAATGTTAATTTTGTTTATAAGTATTTCTAAATTCTCAATGTGAAAATATTTAAACAGAACTCAAGTTTATTAGTTAATTAACGTTATAATGCTAAGTTAAAATATGCTAATATATGTACTTCCAGGATTTATAGTATTTATACTTAGTGGCTATGAACACTGATTTGCGACACCGACGTATGCGCATAGAAATTTAAACATTATAGTTGCTATCGCGCTATTAACAACTAGATATCAAGCATTATTTATGTACAATGTTAAATGCTTTGCACATCAAGAGGTAATTAAATACAGTTCTTGGAGTTAAATTATAGTCGATATAATTTACATTATTCACAAGGAAGTTATCAATGTACACGATAAGTGCCTATGCTAATTGTTAGGTATCACCTCAATTCAGCAATCATATTGAATAATTCAATTGTCATTAAAATAACACCTCTATTAAATACAGTAATTTGAAAAAAATACCTACGTTACCTATTTGAATGCTTTTATAGGTATTTTAAAATTAATGTATAAATTATTTAACAGCTAATAGGATTCGAATAAATAAACGAATAGTGTTGGCACTTTTTTTCAGCGTATTTTTCTTTTTTTCACAGGATTCTCTATTAAAAGCGCAGAGAATATTTTTTTACGGATTTTAACTACATATTACGCAAATCTTTGTAAATTTGGACGTAATCAGATGCGACCTAAATAGATAACTGTTTTATCAAGTTCATACTTGACATATGCCCATTGCAGCACAGACACCTCACAACTCTCAGGCCAAAATAATTTATAAGCAGAAATAACGCAGGCCGTTGCATTGCTTTATAATTTCATTATTCCGAGAATCAATATCTCGATCGCGGGGCGGACTCGGGTGTAAAGATTCGGTAAATTTCGCCAATAATAATGTACCGTTGTAACCACCTAATGGCACACTGCGCATGCAGTTAAGGTATACCAGAACCGATAATTTTGGTACTTGGCTCAACACTATCTCGGTAACTTCAGTATTCATTTTTCAACCTAAAGCAGATGGGATAAGGTTGAATGTTGATTATGCTCGTTTGACAGGTTGAGTAATTTGTCTTGTACCCGTGTGTTCCTGTAATGTTCACACTATATCGATCGTCGATTGTCGTTTTCGGGAAACGATTAAAATAGGCGTAGAGGGCGCTTTCAGTGCAAAGACACGTCGGCTGGGCGATAATTGGCTGAGCGGCGTGGGCGCCTGTGGGGCAACGAGATAGGTATACTGTCAATTATGAAGCGCCTTATTGATTTGCATTTTGTAACAGGTAATTGCCGAGTTAGAAAAGTTGAGTGCGTTGTTTAGTGAGTAGAGACGCACCTCTCTTGCGTGGGATACCGGTTTGAATCTTAGCATATAGCATCGAATTGTCAATGTCTCGATGCGGAATTTTTTAATTTAAGTGACTAATTACGCATTACCAAATAACTGTGGATTTGTTATAACGATTATTATCTTCATCTGTTTCAGGATTACGATAGTCAATATAAAACTTAAAGTTTGCTAAATCTAGGACAGAAAGAAAAGAAATGAGTTAGAAAAACCTATGCTAGATAAATAAAGGATGACAAATTCGCTTTACGTTCCTGGTGACAATTTACGGTTCTAGCAACAAATCTTTATAGACATTCGGACTATAAACGCTTGAGTTATTAACCACCGCTAACTAACAAGAATCGTATAGCATAATATATGCCCAGGTTATAAATCTTTAGCGAAAATATATTTAGCACTAATTTATTGAACATTCAACAAATACAAATGAGAGCCTTAGCGGATAATGCCGCTTAATGAAACAGTACATAATAAAGGAGAAATAAAATAGTACCTATATAAAAAATGCTATTTCTACATTATTTCTTTGTACATATTTTTTACGCGCACTTCTATAGGATATAGACTTAAATATTAGCTATCAAAGATGCCTAAAGCGTTGCTAAACTTGTATGTTTAATCTTTAGTTTTACTTCATAACTTTAATCATGACAATTATTTTAATAGTAAATAATATGTTTTATCTTCATTCACTGATATCATATTTATCCGTAAAATACAGTTTTGAACTTTGTTTAGCCAAAAAATAGTTTGTATCGCCAACCATATAATATGTGCTGAGAGAAAACAAAAAGGTTTTACCCAAAAAAAAAAAAAAAGAACAAAAAAAGTTTCCAAAAACGCTTTCGCAAGTCCCCAATCGTCTGGCAGGCCGCTGCAATTTGTCCGCGATCCCGGGAAATTAATTTCCGAAATCACCAGCAATAATAAAGTTATAATTTTGGCCTGAATAGGTACCTTGCTGCGTGGACATGCGTCCAGGCTGGGCCGGACTGAGGCGAAACGAGTGTCGAAGTTCTTTTTTTCGCATTCTCGAGTACTAATGGTAGTGATTTATTGATGCTGCTGTGGAGGATCGAGCTGGTAGCATCGAGTGATTTTTATACGTGTTCTTGGTCTTTATGAATTGGTGTTCTATTATATTGCAAAGAACATGTAGAGTAACATTTAAAAGTGGTTCAGGTTTTGGAATTAAGAGCTGTAGATTTAAACTTGTACATCCGCAATTTGATTATCTAAGCACGAGTATTAAAATGTTAATTAATCAATAAAAAATTCAGAAAATACAGTATGTTTATTATGGTTATAAAAAAATAGCATTTCAAAATGCAGAAAATACATCAGGAATATTTTTACTGAAGACCAACAGTGGGATTGATAAATACATTGCCGTTTTTTAAGAAACACGTTACTTTTAGAACAAATTCAAGTGCATCTCTGTTTTCTTCGATGAATAAAGACATTGGCTACAGTAAATGGCTCTATAATAGTGTAAAGTGCGTCGAGATTGTGCAGAATGCAGCGGCTTTAATAGAATTTGTATTGGATGTCACCGTTATTGCGCACAATAAGCACTTTTACGACATTCCTGTTGACTGTTATCGCGCTGGAATTGATTACATTTAAGCTATTAAAGTCGCTGATGGTAAGTATATAAGTAGGGTAATAGAAATGGACTTATTCGATTTATAATTTGACTGGCTCGATGGTGCATTTGGTAGTGACACTGCCCTATGCGCCAAGAGTGTGGGTTCGATCCCCACCAAGGACAAATATTCGTGTGATGAATACTTGGGTTTGTTCTGTGTCTAGGTGGTAATAATCTAATATTTAAGTATGTATTTGTAAATACCACTGTTGATTCTGATATCCGTAACGCAAGTGCTTAAGCTACTTAGCTCGGAGTCAGATCAATGTATGTGATTTTGTCGGATATTTAGTATTGTTGGATATTTATATATTTATGGAAAAGCATAACATGTTTAGGAGCTCGATAAAAATAGTCTAAAGCTGTTTTCGAATTTCTGCTGTGTTGAAATGAGATAAACTAGAAAGTTGGTTTAAAATAGGAAAATTTTCTCAATCACTCGATTAGCCGGTAAATATCTACTAATCATATCTATCATATATATCAATGATAAACATTTAATTTTTAAAATTATTTTACCACCTAAACAATAAGGTATTTTTGAAGTAAAATGTGTGCTGTAAATATGTAAAAATTATCAAAAATGTTTTACTGATTAATTTCTCAATGCATCCCTGGTTGCGTGAATGAAGACATTGCAGCGATTCTGCGAACTGAAGGCGACGCTGGCTAAATTGAATTGTGCACGTCGCATGTCACTGTCAGATGAAAAAATACGTTTTTTAATTAAATACCCACATAATATTAATAGGACATTTGTAAGTGTCTGCGATACTTCATTAGTTGTTTGATACTTAAGTTTCTAAACTGATCCCCAAATACAATCAAAAAAGGATTTACTTAACTTCAATATAAAGGCATATTGCTGAGATCTACATACATTCTAACACTGAAAATTAACAGAGATAATATAACACTCTTTATAAGTAGTTATCGGAATTAGTCAATGCGTGTATGTTTTTGTACTGATTAATTCGTAATCGTCAACACTAGTCGATTATCATCCCTATAATCAAAGAAAAAATTAAGTGTGCCGATCTCAGGATCGTCACGTAATCACTATTGTTTTACCCTACCAACAGTCATTGGTACAAATACTTAGTGGTTTACTTTGATCGCTAACCAGTGGCAAATCAATGCACACATTTGTCCGTCAGACCGATCTTTATGGCCGGTCTATTAGACCGTATGAGTCGAACCTTGGGCCACCGCGCTGCGACTCCATTACCCGGCGGCTGCGTGTTCCGCGAACTACGCCCAGCTAATTGAATTGTTCTTCGTATGTCGTTGTAACTCCACGGAATAGGACTTTTTGATATCTGACGGACGTGTTTTTTTTTTGAGGCCCAAAAAAGAAATAAACATAAACTCTTCAGGATGATTTTATCCTGAAGAACCTTAGAGACAGAAAATGCCGTTTATAGAAATTGTCCTCTTTTGCTGCGATCTCTTTTGCCATCGGATTTTTTTTTTAATTGTATCTTATAATTATAAAAATACTGCTATAGTGTGCTAAGTTTCTTTTAAAATTGCTGTATCTAAATGTTCAGACATTCAAGTGTCTTTTTAGCAACCCTCTTAGGAATTAATGTTAAATCATAATAATATTTATGTCGGACACGTGCATATGTTAGGATGTTTATTTACCATACTTTTGGTTGATGTTAAAGCCTGGTTTTGTTGTTACCTATTCACAGGCGTATTTTTAAAATATCATACCTAACATGAACACGAGCGACTCAAGTTAATTGAGGGTACTTATACTTAGCCTGCAAATGTTATCCTTTCGTATAATTACAGCGCGGGATAATGGCCCATCATTAGAGGGACTTTTGAATTTATTACCAATATACATATCATTTTAAAGCATTAAACCACATTTACGAAATACGCAAAATATTTTTTTCTTAACACAATCTTACAAGGTCCAATTTCGTTTGCAGCCCAAGACAGCTTTTCCACTGAATTCTGAGTTAGTTTCATTTCAATACTGTTTTTATGTTTTAAAAGCGACCATTTTTATGCTTTAAAAGTGTGAAGGGAGTTCGTAATTGCTTAATAAACGTAGCAGGACTTAACTAGAATGGCTTACGATTAAATAAATTAGTTATTTGACAAGAAAATTGTTTGTCACGCTCTATTGGCTCTGTTTAGTATAGGACACCGATCAAATTACTGTGGCAGTTGTGATGAGATGCGATTGGTGTTGCTGAACTATCGATGGTTGACCTCAGATGTTCGGGTTATCGACAGTATCGCGTCATGAGTCAACTATAACTATAGACACTTAATATTACTTTACCTGCAAAAGTGTCCATTGAAAACAATATTAATTGATGCATAGCTGACTATAGTTAGTAGCTGACTACTGTTTTTGTTAATTACAAGCCAATTTTAGTACTTCCATTTGTAATACTATCGGCATAATCGATCCTCTTTAATGTAAGCTGTCGATAGTGTTGATAGTATTTACTCGTTGCAATCGATTTGATAGTATTGGTTTAACTTCTTTATAGTAAAAAGGTGGTGTACGGCTCGCCTGGCGGTAAGCAGTCACCATAGCAAGGTGCTTGCAGCAAGGTATTCCCTCGCACGTTTTCGACATTTTGAAGAAGTTAATACTCTACATGAGCGTATTCACCGCGCCGTAGGCATAATAGACGAATAACATTTTAGATCGTTCGTCGACTTTATCGACAAACCACCGATGGTTCATCGATACTGACCAATTGTATACAACACTATATAAAATTAATACTAGTTAATCAAAAAACATTTACAGCTACACTAGTCTGTTTTTTATTTATTTAAACGCCGTCCAAGTCTGATACTTGGAAACACCTAGGTGAGTAATTAATACTATGAAGTACGCAGGTAATAAATCCTCAGGGACCTACTATTAGCTTAACGATCAAGGAGGTTATATTTAGATTTGTGAAGAGCACACGTATTTTATTCATACTGGGTGCTGTTGCGAATAAAATATAAATTATTAGGCATCGGTGTAAAAAAGTGATCGATTTTTTATAGAGTGCATAGTATTACTTACTTCACTTAATTGTAGGTCAATAGATCTAAGTATTTATTACATTAAAAGTACTTTAGATTTTTATGAAAGTTTAAAGTTATGACAATGCATCCAAAAGCTTCATGGCTACTTGGTTGTGATAAAACCATTTTTGACACCAAAATACTCCGTAGGACTTTGAATTCAATTGTAATTTAATATATTTTATATGATTAATTTACCAATTGAATTTTTACGTTAACTCTACGTTTGTATAAGTAATTTCAATGCATAAAACTTAAATACGTTTCATATTTCTTGCAACAAATACGTAGAATTTCACCCCTAAGGCTTGAAGAGCTAGATTGAACAAAGATAAAAGGCCAGTTAACGCACATAACCTACTTAAGTGCCCAGGTTTGTGCCGCACCTAGCCACTTTTACCAGTAATTTTATAAAGCTGCAATAATAACTGTTAGAACAATTATAATACACGCCGCCGCGATTATTTTCGTGTTAAAAAGGCGGTTTTAATTATTTTACTGATGTAAAAGACAACCTCAGTTTTTTTTTTTTTTTAAGATAATCTTTTTCATGGATATGTACATGCCAGTATCATTTTTAAATTTGTAAATTAATGCCAGTGGGACAAACCAATTTTATAATTCGCATTGTAATGTAACAACGTGAAAACTCGCTGATAAGATGACGATACGAAACATATTTTTTTATCATTTTCCCTCTGTGTAAAGAAATTACGACTTTATTATTATGTCTTCAATAATAATAGTTCACATTTACAAGAATGAAGTAGGTAATATTAATATAGACCTTAACGTTTTATTATTGCACTGCTGACATGGTTACTTATAGGTAGTTATTTAACGAAGTCCGTTTTAGAAGTTACAAGGTAATGAGTTATTAACGTATAAGTTAGTTTTTTTAAAATTTGCTATAAAAGTAAATAGCGTATTATTTTTTTTCGAACACGGAACGTGGTGTATGCATTTCCCTACAGCGACTGATTAAGACATATATCATGCTTCCAAGGAATCCAACGCGCCCGCCACGTTCAACGTATAATTTCGCGCTGTAAAAGGCGCAATAAAACGTTAATATTTTAAGGAAACAGTATTGATTGTGGAGACGCAATATGGCGACGCGGTCGGTCGATCGCGTCACGCGTCCATAATCGTGATCTGTTGTGGAGGATTGAATTGGTCGCAATTACTTTTAAATTTTGATTAATACATGCATATACATATATTTTTCAACTAACCCATGTTAAATTTATTTTTGCAATAATTATTCAGGACTCACTCCTACTGGGATTCTGCCTACCTTTTCGGGAATCGTAGGACAATGGTTGACGCTAACCCAATAGGTGCACCCAGTCCCCCCCCCCGCTGGGGTCTTCGGTTTGGCGTACCGGGGGGGCTTAGTAGGCCCTGGTGCAGGACAGGGCCGAAGCTAAGAGAGACCCCGAGGTGAGCTGCGATTGCTCGGCATTTCCCACCGAGCAGTCGCGGCACCGGCCGCAGCCCCCTGCGGCCGGACTAGGATTGCCGAGGAAGAGGAGGAGCTGAGTGTGTCGTTGCTCGCCTCCCTATCCTCGGCAACCCGACAGGGGCGCGCTGGGTCGCGCTGTGGTGGGTCGCAGAGGGATTGAGCGTCTCGATGCTCTCCCTCTGCGACGACAGGGCTAAGCCCTCAATCTGGGTCGCCGGGTGGAAGGCGGCCCCTTCGACGAGGCGCTCTCCGCGTGCCCCTCTGGCTTAGCAGAGGGCACAGCGCGAGAGTGGGCCCACGACGCCGGTCACGGGGATGATCGGCGTCTGAATACTGGGCGGAGTGGTTGAGACATGCTGGGTGGCCTGGCATGTCTCGACGCGCGCGCGTGCTCGGTGCTGTGCATCCGACGACTGTTGTCGTGGGCTGCACAGCATCGACCACCGCCGCGCGAGGTGGGCCGCGTAGCGCGGCACGCGCATCACCGGAGGAGCAGTCGTATAGTCCCGACAGTGGGGATACAGGCTCCTCCGGAACTGCGCCGCTGGAGGCCACGTTGGGGTTTTAGTCGGTTCGAGTCCGACACACCGCCCTCTGCTTCCCCGAGCAGAGGGTGACGGCTCGTGGGAGTTTCCCCAACTAAAAAAAAAAAAAAAAAAAAAAAAAAAAAAAAAAAAAAAAAAAAAAAGGTGCACCCAGTCCCGTCTTTCCCACTGGGCATTTTAGGCACATGCCTAGGGCCCCCACGATCTAGAGGGCCCCCTAGTTCTAGATTACGAATGGATCATCGACATTTGTTACCCACAAACATATTAATTTACTAATGTGCCCACGGCCTCTATTAGGTTAAAGACGGCCCTGGGTACACCTCCGCATTTAATGACAAGCTAAGCAGAAACACAGTGGGTACATTTTTTTTTTAATCCAACCTGGGAATAATTTTTTGACAACGAAATCATTATATTTATTTACTTAAATATTGATTGGTACTTATATAATTTTCAAATCTTTCCCACCAGTTCCACTTTCGAGAAAGTATCGAATCCTGCTGGGGTAAATTATACGACGGACATGTCTATTCAATCTGATACGCTACAGCTCAGAGCTAGATAATTACTTTAATTAACTTAAAAACTGTTTATTTATGTTCAAAACACAGTCCCATAAGACACAGTTTTGATCCGCGCCACTACATTGTAACGCTAGAGCACTTCTGTACTTACTTCCATAAAAACGACGTGTTTCAAGAAAACAATATGTATTTATTGGTTCGGTCACGGCACACGAGTGCGCATCGGAATAATGACGGCCTATTATGGCGGATTGAATCGTTCCCACCGTAAATTGGTAAGGCAATCGGTTTTAATTAATAAGGCGACCCTCCCAATTTGTACTCGCAAAAAATGTTTATTTCTACGAGCTTCGCCGTAATGATGTGAGGCGGTGTTTTTGTATCATCATCACTCGATTGATTTTTTCTGAGGTGACTGTACAGGTAAATTGTTTTGTCGTTTTTAAATTGCTAGGTACGGTGTTGCGTGAGATATTTCGACGTTGACGTCTCAAATTGGTAGAACTTGGTATTTTCTATGTAATAAAACTCTTACGCTACCTTTAAATTGTAAGATATTTCAGTGGTATCTTTCCCGTAGTAAGTAATATAATAAAAGTAACTATCTGTTTAACGATTACGTCACGCGTTTACGTTACGCCTAAACTATATGACTCTTTTAATCGGTTGTACATGAAATTTGGAATGCTTAAAAGCTATAGCCCTGAAAAGAATAGGATTATTAAAAAAAAAATTAAGCTCACAGGACTCACGATAAAGTCAACCGCCGAAGACATAGACATAATCACAAGCCCAATACTCTATTAGTCACTCTTTACGACATGCTAGGCAAGGAACACAATTGATTCATTCTTTTTGAGTCCTGCAGACCTAAGAGACATCATGTATTGAAATAAAACAAATGAAAGCCAACAATCTTTCGCGATCATTTATCGGCGGTCGTCAGCGACCGCCGAGTGACGGTCGGCCAAAACCAATCGCCTGTCGTGATAGGTGCGGACCACGGGCGGACATTAATCGCCTCGCTTAATGGTGCAGTGGCCATTGGAAACCATTATCGCGTTCTGTTTATACAATCGGGTGAACAGCAATCATAATTGTAAACATTATGACAATTCTGGCATGTCTAATGTTTGGGCTCTGTTATTAGACTGAGCGAGACGCAATGGTACCTGCCACCTATTGGAACGATCTACACTTCATTGAAATAAGGCTGATTCATTATTCAATGAAATTGGCAGATACAGCCTAAAGATAAATAGCCAATCAATTTGAAATATTGTTATTGTAAATCCAGATTAAATGACGTTGATACATATTTTAAAATCGTTGGTTTATATTTAATTGATTTAAGACTAGTAGTTTTTGTAAGTAACTAATAAGGCCGATGGTGTTTCATTTATGTTCAAATACCATAAACGCTTAATGTACTAAAAAGTTTTTGGGCGAAATAATTCTCAAACAAAACACATAACCGCCCATCTAGTGAACCGTAAGTTTATGGGAGTCTTTATACAAAAAATACATCAATGTTTGCTTATCAAAGCCTCTTTAAATAAATATAAATATTAGACTACATCAAATAAATTGATCTGACTCCAAGGTAATTAGCTTATGCACTTGTGTTACGGATATCAGAATCAACAGTATTACAAATATATACTTAAATATTGGATATTAACACCCAGACGCAGAACAAACACAGGCATTCATCACACGAATGTTTGACCTGGGTGGGGGGATCGAACCCACAACTCTTGGTGCATGGGGCAGGGTCACTACCGAAAGCGCCATCGAGCCAGTTCATTAACTAATATGTTTGATAGTCCAAGTCGGTCTAACTGTAAACCTGTTTGTCATGTAGGAAATAAACGAATTAAATCACTGCAGGAGACTTAATGAATAGGATCCCGTAATTCACAAGTCACTACAAAATTATGCGACAGCGATCAGACAATTACAATCGAGTCTCGAGTAATCCCCGGGATTATCAACAGCAGCTGTGTAGGTGACGTAATAATTATGGGGGATTAGTCCCAAGTGGATTGACATCATCTGACTGTATTGTAGTGCTGTTGTATCGCGGTCGGCTTATCGATAGTATTGTCTTGTGTTTGTAAATAGAAGAAAGAAATAACATTTATTGACGCACAATTGTTAATACATACACAGGAAAAGTAAATTAGACAAAGGACAAAATAGTATAAAAAAAAGGAAAATCAGTAAAAAAAAGAAGCAATAGATTTGCGATAAATTGGGTCCCTGCCTCAGCATTATGCTCCTGATACTGCGCTGGTATTTATATTGACTATAATTATCACAGAACTAATATGCCGCTGGAACTTAAAACACAAGGCCCTGCATATTTAGGAAGCCAATCAAGTCAAGTTGGGTTTGTCGGATGCAGTCCAACGATTTTTAGTAATTATCTGAATGATTGTTTGTAAGTAAAGGTACGAAGGCTGTGGTTGAATAGGAAGAAGTAGGAACTATTATATATTATAGAATATAATAGTTCCTACTTCTTCCTATTATATTATATATTATAGAAGTGTTTTTTTCTTATTAGCTGTAAATTCTGCAGTTTCAATTAATAAGACTAGCGTAGGTACAATTTGGTCCAAAGCTCTCCAAAGGTAGCCATTAGAAAGCTTACTTGCATATCAAGAAAGAACTGAACTTCAGTGTATGAAATAAATGACTTAAGAGTAGATTTGTGGTATTTAAACCACATGTTCGGTATTATACTAATATTATAAAGAGAAAAGATTTGATTGTTTGTTTGTTTGTATTGAAAAGGCTCCGAAACTACTGGACCGATTTGATAAATTCTTTCACCAATGGAATGCTACTTTATGAGCGAGTAACATAGGCTATATTTTATCCCCGTATTCTTACAGGAACGGAAACTGGAACGGAAACGCGGGTAAAACCGCAGGGCGCTGCTATTAAAAATAAAGGTATATCATATCCCGGTATTTACGATTCTGTATTTGTACGAATATTTTTTATCAAGCTTGGGTATATATTAAAGCAATCAATTTAATCAAGTTCATTTAAAAAACACCGTCGCTAAGGTAATAATAATGACGTTCGCAAAAACGTGAACTAACAAGGCGATTTGTTATTCATAACATTAGTACGTTTTTGTGGTGCGCAGGCGCTTGTCGCTCCCCGGGGGGCGATAACTCACCCGTCTTTATCCATTATCCGGATCAACTTCGTCTACTTAAGAGATATGCATATATACATAACATCACGCTCATAATTCCTGAAGGCGTAGGCTGAGTCATAGGGGCATCAGGCCCCATCAACAACATTCAGCCAAAAATAAAACTGGGTTGGGTTAGATGGAAAATTGTGAAAACGTCACTACGTTTTTTACATATCACTTATGCGAGATATGATATATCAGAGATATGCGCTGTTGGATTATCCTTATATGTAGATACATATCATATACACATCATCAGGCCCTTAATCCCCGAAAGAATAGGCACAGTCCAAGGAGCAGGAAACTCTTTACGCCACAATTGACCGGCCCGTTGTTTGAGTGGTCAGAGACCCTGGCCACGAAACCGAGGGTTGCGGGTTCAAATCCCGCTAAGGGCAAATGTTTCGTGTGATTAACATGGACATTTGTACTCGAGTCATGGATGTTTATTAAAGTATTTAAGTATGTCTATCCATTCGCCTAGTATCCATAGTACAAGCATAAGCTTAGTTTGGAACTAGGGAATTGGTGTCAGTCTGGAGAATTTCTTATTAAGTATTTATTATTATTTAGCCAAAAATAAAGTTAAGTTCGGTAAGATAGAATATTGTGAAAAAGCAGTGACAGTTCTAACTCGTCGCCTACATAGTCACAAACTTAATACTTGTACGACATGCTAGGCAAGAAACACAGTTGGTTCATTATTTTATATCCTAGAACAACATGGGATAATATATAAACAGTTATGTATGGCATTAGGTACATACTGCATTGAATTATAACCTGGATTGAACAGTTGACATTAAATCAACAGCCTGTTTGACTTTATTTGAATAGTTGTTGTTTTCCATCAGCGCCGAGCATGCGGTATATCTAAATATGACAAGAAAATTTGAAAAATCGTGCGCGCCTTTATTTGAACAAGCAATGTTCGTACAAGCAGTAGTGTTTTAGATACTAACTCTACACACATACTGACTTGCACAAAAACGCAACCGATTTGTAATTCATAACACCCCTAAGTGTGCGGTGCGCAGGCGGCGCGGCGGCCCCCGGGGGCCGATAAATTCACGAGCCCCGGCCGCCGCCACTTGCCCACTTGTGGGGTGCTGGGGTAAAAGGTCATAGTAGCCGATCTGGTACGATTCATCTTTGTAAGACACTGATAAATTGATACACTATTTTGGAATGTGATTAAAATTTTGCATTGCCCAGTAATTACATTAGTTGAATGGGTATGAATCGTGTATTTGGCAGTACAAGAATGTCCTACTATATTCAATCAGAGCCTCACGGTTGAGACTAACAATGTGTAACGTATATATATATATTTTTTTTTTCAACGGATCTTTCGCGCTTCTTAAGACGAAAAAGTAGAATCACTTACATTTATATAGGAAAATTAATAGTTAGAAGAAGCGGTAATACCGTTCCACAATCGCGAGACGACAAAAAAATATAAATTGTTGTCATTGTCTTTGAAACTTTATAAAAACAATAGAATATCTTGACATCGAACCTAAACTGTGGTTAAAATACTTTTATCATTAAACTCACTGACCCGGTGACCTCGATCCGCTTCGGATTTTTCACTTATAAGATTTTCCCTTTAATTTTTCTTCTTTTTAAATCAGTTAAGTCGTTTTTGAGTTGAAGCGAGATTAACGAACAGCAATTCTTTTTTATCTATAAGACAGGTAGGTATATCTAATATAAGAAATGCCAGCAAGATTTGAGCTACTTATATACTTATAGGCTAGATGACAAAAAATTACGTTTTTTTTTTTATTTATTTGTCAAACAAACGTTGACGAAGATACCATGCATTTAAGTACGTGACGTCACGCTTTCGATAATGACGTCGGAAGCCCTTTCACTCCAAAACTTTGATCCTCTTTATCTTTGTGATTTTTTGTTCATAACTCTGACGGACTATATAGAAATATAGTATTTTAATGCAGTCACCATCCCTATTGTAAATACCTAATATTTCAAATCAGTACTAAAACCTTTTTAAAATAGTAATGCATAAATTGTACAATCTAAAACCCGCGACAGAACGCCAACATGCCAAAAGAGCACGTCCTATTTTATGCAACAAAACATTTTTATAGACACTCGTGTTGGCTTATTTGCAAACGTCACCTCGCGAAGCTTATCACACCACGCAACACCGCAGCTATTCCACATTAGTCCTTATTTCTATAGCGATAAAGGTGTTGTAAGTGTAGCCGAGGCCCGCCACAGCCGCTCTGATTTATCCCTCCCTAGGGAGTGTTCCACATTGTTTTATAATAAGGCCGACAATAGATTACACGCACGTCTGCGCAGTTGTGAACACACATTTGTGTTCATTATGCTTCGCCTTAAACTTAGTTATGAGAGGTGGTTTGATTTGTTTGTGGTGTGATAAACACTTTATACTTATCAATGTATATTTATAAAGTGTAGTTCCACTAAGCGTGTCAACTGATGATTTATTCCGGTCTGATCCCCCTTGTTGTGATCCACCTTTCATGATTATTATTAAAATTTCTGGACTGATCCCCCTTATATTTTGTTCGTCCAAACTGATCCACCTACATTTTTGCAAAGTGTGTAGGTACAGTCAGAAAAAAAAAACTACTTAAGTTAAAAATCAACATTCATCCAGAAGGTGGATCAGACCGGAATAGAAAATAATTCAAAATATGTAATCCCCCTTATGCGTCACAACAAGGGGGATCAGTCCGGAATAAAAAATAATTTAAAATAATAGTGATCCCCCTGGTGGATCACCACTAGAAGGATCAGACCGGAATAAAACCAACTGATGACGTTAGTAGTTCTGTACTCGTCAAACTATATGTTTTACAAAACGAATACTCTAAAGTTAAATAAGTTTAAGATTTTTATTAAATCATGTTTAATACTAGAGGGTTACTACAAAGTAAGTAGAATATTATTTAAATGACAAAAATATTTGGACAAGATAGTCTGCTCGCACGCACAGTGAAATTTATATTTTTAATTTATAACGTCATTAAATTAGATATGTTGAGTTTCTTGCGGCACCTCTTCTCAGCAGGCCAATCACGTCGAGGTGCTTGTAGGTCAAAAAAAATGTTGTGACGTGCAAAATAATTTGTTATGAATCCACTTGCAGAATAAATTATTTCATTTCATTTCATTATACTCATTGCTGAGTATATGTAGGTATATAACAACCAAGACTGTTAATACAACTTCGGTTCGCGAGTACACAGCACATCGTACGGACGAAGTACTTCTGCGAAGTTTAGCCTGTAGAGAGCGAAACAAGAATATAAGCTCAACACACCTATAGGAAAGACTGCTCTCCTGTAGGAGTTGGTAGTTTAAGTATTTGTTTGGTAGTTTCTACTTCTTCCTGGCTTCCTTTAAGGAACAGTAGAAATCAGCTATCATAAAAAAATCCAATATACTCATATAATATATCTGCTAGAACTTCAGCAATTATCTTGCCATAAGCGATCCTTAGTTGAATGTGATACCATGATACCACCATTCAGGATTTAGTAGATCTTGCTCCCTCGTATAAGTGGTGGCGAATACCCACAATCTCATTACCTACTTGCCTCAATTAGTGTAACCGTTTAGAAAAGCCATCCCGCAACAAAAAATAATGTTATTGATTTTCATAACAGAAGAGTTACCAAAAATACGTTTGTTTCCAGTATATAATAGTATTTAATTACCTTGAATTTCAAACATTTAAAGCCCGGCTATAAAAAAATAATCTTATTTATTTTTTTAATAACCGGGTTTTCATTTGTTTATTTTACGGTAAAAACCAGTAGCTCAATAACTAATATAGCTTCGTGTTTCCAAAACGCAACCCCGATAACGCAGCGCTCCCACTTGGTCGTCGCGAGGCGTATCTATGGCGCAACTCCATAAAGATTTATTGTCGCTATTATCTCGTCTGCTTCAGCGATGAGGCAAGTTCGCCGCCGTTTCATATGCCGCCATGCATCGAGCTATTATGATTGCTGTATCAAATAGTGTTGCCACTTCAGGTCGTTTTGATAATGCTAAGATATGTTGTGAAACATCTCAAGATAATTAAAGCGTTTGCAAACAGTATTCCCTTGTTAAGAAAATAACGTGATGACGTGCCCTTTTTGTAGTCTGAACTTTTATAATAATGTGTGAATTAAGAGCTTTAATATTGTGATTTGAAAATAACATTTATGGTGTAAGACACGTAATTCATATTGTGCTAGTAAAATTACTGTATCACCGATAATTGTGTAACCATGTTGACGAAAATTATATATTTTATTATTATTTTCATTAAAGATGTAACTCATCTTAATATCAGTCAGAGTTGATCAAGTTAAGAATTAAGTTTTGACAATTATCTATTTATGATAGCTTAAAGCATTATAATAGATACGGTATGAAACTATCATGACAATAATTAAATTTAAACAATTGTAAAATATATTTTACAAAACTTTTACTGTAAAACAGTCATCGTTATTTCCATTGTTCAGGTAAATAATTATTATGGCTTTTGATCAGTTATGATATAAACGCAAAATCATTTATGTATTACTCTTTTCAATACATAAAAGTAACAATCGTCACATTACCAATCAAATGTCATTATTATGACCGTCACAAATGATACCTTTCATTAACCATCAATTTGATGTGTTCGTAATTTAAGTCACCAATTAACTTCAGTTGTTTTGTCATTTGATTGTCCCCACACAATGTGCTGTTCATATGGGTGTTCTACACGAACATATAAACATTAATTTAATCAAAAGTATGTTATCATTAGCTTCTAACTGATAGTATCTGTTTCGGAATATATCTTCATTAAATAGATTTGTTTTTATGTATTAAGTTCGGGCTTTGATCGACGTTAATTGTAAAAGGTTGAAAAAAAAATGTGTGTATTAACCAAAAATAGAAGCTTAAAGATATTTATATTCTATGACTCCCACACTAGGCTAAGCCTGGCTCGTGGGAAATATATTATGTTTTATAGGGAACGATATAAATTTGTAATCCAAAATGGAAAACTGAAATAACTTATTTTACGTATCGCTACCAAGTAAAAGTTTAATTTAACATTACTGCACTAAGAACTACCTTAAACTGGCTCAAATTGTTCTTC
Source organism: Glyphodes perspectalis (assembly GCA_951394215.1). Classification (NCBI taxonomy): domain Eukaryota; kingdom Metazoa; phylum Arthropoda; class Insecta; order Lepidoptera; family Crambidae; genus Glyphodes; species Glyphodes perspectalis. The sequence continues at coordinate 13,365,864 of OX596207.1, read as the reverse complement.
CCATTCAACTGAATATTAGCACATATCAATAATAACAATTGTATTGAAACATATGACTACAAATATGTACAGTCTCTCTTGAGTAGCATTACTTGAGCCAAAACTATAGTTTCAAAATTAAGCACTACAAAATTAATCCCTTTTTCCAATATTTCATCAATTATTTCTTGAACGTGATCTAAAACATCCTAGCGATTATGTCAAAATTTGTGACAATTTTTTTTGTGACCTTTGTCAACTTACACTTTGCAATTACAATTAACCCACTATTTTCAGTTAAGTGCCCCAAAACTCGGCTCACCACTCTCGAACGCACCCAAACAAACCGAAGTCATCCCAGTCAATATTTGCGTTAGATTCCCCTAACATCAAGTACCAGTACAAAGTGACCCAAATCCTAACGCGGTCCCTTCGACCCCGCTTAAAACAGGCGCACGAGCCGTGACGCGCGGGTTAATTTTATGCTACATTAATGCGACGGGGGCTGCCACTTTTTAATAGGGTTAGTTATGGCGGGTCCCCTCGCGATGCGCTTTCTCAGCCAGCAATATGTTATGTCGGGATTCTATGGGATTAGACGTGTTGTGATAAGCCGAACTGATCTTCGCTAAATGGTAGCTGAGAGTACGGAGGGTGGTTCATTTGGTATCTTATAATTACTTAGAGTTTGTAAGTACTACATAGTATGCTTTTGCTTGTTGGATTCGGCTTTCTTCCATCATATCATTTGTCTAGATGCAAAAATTTAGCTTAGCGTTAAGCCACCACCGCTCTTCAACAAGCGAAAAGCATTGGTCAAATAAACCACAAGAATTGATATCGACGTCATTTATGATAACCTCAATATTTATGATTGCTTTATGCTAAACCAGACTTGGTTTTAAATACCTACATACTGCGGTACAGACACTTGGCTGTGTGGGAAACCATGTCAAAAGCTAAGACAAGATAAAAATCATGTGTAGACTAGTATTCCATTACTGGGCGAGCATGAATGCTGTTCATACGCTTCTTGAATTAATTTTCGTATCTTTTGCATAATATTTTAATACTTAATTATTAATTTTCCCATAGTTAAGTTCATTATATCGAAATTATGATAATAAGACATTTCAGCTTCATCGCAATTTTTGAGTGAGTTATTAAGTAAAATAAGATCACAAATATGATCCGTAGGCACTATTACGGTTTTATATTCCATTTGTTAGGATCTAAATAGTTTAACTTTTTTATCGTTTCGAGAAAAAAATTCAATATTATTGCTAATAATGACATGAACCCTTCTAGATCTTTTTTCAACATACGAACGAGACATTCAGGAATTTCACTAGACCGAAATCTATGTTAAATCTCTTTGAATGTACAAAGTATTTTTTTTTCAAATTTCATTCATGTTCATTGTTCATTCTATTAAAAAAAAATAGGAATTAGTATGTTTTTCCCCATGACTATTAAATGTTCTACGCCGTTCTTTTTTTACGCTCCAAATAATAATAACAAAATTTTAAAAATCTTTTATATTTTTATTTTGTTCATGAAAACCCTTTTTTTTGGCGTTTAGCTATATTTTTCAAATTTTCTAATGAAACGAAACCATTCTTGTGCGAATCCAGCTCACACTAGCCCGGTTTTATAACTCAATTAGTTTCAGCCTTGTCAGATTATATTTTGTTTGATAAGATATTTTTTTTTTTGTAGATAATCTACATAAATATTTTATTTATTCGGAAGCATTCAATACAGAATCGAAGCAATAAAGATATAATAAAAAAAGAGCAGTGAGCTTATTCATAGAGTCACAAAAAGCTTTCTCACCCAAAGAAAAAAAGTCACCGTGTCTCGACAAAACAAAGCATGAAGCCGGATTAGTGACAGAAAAAAAACAAAACGGCCCGCTGTTCACAATGAGCAATTGCCTAATTTATTCATACAACATACGGGAGCGCGAAATTAGTTGTTAGTTTGTTCGTTTTTTGCCGCCAAAAAAAAATATGGGTGACGTTTTTTTATCCAGTCCCACGCAGAAAGTGCACTAATTTATTTATGCCGTTGCATCGATTCGATGCGATCCGCAAAACAATAGATTTCTATAGCGTGGTTAATTGCAGCTTTCCAATTTATTTTTTGCTTAGCTTATTGTGGAATTGATATTGTTAGTTTATTGCGTATTTAAATGTAGTTAGCAAATGCAGTTGTTCCAAAAAGAACTCAAAAGAGTAAACCGACCGTGTTCCTCGCCTAGAATATCGTAAAAGGAGTAATTGTGTATTGAATGTTGGGTTTGCAATAATGTGAGCGACGAATATTATTGTCACAACAGCCATTTGCCACCATTTTTTTAACAGTTTTCTATCTAACACAACTCAATTTTTTTTAGTTGATTAATATGATTTAAGGAACTTATTGCTCCTCGCCTACTCCTTTGGGGATTATTCCGTGTATGTAGTAAATTGTGTAACTTTTGTTATGCCTAGGCCAAAAGTTAAGTATATTTGTGTCATTTTCAAAACGAATATTAAGAAAGTCATAAAACCGTTATGACCAAACTATAGACGAAGATCATTACATATCACAAGGGAACAGTTTTCTCTTTCGAGTAAGAGCAAGTAAAAACCTGTGCCCACGGGACCAATTTTCGATGTATCGCGAAATAAACCGTTAACCACGGCACATATTGGCGGGAAATCTCTCGTCTCTCGCGACCAATCTGTGAGGGGTGACGTAGAAAAAAAGGAAAACGACCTTTAACAATTCGAATTTCGATTTCGGATTCACCGCAACGATAAAACACCAAAATTAGGGTCAAAATTTGTGGGAGTCGGTACTTCAATAGGAGTACACCTTAAATTGCATAGCAACTTTTTTTTATTTAGACGGCCCATTAGGCCCTGTAGTTAAAGACACAGAAACCAAGGCCACAACTTCAAACCTTCCTAGCGCACATGTTCGTGTATTTAAGTCATGGCTGTTTCTAAACGTATTTGATAAACATAGGTATATAGACCTATGTTTATGTTGTGTTATGAATACTAGGTAATGGATTATTCATAACACTAGTATTCATAACACATGCATGCTTAGCTTGTAGCCAGAAATAGTCAATAAAAAACCCTATCACTACGACCACAAAAGAGGATGCATTTCTTTATTTGTCTTCCAAATGTCCCGAGTCAACACCACTTTTACCAATCATGCGGGGTTTACAGCCAATCTGGCGCATATTTGCGTTAAATTCCCCGTCTCCCGTGACCAATGGGAAAGGGGTGACGCCGATATGCGCACTATGAAAAAGTAAACACCAAAAAAGCGCGTCCAATTTGACAAATGCGTGTTTTGGGCACGCGCCGGGCGATTGGACGCGCTGCGCGTGCGCCGGTGAGACCGTATTTTTAGGACTAGCTCTTTGTTAGAAAGTAGGCGCTGTAGCTTAGGAGTGACTGATCGTCCTTTTTATTTTTTGATGATTTGATATTGATTCCATTTTTGGTGAATTTTTTATGGCATAAGAATTTATTGTACTTAACCTATATCAATGTAAAAATATCGGAAAATGCACATGTGTAAGTCGATTTAACAATATCATTTACAAAATATGTACAATTGGAGAAACACAACTTTCATTAATTTTATTCATAAATCAAGTAATATCAGAAGGTAAAATCCGGTAGGTACAAATTAAAATAACATTTACAATTCTTAAAATTTTTAGCTGTAAAAAAGATGTCAGTCATTCCATCCTAAATGAGTATAAAAACGCTTGTAAAATGCGCATAAAAATGACGACAGCAATTTATAATTGTGTAGGTAAGGAGTGAAGGAGAAACGCGTCAAAACAATATGACTAATAAAGCAATTACATACAAATAATGGCTCATGAATAATTTTTAATGCGCCTCATCATAATCGAATTAATAACATTATTTTAATGAACGATAACCGTAGATTAAAACGAAAAGTAGAATAACAGCGCATTTAGATTATAAGTTAAAAACAACAGCTGTGAGAGCCGAAAAAATATGGCGTCTTTGGTTTTATTTTAAAAGGGTCTGGCGCGGGGTGTGTGGGAAATGGCCCTTGAAATTGGGCTCGGCGACTCGGTTACATTTGCGCACCTTGCGAATACCCGACGACTTGACTAATAGGCCTTATTACGGACATTTTGGCCTTTTGTCACTTGTTTGGAGTAATGAGGTTGTTTTTGCAATCTTAAGTAAGGCCGGCTTTCACTCGAGGGTTCGTTTTACGAGTTTTTTTCCGCGAAGTGAAACAGTGGCATTGGCGTTATCCGTCCCGCCACGCGTCCGTATCTGTGATTGTGATCGGACAATTTGCCGGAGCGGCTTGTACTGCGCAGCGGGAATAAGACCTTAGTCAACTCATTTACGGGCTGTTTGCAATTTGCAGTGTATTTACGGTATTACGGCAATTCGTTATCATTATTTGGAGCAATTTTTTTGTTCAATTGCAAGCGATAGCCACGCTTCATGATGATGTAGGATTATTTTATTCCTATTTAAGCAGCTGTACATATTTAGGTATTGCCCACATGTGCATTTATTTTGACTTTTAAAATATGAAATTGATAGCACAATTGGAGTATGATTCTTATTGGATTTTAGGTTCCCTTGCAGGTGGGCTTATACCCTGCAGTGGGATAAAAGAAGTAGTTGAATCACCGGCGCGAATCAATTGAAGATTGAAGATATAACATCACGCCCGTAATGCCCGAAGACGTAGGCAGAGTCAATGGGGCAGCTAGCTCCCTTAGCTACATGGCACCAAAAAATAAAACTGGAAAATGGTGAAAAAAAATGTTCCTCCACCACGGAATTGTAACCAAACGATTTATTTGTCTTTAACAATCTAAACTAAAGCACCAAAGCAAACAAGTCCGGAGTGATTCAGGTAACTGCGAGCGATTTATTTGCGCCACACGCCCCTCGCCCCTCAGCCTCGCCCTCGCGCCCCTTCAGTCCTATTGCGCTTTTTATTTACAATTAAAAAACGACACTCGATTAAAATGTTTTGATTTTTTAAGTCCGATGTTGGTCTGGGACTTAAACAGAATATGCCAACTGTGTTTCTTACCTAGCATGTCTTAAAAGGCGACTAATAATATATGGGGTTTTGGGTGTGTGATTGTGTTGTAGGCGACGAGCTAGCCACTTGTGACTACTTTTTCGCAATTTTCCATTTAACCTGGCCCAGTTTTGTTTTTAGCTGAATGTGGTTAAAGGGGCCTGCTGCCCCTTTGACTCTGCTTACCCCTTCGGGGATCACGGACGTGATGTTATGTTATGATTTTTTTTAATCTGTTTTCCTATTTTATATAGTCACTATATTTAACCTGCGACTTTGGCCACACTGCCCCCGTAAAATAAAGTCTGCTACAAAGATTCCATCGTGCATCTCGTGGGATACATGTTTAGATTTAGCATACTGAATTTTATCGCAATTGGTTTAGAGATTTAAACGCGACAGCAACAAACAGAATTATTTTAGCATTTGTATCAGAATAGTAGAAAAGGAATTATTGCGTCTTAACCAAGCATTATTTGGAGATAAAAGTATAATATATTCACAAAGCTGTACAAAGAGTAAAAATTATTATAAAGTGTTATTCTAATAAGAAGGAACCCTTTAAATTTAAGAGAAAAAAAGATATTGGTTGTTTGTTATTGTTTATTTACAAACAACTAAACTATTACTATAGAACAAACGTTTCGCAGTGATTCAAGCCACTGCGAGTGATTTATTTGCGCGCGGCGCCCTCGCGCCCTCGCGCCGGCCCTTTGTGCGACTGCTGCGCTTTTCACTCGTAACAAGCTTTAATAAGCACTCGAAGTCGAATCTACTGATTGTTTAATAGCCGTTTTATTTATTGAAACATTTTCATTAAAATCACCATAAACTGTTCTGTATCTTACATTTAAACACATTTACTATAAAGTAGAGCATAAGGAAAAATAATATATTTGAGACAGTCCACGCTTGACAAATGTGATTAAGGACTTGATTTTATTGGGGCTAATATAGTTGGACATGCCTAACTAACTAACTAACCAACTAAACTTCATGCCACTTCCCTAGCGGGGTAGGCAGAGAGAACCGAACGCCATATTGCACGATCCTTACAAACCTCACATCACCTTGGAGATACCTACTTATACCAAAAATACACGCCTGTATTTTTCTTAATTTTTTTGAATAAATAAAAGTAAAATTCAAAATTGTTTCGACAAGGACAAAGTAGAACAGTAAAAAGAAGAAGAAATAAGAATGTATGAAATCTCTTACATCAATTATATTATTTACTGACTTTTGCCTGCAGATGCGCCCTCGTGGAATTTGGTCTTTTACGGGGATGTCATCGTGCATCCCGGGAGCACCATAAATTTTCTAGGGATAACAAAGTGCTCTATGTCATTTCTTAGGGTTCAAACTTTTGTATACCAAATTCACTAAGTATATCAAATTGTTGAGGCGTAAAAATTTAACAGACGGAGTTAAACACTATCGCATTATTATTATATACATTAATAAGGATGTATTAGCAATCTGAACTATGATTAGAGAACAAACGTGTCTTAAAGTGATTCAGAGCCGAGTGATTTATTTGCGGCGCGCGCCCTCTCGCCCCGCGCCCCTCGCGCCGCCCCCTCATTGTGACTACTGCGCTTTTCACTTACAGCTTTAATAGACACAGGAATTAATAGCAGACTGATAATTTCTATCAATTGTTTCTGCTGCTGATGTTGAGTTAACAACATCGCCAACGCACAAAACAAATTGCACATGACCGATATTGTAATTGAAAACCTATGATCAAACTAAGTCTTCAATCTTCTTAAACATCTTTAAGTCTAGATGACTATGAATGGAACGCATACATTGAAAAATATGAAAGTCGGAGTAAATTCATTCAATAAGGAAGAAATTTCAGAATAGGAAAGGAAGAAAGACATGGAAGAAACATAATAAAAATATTCCTCGTTGATTTTAAGACATAAATTTATATAATACTCTAGAAATATGGTTTAACCTTAGTTAAATAGCGCTATAGTTTCTGAGGGCCGTATGACAAAGAAGATGTCTTGTTGCAAATTTGATAAATAGCTGAAACTCACTCAAATGCGACAGACAATGCCAGCATTCAACTGAGCTTTGATATCTCTTTCAGCAAAGTAATGACAATATACAATCACATTTATGAAGAGAATAGAGAACTATCTCAACAAAGAAGGTCATAATAGAAAAACCGGCCAAGTCAGAGTCGAACTCATACAATACAAGAGGATCCGTATACAACAAAACATCAAAAACCACGTTTTTGTATAAGCGTCCACTTAAGTTTATTTGAAGTTACATTAAGAATAGAAATATATGCACTATTTGTATTTCTCATTATCGTGTCTGTTTAAGGGTTTCGTACTATTAATAACATCTGTTCAAGAATTGCATAGAATGTTTATGTTATCTAAAGAAATACAATTACCCGTAAATGAAGAACGAAGTTCTAAATGATTCAGTGTTTTTTTTGTAAGGAGTTTAAATAATAATAAATAATAATAATAAATATCAGACTACATCACATACATTGATCTGACTTCGAGGTAAGTAGCTTAAGCACTTGTGTTACGGCTATCAGAATCAACAGTGGTATTACAAATATATACTTACTTAAATATTCAATATTAACACCCAGACACAGAACAAACACAAGTATTCATCATACAAATATTTTTCCTGGGTGGGGATCGAACCCACAACTCTTGGTGCATGGGGCGGGGTCACTCACTACCAAATGCGCCATCGAGCTTGTCAATTTGAAATTGTGATGTATAACTACTTACTTAATGTATCGACATTAAGAAAAGAAAATAAATACTTCAAGAACATGTTGAGATCTTACTTTACCAATAATACCAAATTATTTTTATCTTTTCATAGTTAAATATTTTATTTTTATTTAATTATTTTATTCAAAATATATAATATTAATTTTTTAGGCGTAATATCAGTCTTATGCCTACATTGCATTCTGAATATTACTAGTTTATGACAAATAATACAATATGGCGTGTGCTAATTATATTGTTCATATGTATTCCTAAAAAAAATAATTAAATTACTTAACGTTGAAAAGTTATTCCTTAGCAATTTACCGTGTTCCTTGAATTATTATTACAATATCTCAACACACCCCAAGGCATTTCTTTATTATTTTTACCGTGTTTTTGTTAAACAATTTTAGAAATGTACTAGACGCGAAAGAGCTAGCAAGCGACTTAGTGAGTTGCGGCGCGATCGCCGCAGTTAAACGGGACAAAGTAAGGATTTGCGGTGCCGTCTCTAGTACATAGTACATATATCTCGAAAGGTATTACTTGGTTAAGACCACGGTCTAGTAAAAAAAGAAGGACTGCGCCACTAACTAAACGTTGAAGCTCCGTAGGTGCTCCAATTTGACAAGCAATTTACGACACACATTGACATAAGCGCTCCAAATGACAGATTTCTGATATCAGGTATCCTTAAGAATCTCACTCGCACATGCATAAACGTGGCTTCACGCTGTAGTATGAACGTGGAGTCCTTCTTTTTTTACTTGTCCTTGGTTATGACACACATTTTTGGTTATGACACACATATTATTAAAACAATAATAAAACAATCAATTCAAGTTTCAAATAAAATATTTGTATGGTTTGGAATTGAACTATTTCAACAAGATTATATTGCCTGGGAAACTGAATCCAATTACTACATAACAGAATTATCATCAACAATAAATCTATTAGGTATCTAGTCAATTGTAAGAAGACTCCTTTAACAATAAACTAGGTACATATTAGCAAAGACAAGTTGGCAGGATCATAGCAAATGTAAGTATAGGTTCTCTGCCCGTCTCTTATGGTTAAAACGGGTCTTAGAAATTAATGTAAAAATATAAATTCATTTCCAGCACACGAAATTTGTAATGTTGAGAAATAATATCCTTAACACGGATTAACTAATCAAACATGTAGGTACTAAAAGTCGTCAGTAAATTTTAGTTCACAAGTTTAGCAACTAAGTATATATTAATAAGAATGAGTGAAACATCTCCTAGTACCGACATAATTGTTTGCACATATCTATTAAAACGAACAAGGTCATAAACCTAGACAAGTGGCCATTTGGTTAGGATACCGTTATCAAGAACTGTTAAGTACCTACTATACACAGTGTTATATATAGATATATGAGCGTAAAAGTAGAATAGTTGCCTCATTATATTCATAATATTTTGGCGATGTTAACACATCACGCAACTATTACTACTACTAATAAATAAATAAAACAAGTTAAATAAATAAAGTGCCATTTTTCTAACTCCTACATACCTATTTCAACAAGAAACATGAAAGTTCAAACAATCGACTTTCCATTACTCGCAAAACCCAATTTACATCATACTAAACTTCAATACTTACAAACTATTCTACGTAATCTTCTTAATTTCCTCGACAATACTAAAACCGATTCCCACATTTCTAAACCTCAAACCATTTAAATCATAATGGTTAGTTGTTTTCACAAAATAAATGAATTCGTTCTGCCTCCAACTGTTAGTTGCGCAAACAACTGTTTTTATTTAAACAATTTCCGCCAACAAAAAAAATCTTTTTATTTATCCACCTTATCGCCAGTGAACTGAGAATATCCAATCAACGCAGTCTTGGTTCATTGAATAAAAAAAGGTTGTTAAAAATAATTCCTAGGTATTCTAAATACTACGCTTTGCTATAAGAGTACTTAAAGTAAATAATAGGTGTCCTTGCCAAAAGGTTTAATTTTAGAAAGTATTATAAGGTAACCTTATTCTACTGCGTCAGAGTCCAAAATGGAGTTTTTTTTTAATATTGCTTATTAGGTTTGTCCATTCAATATACATACTTATGTTGACAGTTTATTTAAAAATATCCTTGCCTAGTCATACTGTGACAAATTTCAATAAATGAAATAGAAGATTGATATGGAATTTTGATATAGAACTAAACAAAATAATGCGCAAAATTATCAACATTAGGCTGAAAAAATATTTCGTAGTTTTAAACAACTTTGCCATCACCTTACTTCATTTGCTGCAGAAAAATGGAAAATAAAGAGCTCAGAAATACTTTTACTACTAACCGTAGATCTTTCTTGTATTTAAAGAACAATTTCTCTTTCAACCTATCAAAGATTTCTGGCAAATATCTTTATAATTACAGCAGATTACCCGACCCTGGTGTGCACATGAACAATTACTTGAGACAGCTGCACATTATTCTTTATTTTTTATAATGTTGAATCGAGAACGCTTAACTCGTAGTTGTTCTAGCTCAGTAATTATCAAGAGACTATAAAATATATATTACTCTTACTCCCTTACAAATTGCAGAATCGATTAAACGCCACAATTAGGCACAGCTCTCGCTCATAACACATCCAAACAAATTATTGCGAAGATACAACTCAATAGTTATATTGCTGTTAATGAAGCATATTAATAAGGCAGATGGTGTTTTAAACAGCTTTTTCAATAATTAAGTACGAGTAAATGTTCGGTTTTACGTAAAAAGTTAGAATAAATATGAGCAAACCTCTGACTTTGTTTTGTGTAGGTGTTTTTGTATAAACCATTGAAGAAATTCTGCGCATATCAACACATCAAAAAATAATTATCCCTATCGAAAAATTAGAATTATAATGAATTATTCTATACACATTTTTAAAATACAGTAATAAATAAAAAATACCTTATGTTTATTTAAATAAATTATACATTGTCCAAAAACTAAATTTGCCGAAGAAAATTTAAATTCAAAAGAATCAATGAAATGATAAATAATTAATATTTGCCAATCAATCAATTACAGCATATAACTTACTTCATCAACGACATCAAAATTGATGATATTTAAATTTATATCTACAATAAAACAAATTTTAGAATTAACTTCATTTCGATCTGAATAAAAAGTTAGTTAGTTAGTCTATTAGGATGTGGTGAATGTGATGTTACATAGTTATGTCATATGTATATACGTTAAATTTAATCTGATATTTTATTATAATATTTATACATACATGAATAAAACATCACGCCCGTAATCCCCGAAGGGGTAGGCAGAGTCAAACTGACAGCAAGCCCCATTAACCACATTCAGCCAACAAATAAAATTAGTCTGGGTTAGATGTAAAATTATGAAACAATATTTATAATATTATATTTATAATACTATAATTATGATTCCCTCTGGGTTTGTTATTGTTAATAATTTAAGAATCTAAGTACTACGTAGTAAATTTAATTACTTTTACTGTAGACTAATTATTAGTATGTGCGTATATCTACTAAATTATATACTTATGAGACAAATTTTCCATACTTATCAAAATGCGCATAAATGTTTATTAAAAACATTTACCATTAATTCGCAAGTGTCGCCTAAAACAAAGCAAACAATATCGTAAAATCAAACCAGAGAATGCCGACTCATTAACCATAAGGACATTGATTCATTGCGGGTTGACAATAATGAAACGCAATCTTACATTATGGACCTGTCTGATATAATAAGCTAGTGAGGTCTATATTAACGTAACGAATACTTCCGCTTTTACAAACATTACAAAAATTTTACAAATACAGATTTATTAAAACTAACTAAACTAAACGCCACTTCCCTAGCGGGGCAGGCAGAGAGAATCGAATAAAAAGATTTATTAAAAAGGTTCAGTTATAGTTAGTTATTAATTAAATTGGGTATAATTGACAATGTTTTGACACAATTTAATTGTAAACAGTTTTGAAATTTATATCATTATTTTGGGTTGACGACAATAATAACGTTGTAATTTATTCTTCTGTAATATCTAGTTGTCTGTTATTCGTCTCTAATCTTCTATGTATTAAAAAAATTGTTGGAATAATTAGTTTTAAATTAATTCGGATAGGTAGTTAAAGGTGAACTTTAACATTTTTAAAACCAATTAAAACATTCAAGCTAGAAATTATTTCTTATGTAAAATTTAAAAAGTGATATTTTTCAATTCAGGAACAGAAGCAAAGTACGTAGGTGGGTAATTGTTGCTATTAACAAGAACACGAAGTGTCCCCTTAGTATACTACAACTGTAATAAGAGTGTAATAAATTACCCAACATTTGTAAGTCGATAATACTTTTTAATTGCACGCTTTTAAAAATCCGCGTCCTTTTATTTTAACATCGAAATGGCGTGTTCTATTTAAAAAAATTATCTACGTATAGACAATAGGGATGTTGAAACCATTTAAATTTATTTCTGAAAAAGAAAGTAGTGTAGTATGTTGTAAAACCTTATTAATTTTAAATAATATTGAGTCTACGATTTTTAATTTTACAAAAATTGCAAAATAATTAGTTAATTTGACTATACGAATCTATGTAGTGATTGCGCATCGACAGCTTTTAAAAAGTATTTCAATGGTTAGTTGACTTTCCAGTCAACATTGCTATTACTAGAAGTAAATTTCGTTGAACGTTGTCGATATTCGTCGCATCACTAGAAATAACACATTTACGTTGTAAACAGGCAAATTAATCAATGCGATTTAATTAACAATTACTAATAAGGCGATAGCAGTTATTGTCTTGTCCTTCTTACATTTTTATTGATAACACGAAAATAAATTCTAACGACCAATTACATATCGCATACCACTCATTTGTTGCAATAAATTAATACATTTAACACATTTCGTAGTCGTATTATTACTATCTTACATTTATTATTAAACACATTTAATGTTGTTAAATTATTGCCTTGTGTCCGACATACTTTTTAAAATGATGGTTTTTGTGATAAACTAAAATAACATAAATATTGCCAATCAATTAAATTTATATTGGGTTAATTTTACAATATTGTTTTTTTTACTTCCCTTGTCTAGGGGTATGACAACAATATTTTTTTAGTTTACATAATTTTACATAATGTTGTTAATAACAAAAAAAACAACAAATGCACTTTCAAGTAACATTTATAATATGAGAATTAAGACTAATGCCAGAGTAACAATCTCTGTAACCTTTATGCAAGTTGAGCCCTGCACGATAAAAAAATATAATGTCATCATATAATTCACCGAAAGTTGGTTGGATTTGGTCCCATGTTGGTCTGAGACTTAAAAAGAATGTGCTCACTGTGGTTCTTGCCTAGCATGTCGTTAAAGGCGACTAATGGTATATCGGGTTTTGGGTATGTGATTGTGTAGGCGATGAGCTAGCCACTTGTCACTACTTTTTCAGGATGTTCCATCTAAACCAGCCCATTGGCCCATGTTGGTCTGAGACTTAAAAATAATGTGCCGAATGTGGTTCTTGCCTAGCATGTTGTAAAAGGCGACTAGTGGTAGGTATATCGGGTTTTAGGTATGTGATTGTGTAGACGACAAGATAGCCACATGTCACTACTTTTTTCCAATTTTCCATATAACCCAGCCCAGTTTTATTTTTTGATGATAGTGGTTAAAGGGGCCTGCTGCCCCTTTGACTCTGCCTACCCCTTCAGGGATTATGGGCGTGATGTTATGTTATGTTAAAGTTGGATAATTACAGCATAAAGGTATCTATTTTAAACTGGGTATAGTATATCATGGACTTTTAACTAGATATACAAACTCAATGCAGTTTTAATATGATATCTTTATATTAGGGGCATGCACAGCACTTCTCTCTAGGAGTGGTCTCTTGGAGTAATTCAAACCAAAGCTATGTATATATAAATATTATAACTTTTTAATAAGTAATTCTTTGTTCACATAATAAATTTCACATTTACAATTTTTGTATAGTGACTCATGTTTTAAATTTACCGTGAATGCAATTTGTTTTTCGGACACTGACATAAAAGCCAAAGCTTGCCATACTCCAAAAATATGTAAAGCATAAGTAGATTAAGTAATTCCAGGCTGCAATTCAGTTTTATTGCCCCAAACGATGCGATGTTATGCACCGAAAATTGTAATGTTTTACGGATATATGTCAGTAAAAGCAAGACCTTCTACATTTTTCGTACTCCACACAGGAAATCCCAAGTATTAATTTATAATTTTCCGTGACATTTACGAGGCTCATTAGGCCCTTGTGTGGGACGGCGTGGGCGCAGCGCGACATCGCGAATAGCCATCCCAACAAATCCAAATTCAAACACATTTCCCATCACAAGAAACACGCATACATTTCACACATTTGCATTTACATAGAAAAAAAACCTATTGATATTTCTATTATAATAATGATGGGATAAAAAATGTACAATGGTATAGGATACAAAGCGAGCCATGCGTCATCCTCAAAACATTTAACATCCTAATTTCGTAAGTAACACCTCAGCGCTGTTGCCGACAAAGGTGTCGATAAAAATCTGAGCACCGACATGGAGCCGGGCCGCGCGCGCGCAGCGGGCGGCCCCGCGCGCCACTAATAACTTACATTTGGATTACACTCGTTAGCCTCTTCGCACCTTGCCCGACGTTTATTTTTTATTAATACAAAATTTATTCAAACGAGAGCCGAGAATATTTCGGGAATAATGCCTTAATATTATTAAAGCAATAACTTACGGCTAGAAGGATCAGCGGGGAACGATCCGGCGTTATTTATTTTATCATTCATACGTTACGTTAAACTTATAAGGTCAGCTTTCGGCCGACGGAATTAACACGTGACTGTAAAATAGGCGTTTTATTATTGGATTAGAATCACCGCTTTGAAATGAATAATTGGCCTTGTCGGTTGATTAGTGATTTGTAATGTGGCATTAAAGATAGGAAGGTGTCATAATTCATAACTGATTTTGACAGCGGTCACGGATGATGGCGCGCTCTGGCGCAAGAGCACCGACAATATTTGGCGTTTACGAGAAAAAGCCGTGTCGTATCTGTCATTAGTAATTAATGGAAATAAAGATATCGAACACAACTGTACACTTCGATTGAGATAACACATTTGAAAGTCAAAGAAACAATTAGGCGGCATTCAACATTAATCAAGAAAATAATAACGACTCTATTAGAAAATCTATTGATCACTGTCAAGAGATTTCTTTTAATTTAAATTTGATTTAGTAATGTCATTGTGGGCGCATTTATTGTGAGATGTCAGATAAAGATTTTCAGTTAAAATGTTATGTCAGAAGAGAGTGTGGCCTAATTATTTTTATTGAATCTGTGATTTAAAATTGAACCATTGTTAACTGCTCAAGATTAAACACGGCTATAAAAATGTCATATCTAAGTATATAACTTCTTATATAAATTTTATATTTATATAACATTTGAAATTTTCTTATTCAAAGTTTATAAAAATACTTTTACCGTATAAAAATCTTTGAAATTAATAAGTCGAAAATGAAAATATATTTAAAAGACAAGTTTTGTAAATACCTAAAATAAATTTCACCATGACTCTTCGAGTTTAGATATGTATGATGTTATAAATAAAGAAATTACATATTAATAAAGAACTAAATGTATAAGTCATTTGATCATTATCATGTGCATATTTTGAGCCGCGTTTATTAAGGTGATTATCCCAGAACACCCGGCCCCGATGTTCCTTAGTTTGTGTATGTATTTATCTATTTAACGCGAAGCGAGCATTATATTTTTTTCAAATAGGTCCTTTTTTAATAATAATACGATTGGTTACAACTGATTTAGGCATTAGGCAGAAGAGTTTCCTTTCGTGAAAAGTTAAATTAAAATTTGTCCACTATGTACATTTTGTAATTACTTAAAAAAAAAAATTTCTCACATATCTTTTTCAATGGTTCACAGTTGTTTAAAGTTGTATAATAAATATCACACTACATAACATATACATTGATCTGACTCCGAGGTAAGTAGCTTAACCATTTGAATTACGGATATCAGAAACAACAGTGGTATTACAAATATATACTTAAATATTGGATAGTATGTGGTACATAGTTCAGTTGTTTTACTAAAAACAGCATAACATTATTTTTATCTTTTACTGCCGAGCAAACTGAATGGTATCTAGTGTAAGAATTTGCATCAGAACTAAATAGTATCTTTGCTATATCGACCGGAACCGGTAATTCACGCGACGGCAAAAAAATATTATAAAGATTTACCTAAAGAAAATTTTATTAAGTACCTATTACTAATTCTAAATACTTATAAATGGGCACTAAACTAACAAATATATGGCTTAGAATATAGTTGGTGAGCTACATACCAATTCTATTACTACTTAAACTACATTAATGTTTGAGGTATAAATACGAGATAGCTAATAGACCGATTTTAAAATGTATCTACATATACATATAAATATCTATAAATCGGGTAAAAATGACAGTGTTCATCACACGAACATTTACCTCTAGGGGGATTCGAACCCGTAACCATACAAAATAAAAAAATAAAAATTATCATACTTGAAATATTTTTATATTGCATCTGTAATTAAACTGATGTGACTATTTGTAATTACTATATATAAAAGTTATACCTAAGGAAATTTAAATAAAAATATATATATTTTCACTCAGTATTAACTAAATATTTACTGGCGGGTTACTGGTGTTACAGGAAAATATTTAGTAAAGTACTTTTATTATAGAAAAAAAAATTGGATCGCACCGCAAAAAACAATTGTTTGTTAAATTCTACGCAGACCGCGTCGCGCCCGCGGGCACATAACTAGTTTCCAATAAATATTTATTGATTTATGTCCTAGAGAATCAGGACAAATTTTCTTGAACCATAATTTTAATCCCAGATTACATCGATTAAAATTCGCCAAAAAAATAAAATCGTGTTATCAATTGTAATAATCTCAATAGATATCATTTACATATACAAATAATTTTGATCACAGGTTCTAATAAATTTATTATATTTTCATATACACGCACATCTCAGATTACAGATTCTGAGACGCACATCATAAAACATTTTCTTCCTAAAGCAAATTTTAAAAGTCAAATAGGGACAATGAACTGTGATTTTGGAACATATTTCAATAAAATTTTATTAAATATGATGAGTAGTAACTCACTTTTTAGTTTATACTATCTTATAAATTACTGCATCATTACAGCGAAGTACTAATAAAAAGAAAAAAATTGTTCAGACTGCAAACGACATTAAATTGTTTTTTTATTGCCCTTCAAAAACTATTTCAAGCAAATAATAATTGGCCAACTAACTAACTTTGGATCATGGTCTAAGCGGACCCCGTCTAAGTACGGGACATAACGCTAGGAAGATGATGATGATGAATAATTGGCCAACTATGAGTTATATTTGTCACAATACAACAAATACAGAATTATAAATAATAATAAATATCCGAAGACATCACATACGAGCTAAGATACTTTTTATTTAATTCCTACACAGGACAGGCAATGCCTACTGTGGAGGTCAGCCTAACATGTAATGTACATTTTGTGCAATAAATATCATTTTTTATTATACTTAGCTAAAGCACTTGTGTTACGGATCTGAATCAACAGTAGTATTACAAATATATTCTAAAATATTAGATATTAACACCCAAACACAGAACAAACACAAGTACTTATTCATCACACGAACATTTGTCCTGGGTGGCGATCGAACCCACAACTCTTGGCGCATGAGACAGGGTCACTACCGAATGCGCCATCGAGCCAGTCGAATTTATTATTAAACACGTTGGAAGTAATGTCAACAGTATGACATTACTTACAACAAAGTTATGAGTACAGTTATAAAAATAGGTTAAATAGAATAGTAAATTAGATAGCTTAAAAGTAGATTTAGTAGATTGACAAATATAAAGCATAGGCTTAGTAAGTCACTATTATAAAACCTTCACCAAGAAACTCTACATTTCCCTTGCTACAGAAAAGTAGCCGATACAGGTAATTTACTCGTATGTTAACAATTTAATCATATTTTCGGACAAATATCTTATTACAAAAGTCTTAAAAAAAATAATTAAGCTCTACATTTAAATAATTATTTTTTTTAAGACTTTTGTAATAAGATATTTGTCCGAAAATATGATTAAATTGTTAACATACGAGTAAATTACCTGTATCGGCTACTTTTCTGTAGCAAGGGAAATGTAGAGTCTTAAAAAAAATAATTAAGCTCTACATTTAAATAATTATTATACATACATAACATCACGCCCATTATCCCCGAAGGGGTAAGCAGAGTCAAAGGGGCAGCAGCTTTAGCCACATTCAGCGAAAAATAAAACTGGGCGGGGATAGATGAAAAATTGTGAAAATGTAACAAGTGGCTTGTCGCCTACACAACACACGCACAAAACCCGATATACCATTAGTCGCCTTTTACGACATGCTTGGCAAGAAACAGACAGACAAAATGGGGATTATTATTATAAAGTCAATATTTACTTATCTTTTCATTGTATTGAGTATAAAAAAGCTCTCATTTTATTTGAAGCAATTAGAATATATATTCATGTATGTAAGATTATATTTTCTTTTGATTATTTCCCCTGAAGTCTGTTTTATTTGTCATAATTTAAATAATCTTAGTCATAGGCTTGAATGAATAGCAGCAAAAAAACATGAACAGAAAATTCTTCCATTCAGTGCTAAAGCTAAATTAATAGGAATAAATTGTGTGAGAAATTTGTATGTGCGTTCAAATCAAAATAAAAAATTGATTCAATTTCATAACAAACCTTTGCATTATTTTAAGTTTTAATTTTGCATTTATTTTCATCAAGGTACTACGAAAAATTTGAGTTAAGCATTTAATAAAAGATTGTCATTGAATTTTTCTGTCTATTTACACCTTTTTAAATGTAATTAGCAAAAATATAAAGCTACTTAATTATTATTTAAAACAAATAAACAAATGTTTGGGCTTTTTTTAGTAGTGGTATAAAAAATATCAGTGCGACAAATTACAATACGGATGACTTTTTAAATAGTTCCGTGTCATTCATAAAATAAATAATTGCAGTTTATGACTTTGGTAATTTTTTATCCGACTGTACAAATGGGTCATTAATAACATAGACTACATAGTCCGTTTTGTGTAATATTGCTATTGTTGAAATGGTTTGAATAAATTATGACTACTATTTTAGGCGACATAGGACTCGAAATTTATTAGCATCTTGCGGTACTTAATTTCATACCTTATAACAAACTTGGATAATTTAACCATGCTTAATTTATAGTTTAATTAGGCATGTCGTTTGAGTATTGGATTTTGAGTGTTTGAAATCAGACCAAAGGTTCAAATCTTTGTTTTGGACAGTTTAAATTGTGTTTTATAGCGTGTTATTTCTTTCAATAGCTGTGCTTGAAGGGAGTCGTTGAAGACAGAAGAGAGTGTATGGAACAGTTCCTACCTTTACTGCTTCCACCGTCCTCATTGGAGTCCTCACTCGGAGGCCCGTGCGGCGCCCGCGCCGGCAGCGGGTGCGGCAGCCGCGGGCGCGCCAGGAACGGCGGCGGCACCCCGAAGAAGGGCAGGAACGGGGGCCACGCGGGCCGCGGGCCCAGGTGCGCCGCCGCCGCCGCGTACAGCTGCAGCGGCGCCGGCAACCCCCCCTCGAGCACCATGCCGCCGCCGCCGCCGCCTCGGCCTGCGCTCGATATCTTGCCTACGACTCCGCACAACACTAGCGACGCGCAGACGCTGTCATCTCGCACGCACCTGTTCCTTATATTTAGTCACTCGAATGTTTTGCTTCCCAAACACAGCACTGACCCTCGTGGGCTTACGCGCGCATGCCGCCGTCGGAGCGTTCGGAGCGGTCGGGCAGTGTCGCGCGGCTCGGGCCCGGCACTGATGGCGCGCCGCCGGGGCGGAGCGACGGCCCCCCTACCCCCACCCTCGCACAAATTAATTCTCCGCCTCCTCCATATTATAGATTTATTCCTTCGACCGTACGACGGCCGCGCGCTAAACCGTTCTAAACCTTATGCCGTAAACTTACAGATCGCTTTCGAATGGGCCGCAATAAATTAAGATCCGGCATACATTGAATTAGCGGAAACATAGGAGTCGGCGGCGGGCGAGTTGAAATAAACTCCGATTGTGTTTAAATAGGGTCCGTTATTGCGTGGCGAATGGGTGCACATCGGATTTATAGTGTTGTCGTTCGTTTACACGGGGCTGTGGGGCTGTCATAATCTTTTTTAGCCGCATGGCGCGCCACAAACAGAAATGCAGAGAATCGCTAAGGCGACGTTATGAAACGAACCGCACACTTGCGTTCCGAACGTATTTCCTTGTTATGACAACGCTATTTCATACATGTGAATAATAAACTTATGCTTTTTGATTCCCGACTAGATATTCTCCTTGTATTCCCTAGACATTATGACATCTCAATCTGTTTCGCTCTACCAAACCAACGTAGAGTTCCGACTTAAAAAAGCTGATTTATCTCGAACCCAAAGACGTGATAATGACGTGCATTCCTCTCGTCTATTATAATAAAGAGAGTTTCTCCGTAATAACAGGTACGACTGGCAGTTTCAGCCATCAATGTGATCAGACAGCTCGTCGGCAATCAAAGAGCAGCCATTATTACGAGGCAACAATAGCCGCGCGTAAAACTAGATTACCCAGCCACTATCAATCATACTGAATTAACACGTTTCAGATTATATTTTTGACAGTGATGAATCATAAGCGACCGAAAGGCAATCAATTTTACAACCGATTCCTTATTCCATTAAACAAAAAAGTAATAACCTAATTGACATAAATAATAATAAAATATGTCAGGACAGCGTAACGACCGGCCGACGCGACGTGACAGCTCTATCAAGAATCTCTCACTGACTGTACTCGGCGGCCCGCCCACCGCTTGTAGAGTCGCGTCCGGCGCCGCGATTGGTGCGCGCGGCCGGAGAGGGGGGCTGGGCGGTACTATTTAGAGGGGGGTGTTCGGAAAGCTTAGTGTTGCATGAATTTAATTAGTGCGAAGAGCACCTCGAGCGCATTAGGAGTCGCGATGGGCGAAGCAATAAAAGATATAAAGGAATGAGTATAAATTAAAAGTTAAATAGAGAGTGCCGTGGGAGGGAGCGGGAGGGCTGCCGCCGGCGTAGCGGCGTCTCCCTCTGGCGAGCGGATGAACCGCCCGTAATTGTTTGACGATCTTATTAGTATCAGTTAAATGTGGTGCTATCTTTTTCTCTCGCGAATTTAATTACTTTTTAATTAGAGAGCGGTTAATGAGTTCCCGCGCTTTCGCGTTGTCATTTTTGCAGTTTTTGCGGCGTTATTGATGGGGTAATGAGCTTGTAGCGGAATCGTGTGTTAAAGGGCAAACGGGTTGTTATAAGACGGGTTGGTGGTTTGAGCGCGCCTTCGGAGTCACAGATTCGATGCATGCTTTCATGTAGAGTTTTGCCGAGATAAGGCGTTTTGTAGTTCATTAATCCGATTGATAAACTGGTCGGTAAGCATTCATCATGTGTTTATATACGACTTATTGTCTTGTTTTATTTGACTAAGACGTTTCGGTCTTTTAGTAAGTGACACAAATAACCCAAATCTTTTAAACAAATGTGTAAATAAAGTAAATGTCCTACCTATATTGATACGTACCTACGTAGAGACGATTGGGTCAGTATGTTGAAAATTAATTCGTACATTAAACCTAATGTGAATTAGTACAAAGGACAACACATAGATTACTCTAACTTAAAATTAAGGACAAAATGTTGCTACCGTAAAAGAATGTCAATGAAAGTTAGTTTCCGATTTATTACTGACATCTCTACTGGCGTTGTCTTGGGCGGAGGTAATGCTCTATCAAACTACTCTATCAATTCTCTATTTACGTCATAGAATATGGTTTTGTTTCTGGACAATGTAGAGTTTATACTAGTAGTTAGTTAATAGAAGAGTCAATCGAGCATTAGTATTTTTTAAGACTTGATCATTTAAAATGAGGCGTGAAATTATTAATCAAGTAAAAGCAGTAAGTCATGATACTTAGTTCTATATTTTTTCTATCCACTTTAGGAGTCGTGTAGTTAAGGCTTAGCTTTTAAAAACTTTGGAAGCCCTTAAGTTTTAAGTAGGTACTCGTTTTTTAATTTTAAACAGATACGGGACTTTTTGGCAGTAAAGGCATTTTTACATATAGGTACACACATAACATCACGCCTGTAATCCCCGAAGGGGTAGGCAGGGTCAAAGGGACAGCAGGCCTCTTTAACCACATTCAACGAAAAATAAAACTGGGTTAGATGGAAAATTTTGCAAAAGTGACAAATGGCTAGCTTGTCGCCTTTTAAAAGCATTTTGTAGTAAATACGTATATGTATTTTCATATATGTTTTAGGATACAAAATAGATTTTCTGAACAGGTTTAAATACTTTTGTTCGAATTCCGAAGGTTTAAACTCACTGCCAGCCCCAGCTCCAATCGCACGAAATACATTTACCGAGCACCGCATCATTTTTCCAAGAACATACCTAAACCCCGTCCTTAGATTCAGTTTAGACTACATATCGCCGTCCCGCTCGGCTGCAGGCGCGCGCGCATCGCGCCCTCCCTGTCTCGGCATTACGCGGGCCACGCACGCGCCCGCCGTTTCTCCTCATTACGCGCTATGTACTGTCTGCGAATGGCCCGCTTTATTTGTTTTATTGCCTTCCCGTTTTTAGCGATTTATTCGCTTACGATTTTCGCTGCGAATTCGAAAAAAGTATTCGTGGATCGTGATCGGAAAATTGGAAATGGATTTTGATGAATCGATTTATCGGTACTCGCGTGCGCCAGAAAGGGGTTAATGGCACTTCCCTTAGGTACGGATTGATTGTGTAATTGGCGTAGTTATGCCTTCATAATTTATTAGTTTAGACATAAGTCAAAGTGGTCGACCAATCAAAATATAATTTTTCGCTAATTATTTTTCTTTTATAGCTGATTGCAACCTCATGCAGAGATAAGTGGTGATATCAAGACGTTCATTGTATAGTTTTAATAACAAAACATGATGTACTTACCTAAAGTTTTTTTTATTGATTCTAAAGTAATTCTATTTGTAGGATAGGTTTTTAAGCTTGCCGATCGTCTCTATATTCCTTTCTTGAAGGACCCCCGCGTTTCCCCAGAGATTACCTTCTCTAAACATATTAGGTACGACTTATCTATGTAAAATAAATACATTTTTACATAGATAAGTAAAACACATTGTACAAGAGCCCTACAGAAACTGTTTTTAGCTGTGTTAATAATGTGGCGATAGTGTTATTCAAAGTAGAGGTCAGTGTTTATACCCTTTTTTTTATTTAATACACCTTCAATACAGTACAATAAAATCTCTCTACTACTAAGAAAAGAGAAGTCTTAACTGAACTCAGTAAACATCTCTATAAACTGTGTTTTGTTGACACTATTAATATCGACAACTCGATGTCAGAACAAAGAGGTTTTGTAGTCAATGAGCTGAAAAAGCAGCACAAATTATAAGATTTTAAAATTTTCCATCTAACCCAGCCCAGTTTTGTTTCTGGGTGAATGTGGTTAAAGGGGCCTGCTGCCACTTTGACTCTGCCTACCC
Organism: Glyphodes perspectalis; assembly: GCA_951394215.1. Taxonomy (NCBI): domain Eukaryota; kingdom Metazoa; phylum Arthropoda; class Insecta; order Lepidoptera; family Crambidae; genus Glyphodes; species Glyphodes perspectalis. The sequence continues at coordinate 13,342,257 of OX596207.1, read as the reverse complement.
CTTCGGGGATTATGGGCATGATGTTATGTAGTATGTATGTAAATTATAAGAATAACCAAAACCATAAATGGTCACAAATTTTAACATTAATGTTATTATTTATTTCAGGTAATTATCGCAGTAACTATCGGTCGTAAACTAAATCCAAAAATTAACATTCAACAGTGAACTTGCAGAAAACATTAACTCGTGCAAAAAGTTTAAGGAATTAAGTTTAGTTTCTACTTCAGTTAAGTATAAAACATGTTTTGTGCTTTAAAAACGAATATCAATTTCTCTCTAATAAAAACTGCAATTTAAATAATCAGTCGCCGGTGAAAATGTACAATAATATTTATTTAGTCACGAATAAGCTTTAAAAAAGTAGCCACAGGCTTCTTTTAGACCCTAAAAAACATAAATGCCGTTGATAGTCTCCACGGCAGACAAATTCCTCGCGGGCGGAGTCGGGGGCAACAGCTTTTGTATTTATAAAAACTATATATTAATACCATGAAACCAAGGGTCGCGGGTTCGAATCCCGCTAGGGGCAAATGTTTCGTGTGATGAATATGGACATTTGTACTCGAGTCATGGATGTTTATAAACGTATTTAAGTATGTCTATCCGTTCACCTAGTATCCATAATACAAGCTTTTAAGCTTAGTTTTGAACTGGGGAATTGGTGTGTCAGTCAGGATAATTTATTTATTTATATTTTCTTTACATAGTTGTAATAATATAATTACAGTACACACAGCTTACCGATCTGCAATGTGGTTAAAGGGGTTTGCTGCCCCTTTGACTTTGCCTACGCCTTCGGGGATTATGGGCGTGATGTTTTGTATGTATGTAATAATATAATTCTTAATACATAAAAAGTGGCAAACAACCGGCCTGCCTTATCATAAGCGGTTCCCTAGGGAGCCTATCAAACCCTTTGGAGCCTTTATAAACCTTTTTTGGAGAGCCCATGATAGGCTTAGACACTTTATAGTTATTAGACGTAAGGCAAAAAGTAACGAATATCCCAAATATTCATTAAGTACTTACAACATTTAAACTATGCGATTGTGTTGGCGACAAGCTAGCTACTTGTCACTACTTTTTCACAATTTTCCATTTAAGCCAGCCCAGTTTTCTTTGTGGCTGAATGTGGTTAAAGGGGCCTGCTGCCACATTGACTCTGCCTACCCCTTCGGGGATTATGGGCGTAATGTTAAGTTTTTAAACTTTTTTTTCAGTTTTAATGTAAGCAAGATGTAAAGGTGGCCATAATTTTTTATTATGCCCAATATAATATAATTTAAATGGGTCACTAGACTGTACTATAAATATTTTGTGCAAAAACAATCCGTCTATCCTCCTACAAACAATTAATTATTTGAAACCACAACACCATTTGTAATGGCTGAATGTTATCTATCCCTCAGATCTGTGAACAAATTTTTTCGTCACCCAAGAGCGAGAATCATTTCCCCCCGTAAGCAATAAGTACATTATCGGACAATAAGGCTGAAGCCATCAGGCGGGCGGTGGGCGATGGGGGGTGGGGGGGTGATTGATGATGCGGAGGTCGCCTGCAGTGACGACGTTGTTTTGTTTCAATCCACCTACCGGATTCCAGGGGAAAAATACTGAAGGTTTAGGCTGTTATGCCTTAGCCTATAGGCACATAGGCTAAGTATGCAATAAATTCACAGCATTTAAACTGCTTGTTTAAGTAAAAGATAATATTATTGGTATTTTTTTTTGTTTGATAGTAACTTAGTTTTTTTAATCATGTGAAACCAGCCCGAATTAAAAAAAAAACGGTTATTCTTCTTTTGTACTACTCATATCTATAGCATAGATTCTGTGCAATTCTTAGAAAAATAATAAAAAAGTTAAATAAATAGTCAACCTTTTTGTATATTTTGGTACCTGTACATTCTAAGGCGCACCTATAAAGTGAAAATGTTACCGTATACAAATGACTTTTAAGTCCATTCGTGGCTTGAGGCGCTGTCAATCAAATATTCTCAGATCAGAAACCAATCGATGTCATACATTTTCCTTGAGTGCGTGCTTAAACTGTTATTTGACACGTCATAACAGCGTGTCACAATATTGGCTTGAGATTGTACTGTTTAAAAGTAACTTACCTAATGTTTTAAAATTGGATAAGTACATATAAAAATATTCTTTTAACGAAAACATCGATTTGATTTGCCATTTTAAAAATATCTTCGGCTGCTTTAGAGCAATCACATAATATACCTACATGTTAGCGCCACATCTTATCATTAATTTTAATTAAGTATGTATGTATGTTTATTTTAACTCAATCACCCAATATGATTACAGTTGTATTGTAGAAACACATGGCTGATGCCATCACGATTTTAACTTTCTAGATATACGAGTGTACATAACTGGTGTGTAACTATGTATAAATCTGTCAAGTGCGTGTTTGATACATGACATGTTGATTTTTGATGACAATAAAAATGATATATGTATATATATATATTTTTTTCAAAATAAAAGGCATCAAAATAAAAGGCAAATGAAAATATCATTTTCATTGTCTATTATAACGAAAATAGAAATAGATATCCGTGAAATTAATAAAAATAAAAATATTGACATTTGCCTTTGATGCAACTCTAACAGACAACACCCAGACGAACTGCACAGGTTTGTAATAAGGTCTCATTGGTGCCTTTTTGGTACGGAACCCTAAAAATTATATCATAACAACTCACACAAGCGTGAGAACTGAATATAGTTATCATATTGAATATAATAACAATTATTACTTAGTAGATGTGCACAACACGTCTATATATAAACTGAATAACTAACTTGTTTATCAGAAAATAACTATTGAAGATACAGGCCCTGTTATAAGACTCATTAGTCATAGCTTTAATTAAATAAATGATTAAAACATTAAAATATAAATATGTAGGTAATAATATCAAAAGCTTTCGACAGGCCGACTCTGCCGAGAAGAAAAACGGCAAGAAACTCTATATTCTCGCCTTGTCATTGCCAAATTAGTAAATATCATTGATTAATAATATAAATCATTATCAATAAATATTGTGACGCTTAAGAACTTTTATTAACTAATATTGGTTTTGCTCTTTTAAGATCATTAAATATAAAAAAGCTATTTGGAGTAATCTAGGATGGCATCCATTTATTAATACAGAGAAACTTATTAAATAAGTAAGCTAAAATTATTTTAAATGTTTGGTTGAGTTAAACGTCTTACTTAAAATTCACCTGTCGACAAAAACAACTCGGGCCGTCAAAAACAAATCTTAAAAAAAAAAACACTGATGAACATTTTTATCGCGCGAAATCTTTAATCGAAAACTCATTCTATTTCCTCTCACTCTCAACCCGTCCGCGCTAATGTTTTATAAATATTGATAACAGAAGATGGATGAGAGGCACGCGCGACACCAATTGATTTAAAATTAAATAGTAACCGTCGCGTGATTGATGGCCGGTGCGACCCGTCACGCCCTGCCTTCCTGGGAACGGGTTAGGGTTAAACGGTTTTTGTTGCCGAATCATTATCTTGGCCGTTTTTGCGAGGGCCATAATCGGGCTGAGACCAAAATAGAAAGATGGGGGTCGGATTGATGGGCGACTTTTGCCGTCTTTTAACGTTCACTCCGGTTCTACGCGTTCTAAATATGAGCTCGTCATTTGTTTTCTTTAAAGCATAAAGGTGGATTTATATTTGTCTGTCGCGTCGTGTCGACACCGCGTTCTACATCGGCTTCGTTTCGCTCGTCAGATGAATGTAAATCCGCCTTTTTGCAATCGGTGATTGATTTCGGAGTATGGTTCGTTTTCTCTGAAGTTATTAACATGCTTGTAGATCACCTTCATCCTTAAGCTTGGATGAAATAAAAACATTTGTTTCTGCGTAGGTACGAATCAAATTTCTGTACAGTATTGTAATGCAAAAAGTCTCATTAACAACAGTATCAAAATATGTAATTAACGTTACAATATAACTAAAATAGCCTCGTGACAAATATGGCTTAAAGTCGTCAGACAGAAACATGTTTATCTCAATGTGAGGTAAAGCCATTTATTTAATTTATAATCATGTATAAATAATATTGTATATTACATGGGGGGATTGTTAAAATCCTATAAACTGTAAGCTTTTCACAAGCAGACACCGCCGCTTAAATCGACATCTACTTAAAATTCAGGCGCAGCAATGAGCGTAGAAACTAAAACAACATTTGATGGCGTGACAGTCATAATTATGTTCCCTTTTATTGCTTTACGTATTAAGGGTTTAATTTTGGTTAAAGTTATAACCATTATGATAAATGAACGAATCTTATCTTACCACACTATAGAACTACTACGAATATGTTATACTAGCTATTGTCTCCCGTTACTGCTTGCGTATTGTTTAATAAATATGCTACAATATAAGTATCTATACTGAAAAAATATATACTACTGAAAAAATATATAACTACCATACCAACGCTTTTTAAATCAATTAATAATTTTAATATTCAATATATTTTGCATGTTTCTTTTGAAAGATTATAATATCTATATAGCGATAGCATAAACTAGATTATTTGTACTCGATTTTCCGAGATTCTAGACTAGACATCTACACATTTATCTTCACAAACATTCACCTTCAATATATTAGTAAAATCGTCAACAAACACACGACTAAATCCATCAATCAAAGCAGGTATTCATTAAGACTACACACACAGCTCCATAAACACAAGTCTTGAAATTTCAGAGAGTTGCTCAAGTAAACTCAAGTAACACCCTTAATATGTAGATACAGCCACTTAAGTTGCCAGCCGCTTAAAAAGCGGCCGGATTCATAATCTTGTTAGCACTCAAATTTGCATTAATTAAGGCGACGCCTCGCTGTGTCTAACTCGTGGGGGTGGGGGCGAGTTAGATAATATTCAAATGGTACATGTAACGACGCGCCCGGCTCATGCCTCGCCGCCCGCAACCAATATAGACGGTACCGACGGAGGCACAAGTGTTTCGCTGACAAATATGCCGTCTTGTGTTTGTTTTTACATCACAACTAGCTGTGCCCGCGGTTTCACCCGCGTTTATGGTTAACGTTATATAGCCTATAGCCGTCATCGATAAATGGGATATCTAACACTGTTTTTTTTTATCAATCTGACCAGTGGTTCCTGTGATTAGCGCGTTCAAACAAACAAACAAACAAACTTTTCAGCTTTATAATATTAGTATTAGTAAGTATAGAAAAGTATAGATTCATTCAGTAGGAACATCATACAAATATAAATATAACTAACAACGTTTTAGACCCTGAATGTGGAAAACATACCTTTGACTTACCTGATGGTAAGCGGTGAACCGCAGCATATTTGCCGCAACACAAGGGGCATCGCTCGAATGTTATTAAAAAAAAAGAGATTTTGTTAAGCACCTTAGATTATCTTTATTTAACGCTGAAAATACTTAGACTTTGATACTTTACTATCCGAACAAAATACAACAGTTTAAGAAATTCTTGACTCCTGATTTCTTCCAGAGCGGTCCACCTACCCCGGTCAGTAATCACAAAGCCATTAAAATATCAAACATTACATCTATTAATATCAATGTGTGTTATTAGTCTGATATTTATTTATTTATTGATTTGATTTGGTGTGATTTCAACATAAGAAGTTAAAGCACTGTAGTGAGGTAACAAACAGACCCGGGAGAGATATTTTTTTACATACTATTTGCATCAATGTACTATGTATTACATTTATCACATGTCAGAAGTATACCGTGTCCCTCTAACCAATGAGGGTTTTCAAAAATCCAAAAACCGCCAGATGGCACGAAGGAGTCTCGTGGTCTTATCACTGTCACTATTGGCTCCTTGTTGACATCATGTCAGTTTAGTCCGACAACTAACCAATGAAGAGGGTGATAAGACCGCAAGTCACAGTTACGCCATCTTTTAGATGTTTTAATTTAAAAAATTTACGCGAAAAAGACCATTTAGAAAAAAATAAACGTCAATGCTCCTCTCACCTCAAGAAAGTTCGAGAAAATCAACCACTCCCAAAACACCAACGCACTCGGCAGTACACCTCTCAGAGCACCGAGGGTGCGCTCGACAATTTCCTCCTCGGGTAATTCACTAGGATTTAATTTAAATTAGTTTTGGCTTGGCTTAATAGCTTCCCCCACCCGCCCCCCGGAGTTATTTTTGCGCGGCTGTTTTTGGACGGAGCCTTGATTACGGGATGGGCGGAACTGTGATGTAAGTGCTAAGGACTAAATAGTGTGGTTTTCGGCGAGTTTAGTCGTGGATGTAGTACTGTGGACTAGATGTGGGATAAGGTAAATGCAAAGAGGTTTTAACATTGAGTATTTCTCTTGACAAGGCTTTGGGCTGTAAGAAATGTGAATGGCTGTACCCTGTTATCTAGTGAGCTCTAAAGTACTAACCTCGTGCAATGAGGTTTAAGTAGAAGATTTAAAAAATACATAAGTATACAAATTTCAACAAAACATAGATTTTGTATATATATGTTTACTACATTATGAATTTATATATTTTATGGTGATACAAGGAAAAGCTTATATTTCCGCAATATTTCTTTTTTTTAGACGGTCCAAAAATTTTTGTTTTTTTTCTATATCACATAAAATCTTCTATCCGCCACTATCAGCTGGTTTTTAAAATGAATCCCTTTCGTTGAGACTTTGTCAAATTAATAGATTGTAAGAACCGCCTCCTATTTTTTGAAGTCGGTTAAAAAAGGGCTTAAGCATATTTTGTAAAGTTCTCCACAATATTTTAACTTAAAATCCGGTTAAAGGGTATCATCAATCAGCAAGTGATTAGTCTGATTGAGTGTTACGTCTAGCAGTGGTCTGTTACATATGAATAGATACAATGTACCCGATGGAACTAGTTCGCCACGCACTATTAACCGATCACGGGCAAGTAAATGGAATGGTGATGGATTCAATTAGACGCCTACAGGTGAGCGAGGGTATGAGCGACGGCTCATGACAACGGAAGGTGACTGACGCCGACTGTATTTTTTTATTGTACTTAAAAAAGTATCTTCGAACTTTATCACCTAGTTAACTGGTTCTATAATCAATCAAACATTTCTCAGATTTAAAAAAAAATTAAATCGTTGTAGGTTAGATTTGAATTCTCAAAAAAATACTAGAAGTGCACTCTCACTACCCGCCTTGACATACGATAATCTGCTGACTCCGCTTAACATATTATGTTTATAGATCACCCCACTAATTGTATTAATAATAATAACTTGTCTTACACACCAATTCCATATTTCCAAACTAAGCTTATGCTTGTGCTATGGATACTAAGTGAACGGATAGGCATACTTAAATACATCTGCAAACATCCATGGCTCAAGTACAAATGTTCATTTTCATCACTCGAAACATTTGCCCCTAGCGGGATTCGAATGACGCTCGGTTTTGTGGCCAGGGTCTCTCGCCACTCGACCTACGGGCCAGTCACGTGTCATAATAAATCCGGCTTCATCCTATTACACCGAAATTTTCCTAACTTACATTGCAATCTGATTCCTGTTACCAATTTTAATTAACTGCATCCTGCAACTCCACCTTTAACTATGTTGACGGCAAAACATTACTCGCGACGAACCCTCAACCGCGGTCGGGGTCGAAAGGACCCCGGGTCTCGCGAGTGGACAGATGCGCTAGTTAAGGTTATGGCTCGTCGGGGACGCGGCCTCCCGAGACGATGATGACGCGTTATTGCATAGGGCTGACGATGCCCAGATTTAAAGTGAATTTGATTTTGTATACAAATAATTACGTGCTATCTGACTGGCTAGGATGATATGTCAAGGCCATATGTATAATAAAAGTTCGCCGATGTTAGGCTTAAGGAAACAAATATGAAAAGTGGCATAAAAACTAAGACCCAATGCAGGATATTATTAGTCAAGATATTTTGTGTACATTCTTGCTTAATATTTATATTTTTCTTAAGCATAGAAAAATACACCAATAAAACATAAATAAAGCAATCTCATTCTCGGCATTTAAATGTCGTGCCAAAACACAAAGATACGCATAAAAATATTTGAAAAGATTTAAAAAAGGCTAAAGAAATATTTCTTTATTATTATACTTGGTGTTCTAGTTTTTGTGGTACATTATATTTCGAGGTGGTACTTACATAGAGCTTGGTTTTGAACGAATGTTTATAAATATTAAACTTTTATTATACATAGTTAAATATTTTTTCTAAACAAGAATGAAAAGTTTGAAAACCAAAATTCAAAACACGACGTGACGTGTTTTGAATTTTGGTTTTTCAACTGTTTACTTTTTTTAGCTACGCCGTAGCAAATGAACTACGGCGGCTACGCACCGCGGCACCCCTGCCGCGCCCAGTCCTCCTCGTTAGCGGACTATCATTGCTTTTCGTTGCGAGTAACGTTCAATTTCACCGCTCTGATTAGTTTACTATTGCTTTACTCATTTGGTACCCGGGAAAACCGTAATATGCGAGGTATGGTATGTTGTCAAACGATGTAATTTAAGTAGATACAGCTTCTTACTTTCAAATAAATGCATAAATAACTATAATACTAACGAATATATCAAACATACGGATGTTTTTATGCAGAAGTACTTAAAGTCTTAATATAAAAATAGTTTAATCTGCTACCTATTTATACTTCTCATATAAGTATGGGTCTTATATTTGAAGTCTTACAAAATATGATTTACTGTGGTTTACAGATTAAAACTATGAATGTCACGACAATTAAATACGATTTCAAGAAATTTAACAACTGTTTATTGTAATATAGTAACTAGATTAAAAAATACAAAATACTTTTACAAACAAGTCAATAAAACATTTTTATTCGCCGTATCGCCGTAATAACTGTGTAATACAAAAAACTTCACGCCACTTTCCAATAACCCTAAATGGCCGATAAGGTAACAGCCGAATTATGAATGACAGGTGTCGAGTCAACAGCTTTTATTGCGCGCAACACATCGAGCCGCTAACCGCTTAAGTGCCGCGCACGACAACTCCGTCATTCACGACACATGTTTCAATTATTCTTATCTCCTACCTATCTCTTTATTTCGGCAACATTTGTCTCTATAAAAATTGTAATCCGACGCGTTATCGTTCACGAGTTTATTAGAGTCACAAATAAAAGGGTCGTGAATTTCAACAGTGAGTTAAAAGATTATCTGGTCTCATTCAGCGGCGATCGACACCCGACTTTTGTTGTAATAGTCCCATCTGCCAAAATGTGCGCGTAGGGTCGACGGGACCCCGACCGCGAGTCAAGGGTTAGCGTTGAAGTGTTTGTTTGGATGTAAAATTGTTGAATGCGCTTTAGTGTCCAAATAAAAAGGTTTATTGTACAGACACTTGTAGCGTTTTAAAGTAAAAAAGGCTCTTTACGCAAATTGTACACGTATTTTGTATAACTATTTGTAAAACTCTTATTTAGAATTAATATATATATTTTATATAATCGTTCGAAAACTAACTAACTAAACTTCACGCCACTTCCCTAGCGGGGTAGGCAGAGATAATAGTTCGAAATGCTTTGAAATTCATCACATAACTCTTAAACACAAACAACTAGTACTATTTATAAATGTGAGAGATTCACGGATAAAAATTAGTACTTAATATTCTTAATTTGCTTTACAACTCGTATAAACACCGTTTATCTCTATTTCGTGCGTTAAAAGGTTTTTGTAACTATATTATGCGTTACAACAAATTGACATTACCATAATATGTCTCAGGGCTTATTTCAATGCAATTAAGAATTAACATTTTAATACGCATTTTATTAATTCTTACTAACTAACTGACTAAACTTCACGCCACTTTCCTAGCGGGGTAGGCAGAGAGAACCAAACGCCATATGGCACGGTCCTTACACACCTCACTCGCCTCTTCAACGTTCATGATCCTTTTCCTTTTATTAATTCTAAGCACACTATAAGCACTTGCAATAAATTTCACTTCAAGTCGAAACAGTCTCTATTATCCGATCGAAGCAAGCGTACGTATATTTTAATAAATAAATATTAGACATCATCACATAGGTAACCTGTTTATTTACTCAAACATTATGTTCCAACTGTGTTCCTTGTCAAGTACGTCGTAGAAGGCGACTAATGGTGTACCGAGTGTTGGTTTTGTGATTGTGTAGGCGACGAGACAGTCATTTGTCACTACTTTTTCACAATTTTCGCATCTAATCTAGCCCATTGTCCTGTTAGTCTGGGACTTATAAATAATGTACCAACTGTGGTTCTAGCATGTCGTAAAATTCCAACACACCTCAACGTTATCCTCGGTAACCCTGCCTACCCCTTTGGGGATTGCAAGCGTGATGATCTGTATGTGTGTATCAAAACATTGACGCTACTGTCGTTCACAGCAATCTATTCGAGCAACATTGAACGAACAAGAAAAACATACTTTTAATCAGGTACTACGAAGGGAACAAGACAATTTTATATTTAAAATTGCTTTGAAATAAAACGTTGAGTTTTCCGTCCGTTCGCGAATACATAGTTAACAATTCATAAGGAATTGGAAGAACGATGCGTAAATAACAATCTGACTCAATTTGAGCACGACAAGCGGAGATGTGGCGAGCGTGCCGAGATGTAGTTGTGCACGGTAAAGAGACAGCCAAGATATTTTGAGATGAAATGTTCTTATTTAAATGAAAAAAGATATTGGTTTGAACAAAGATCATAAGTAGTACCTACACATTCCTACTTTAATACATTTTATAATACTAATTTTTGAGACAGCTTTATTATTGATTAGTTATGATAAAATGAAGGTATGCCAATAAAAATAAATTTCCCAAATCAAAAATCATCAAAGCTGGTTTGACAAGGCATTGTAACTATAAACACCGGCATGGTGTATGATAGACTATCAGGTGCTAATCCATAAATCGCTTATGTTTTGTTGACATTTAATTATTTCTTGTATATTATGGTGCACTCTTTCACAGAAAGAATAATATTAAAGTATAAATTAAATTACTCACATCCATTTTGTATTGAGTAAAAAATACACCACAGATATGCTTTTAAGTTTTACATTACACCCTGTTGCGTGTGTATGTTCAAAACGTAGATGTTATACGATATTTTGAGGTAATTATTCTGTGGTCCCAGCATTTTTTATTATTTCCCAGCTCTGAAATATAAGCTAAACTGAAATCTATATAAGAATTTGATTGAATTTTCCTTAGACGCACTCGAGGCACTTGGCGCGGTTTTCCTCTGCACTTGTTTTTGCACAATTTACGGGCGCTAATGACGTCGGTCGGCCGGCGCGCATCGGGTCCGCCATATTTCATCGTTTCCCGCGCTTTCCCGACCATATTTTATATTTTTTACGTCGCGAGTCGCTAGCTAAGGCTGGGTCATGACGCGCATCTGAAGCAGGAATTATAGACGACGTTGTAGATAGATTTAGTACATCGAATGTATGAAGATATATTGGATAACAACCCACATTTAGTAATATGTATGTACAATTTAAGTTATATCTACAATACATATCTATTATAATAAGAATCTTTCATTTGGAAGAAAATTTCGCTCTTTTTGCGTCGATAATCAAACTTATTTCATTATAAAAGACCTGAAGTAAACGTTATACATGTAGTTGTTACCATATCTGTATTTGTATCCACATAGAGAATTGCACTACCTTGTTGTCGTAGATTAAAATTGCTGTAAAATACATGTACCAAATATGAAGGTAACAAAACAAGGAGTCGGGTTGCGAAGATTTTTAGTAACTAGTTGTATGTGATAATTTTTTTTTTTTGGTGAGTAAAGATAAGACAATCGGATAGTGGTAACAGTGTTCAAATAATGCAAACGAATTACATATAATTAGTGAAGAACTCATGCAAAAAAAGTCATTTAAGCTCCAGTTCTAGTAGCCATATTGTCTCGGTGAGTTAATTGTTCCACTTCTGATTAATTATAATTTTTTTCCTTAACTAAAATAACTTCTCCTCACACAATGTAATGGCAACAATGTAACAACATTCACAAAGTCAACAAAAACTGTAAGCGAAGTCGGAGGGCGGAGTGGTCGCAAATCCCTCTCGCGCCGGGGAGGGAACCTCTAAGTGGCTTTTCATTTTCCCTCCGCGCCCGCCATCTCACTTTTATTTATTTTTCATCGCTCTGGGCCCCGTATTATATCGGCCGTTCTGTGTATTTTTATTACGATCTTCGCCCAAATGCTGCTCTTATTTTTTATAGAATACACAATGAAGATACATACCTGTTGGGGAACGCTTAAGATGTGATGAGAAAGTTTAAAGTGAATTGAGGAATATAGATTTTTTACGTTTGCAGGACATGCGTATTCGAAATATATAGTGCAAAAAATTATAATACACTAGAAAATAAAAGATTGGAATATCAAATTGCTGAAAAATAGATTGCAAATTTTAATACGAAGTTGTCACACCTAAACCACTTAAGCAATTGCCTTGAAATTTGGCAATAGCACCAAAAGTACAACGGCTCCTTTAAATTTCGGAAAATCAATAAATGTGCCATGCTAAATTCTTTGGAACAGATGGAATTTTACGCAGACGGAGCCACAAGCCAGAGCAAGTCAATAAATAAACTATTCTGCGACTGCGACACAAGAAAGTAACGCCCAAAATAAAACTGAGCAGAAGAACGAAGCACATAAATGTATCGATGCCGGCCCATGTAGCTATAGTCAGGGTCGGACTAGGCCGGAAGAGCCGGAGCCCGGTACATTTTCTATTTTATTCTAAGCTCCACACGGCAACCCCGTAGGAGGCCCGCATAGACTAGGATCCGGCCGGAAATACCACTTTTTAAGCAAAGAAAATCTGCAGTTAAATTTGGTTATTATTATGTCTAAACGTATTGCAATAGGAAGGAATTTGGACAATAATTGTTAGTCATAGTCGAGGTTGTCACCATTTCCACCAGAATGTCAGTATTTTCCACAAAACGTCAAGTCGTATCACTGTCGCTAGTCGGACTTATCATGCCATTAAAATTCTAATAATATTAGGACTAACAATTAATAACATTTTAGAAAATACAAATAATAAACAGACTTAAATTTAATTCTGATCTTATATATTTTTCTATAAAAAACTTAGTTGACAAAGGGCATCTCAACCAATTACCTAAAACTAAGAGGCAGCAGCTGTCTATTAAGTGCGCGCTGTCTGAAGACATCCCATTTGGGATATTTTTGACATTTGTTTTGAATTACGTGTGATGATAGACGTTACTTTTCTTTTTGTGTACTGTTTAAATCACGCTATCAATGTTCTCAAATTCATATTGAGTTCGGAACATTTTTTTTAGTTTATATATGTATTTCCTGACATATTCATTTCATTGAGCTATATGTCCAGTCCGACGCTGGCTGTTTACCGCACGTACACTATCGCCGCGCAGCGCTGCGTCAGCGCCGGACGCACTCGTAAAACAAAATTGAATCGCGCGATCCGCCGAGCGCTTACGCCGCTTGTTTACTGTTTACCACTATTCCTAGTTTAGAGGCGGCCGGGCGCAAGCAGAAGGGAGCCAGTAATTTTTTACCTTTTTTCGGTGCTGTTACCAATAATTCAGCAACTCATTTTCAAATGTTTAAACACAATAGTAGCTCTATAAAGACGTGCTTTTTATACATAACATAAAACTTAGTATGTACTTCATATTATACCGCCCGCAATCCGCGAAAGGGTACGCAGTCCAAGGAACAAAAGTTCCCCAAACGAGATTCAGCTATGTGATGTCCTGGTGCAAACGCATCCTAGAATGGAAGCCGTGGGGAAAAAAGCGCCCTCAAGGACGACCACAAATGCGTTGGAAAGATGACGTGAAGAAGGTCGCCGGTTCGAACTGGATACAAAGAGCACAACATAGAGAAGAATGGAAAAAATTGAAGGAGGCCTACACCAAAATGGTTGAAAAAGGCTAATGAAGAAGAAGAAGGTACATTATTTTTGATTCCCAGACCAACATTGGATATTTGTAATTTGTAAGATTTGTATGACAATAGCTCCCAATGTCGTTTTAGTGTGTAAGTAATGCGTAATAGACTAACTATTAAATGATTCCGAATGTAATCAAAATCTATTTTTGTAAATTTAAAAAAATATCGCTCATCTAATGTCTTCTTATTTAAATAGATGTTGTTATGGAATTATTTGTATTTGGTAACTTCTACCGTATTTTTTAGGTCCAAAATTCTTCTATCGTGTGTCTTGGAGGAACTATTTTTTTTTATAGATAAAAAGAAGCTTTTGTACTTTTTCAGGGTTCAAACTTTGAGCGACGAAGGTATGTATGACAGACAGTTTTACTAATAAGTACAGTGAAGTGTCTTACTTCACATTTTTTATAAAGTTTCATCAAACTTTCTTGGCGGCTTGTTGCATAATACCGCGTCGTACGTGTATTTCGTTTAGTCATCGACTATCAAAATTGTGTCCAATTCGTCTCTATCTGCTTCATGCCATTCGTTTTACTTTTTTTGCTGTCCGCTAACCAAATTCTTATTATCAGAATTAAGTTTACTTTTTTGCGGATTCATTTCTGTTTCTTTTGAAAATTTATAATTTCTCTATTCAATTTATTATAAGTTATAGCCTATAGTACATATTTTAAAAATTTCATTATTATCTGACTATGATACATGTTTACTTTGTAACTGTCACTCTCCTACAATATGCCGATATCATTTCGATGATCATTGATGATGAAACTTTTTAAACAAACCTGACGACGAATATAAGGTTTTAATATTTCCTGTTGCAATTTGCACACGTACATCGGAATTTGAACCCATAACTTTCTTGAATTGATTTTCTAACCATCCATCCTACCACCTCTCAGCCAATGCACCCGCTCGCAAAATTACAGTTTCCAACAAAAAAAAAGACGTAAGATCCTCGGAATGGTAATACTCGCTCTTATTGACAATAACGTCACAACGCATCACATCGATCCCCAATCCTGCTTGAAGTAACCATAATCACCTTTCTTACACTAATCCTCACAAGCAATTCTTGCTAATTCACACAAGCACAATCCAATCTGGCCCCAAGGGGCCAAAGTAGCCTAATAGAGAATTATAACAAACAACGGGTGCCAATTTCACACTTTATTAATGCCAGCATTAGCCGTAATCCTGGCCCGTCACGTGCCGAACGCTGTTCCCATAAAAACTGACACCCCACACAACAAAGCACCATTCAATTTTGGCCCCTCCATCCTAGATTTAAACGCGATATTGGTTTATTACAAAATGACTAAAGCCGATGGCGATTGCTCTTTTACAAACATTTGCAAAAAGGCACAAAATTCTGTACACTGATTGTGTGCGCGGTGTTCTAGAGATAATAAATATTTATATCGATATTTTTAACAGGAATTGCAGTTTTTACAAACATTTGCAAAAAGGCACAAAGTTCTGTACACTGATTTTGTGCGCGGTGTTCTAGAGATAATAAATATTTATATCGATATTTTTAACAGGAATTGCAGTTTTTACAAACATTTGCAAAAAGGCAAAAGTTCTGTACACTGATTGTGTGCGCGGTGTTCTAAAGATAATAAATATTTATATCGATATTTTTAACAGTAATTGCAATGTTTACAAACATTTGCAAAAGGCAAAAGTTCTGTACACTGATTATGTGCGCGGTATTCCAGAGATAATAAATATTTATATCGATATTTTTAACAGGAATTGCAATTTTTACAAACATTTGCAAAAGGCAAAAGTTCTGAACACTGATTGTGTGCGCGGTATTTCAGAGAAAATAAATATTTATATCGATATTTTTAACAGGAATTGCAATTTTTACAAACATTTGCAAAAGGCAAAAGTTCTGTACACTGATTGTGTGCGCGGTATTTCAGAGATAATAAATATTTATATCGATATTTTTAACAGGAATTGCAATTTTTACAAACATTTGCAAAAGGCAAAAGTTCTGTACACTGATTGTGTGCGCGGTATTCCAGAGATAATAAATATTTATATCGATATTTTAACAGGAATTGCAATTTTTACAAACATTTGCAAAAGGCAAAAGTTCTGAACACTGATTGTGTGCGCGGTATTTCAGAGATAATAAATATTTATATCGATATTTTTAACAGGAATTGCAATTTTTATCGATGTCAAGATGAATAAAATGTTGATCCAAGTTTTTCTCGTACATTTACACTAAAATGTACACTAATGTAAAACTAATGCCCATAGATAGCAGATGAAATTGGATCCAATGGATTTTTTCAACCAGTTTCAATAATTAATCCCTTGTATGTATTATGAAATGAAAAATACCGTTTGATTAAAACATTAAATTAAAATAGACGCATAGGTCAGTTATGTACAAAAAATTTACCTGTTATAATAATAATTTGATCTATCAGATAAAATTTTATAATCTACAAACACCCAAAGCCCAAAAATTACGATAAATGGATATTGTATTCTAACATCGACAAATCAGTATTTAAAAATATCGACAACTCTAATACAGTCTTGCGCAAAACCGCTTCGTTTCCCTCCAATTTTTGACAGCTACACAGATAAAGTAGCGCGCGCAGATTCCGCGGACCATAGATCACAGAGTAATGCGGTCACGCTCTATGGTATTAAGTGTCAGTTATCGTCTCCACGGGGCTTACTCGCGTATAATACATTTTTATGTTGCGTCCCCCCTGCAATAACAACATGAAGTGAGGTTTACACGGATTGAATACGGCATTATAATGAAATGATTCATATTTAAGTGAGTCCTCCCCTTGCGCGTTGTAATTTGATGGTGTCGGGGATCGGAAGCAATGTTTCTTATTAAAGTGGTGTTATGATTGCCGTTTTTATTGGTTGGTTTGGATTCATTTCTTAGATTTTTTACAAGTACAAATCATAAAAATTTGAGTACCTAATATATGTTTTATAATGATTAGATAGAACCCCAAGGGTTGCTTTTTTGGGACGGTTAAATTTTAATGAAATGCTCAGCTCAGTGGTTTCCGTAATATTCCGGCATCCCCGACATTAATATTAAATCGTGTAAGTATTTTTGAAGAAAACGTACTTATATTACTCATATAAATATTTTTCAAACACAGTTACGGTTTGAATATACGAATAAGTCTTGACTTAAATTAAATTGACTATGTACCTACTTGTAATAATATGAATTACAATAAAAACTTATTAAAAAAAAAAAATTAACCAAAGAATATACTTTTTATTAAATAATTATCGTTTGTATTGTCTAGTTACAAGTTTATTATTATACAATCTTTTTAGTATAATATTGTACTTTAGGTATTTTCGTACTTTCTATAGTCAATCCGCAACTCCGGGCTCTCCATAAGCATACGCTAAAGAATCTTACAAATAATATTGATTCTACAAGGCAATTTTAAACCTAAGACATTCCCACGAACATTTACCCAAATCGTATCAACAAGTAAACCCAGATGAGCTACCATGACTAAACTACAACAAATCGCTCCCAAAAAATCAGTCACGCGACCCAGAAATTTGACTAAACCCACTATCTGGTTCCCAGACTGCAATAATCCGCAGATAACGCGATAACCGTCCAGTAATAGTCCGAATATCTCCTTGATGCGTATGTAATGGGACGGCACGCGGCCGCCGCGCGCCGCGCGCTCTTACCGGGATTAGCACTTTACTCGGCGACTGTCCCTGGGCGGTTTGTTGATGTTTGATTTTAATGCGTAATACAGAGGCAGTAACTTGAGCCGAGTGTGAGTCGGAAACTGGCAAGATATAAACTATTGACATTGCGGATCAGTGTACGAACGTACAATCTTTCACATTTATGCTTAATCGATTATTTTTAACTCAATTACGCTATGACGACTGGGTGGAATTTAGTACTCATATTGATCTACCTAACTTACACTTTTATCACATCTTTATCTTGTGCGCTTAGCTTATTTTTATTTCTTTATTTTATTGGGATGCCAACATAAGATGGGTACAACACATACATTATAAATAACACAGACTATATAACAACTCCGTGGCTGATCTTACAGTAAGAGGCAAACACATCATCATCATATTCCTTTTTTATTTAATTCTCAAGTCTATCCTTTATCTAGTCTAAGTAATTAATAGTATATAAATTATATGTTAATTTACGTTAAGGTGATCAGTAGATATGGTTAATTTTAATTAAATCAGATTCGATTTGATATTATAAACCGAGCTACTGCTATTTAGCGGTACTGTGCCAATAGTCCGGGGAGCCCTGTATCTCACATTTAATTACTGATTGATCCGCAGATACGCGCATCACCCATAAATTAGACAAAGGTCGCGGATTTACAGGCGCAGTAACAATTTGCGAGGCCGCCCTTTGTTTGTGGGCGGCAGGGCGGTTTATGGGCTCGTACCTGGGCTCGTGCTGTTTACTGCGTGACGTCACCGATTAACAGTCCAGTGACGTATGTTGTGACGTACTTGTTTTTGCGGAGGTTTGTTTTAGTTGGAGAGCGGTGGATGTAGTTGGTGAAGCTGCCAATTGTAGGGGGTTTTAGAAATGAAATTCAATAAAATTAAATGACCTTTAATTATATAGGCTTTAAAAAAAAGTTCTCATAAATCGTCAGAACAAAATAAATATAAACCGAGAGAGCAATATACGTGTTAAGTGGAGGCTTGAGTTATTAATTAATAATATTTTATGCTTTCAAACAAATAAAATGTATACATTTGTAAGTACTAGAAAAACCACATTAGGATAACTTATACAAGGGGCTGTTTAATAAGTCAAGTGGTTAGAAACCGCTAAAGCTAAAGGCCGCGCGAGTTCGAATCCCGCTACAGAAGACATTCACGTGATGAACAAGGATATGTGTACCTGAGTCACTGATGTCATCTGTTAAGTAATGCTTAGACTTGCTGAATCAATGATCGTGGTAATAAATACATGGATAAAAAGTGATATAATGATGATCTTCGAATCATACTGGCGAATGAGGCCATCATCAAAAGAGAAGAATTAATTACGAGCCGCAGTGCAATATAATAAAAGAAGCTAGATTAAATACTTTTAATCTGGATTTTTCCATAATGTAAGCGTGGATTGATTTACTATTTGTAAGTCAATCCACGTCTGCATTCTGTATTGACAAGTCATCAAATAATCCATCAAGTAGCTACATAAGCAACGACCAAAACGATGCCGTAAATACCCATAAGTAAATAACTAGAGAACAAAGAGTTCGCGAGAGTGCATTCTTCATAGATATTTTCCCTAATTGTACGAGCCATAAACCATTTATTAAATAGCCACGCACACAGACAGACAAGGTTATTACACCTTAATAATCCCAGTCGTATTAAAAGGTTGCATCGTTAAGTTTGATGCACACTAAAGGCGGAATACTAAAGTTGACTAATGAGGGAAAGTTATGAATTTATACAAACGTTTGACATAGGGTGGTTAGATCATCCGTGTTTCTGTTTCCCGTAAATTGGGGTAGATTGTGATGTAAATCATAAAAAAAATATAGTTTATAATAATAATATAGTTTTTATTGTTAGTTTGATTTGATATAACAATTATAGTTTGATTTTCATTATCAAAATAACTTTTGATTGAAGAAACTATATGATTTTATTTATATATTCGTTTCATCACATATTTCACCATTAACAAACCTGTTTTATTTGACGCCATATTATTCCAATTAATATTCAAACATACTATAATTATTCCGTATTTCCTTAGGTTTCTGAATTTTATTATGTAGACGCTGAGCAGTCACTTGTTCAGGCTACACTTGGCTAAATGTGGTTAAAGAAGCTTGTCACTTCCTTCGACTCTGCTTTAATTCCTCTATGATCTAGTGCAGCGGTCGGCAACGCGCGGCCCGCGACAGTTTGTAAATAAAAGTCTCATACAAAAACATTATTGTTCCTTTTTCAAAATCACATAAAGTACCTACCTACAACAGATAGCTAGGTCTATTAGGTACAAAATGATTTTAAAAGTGCTTCCCGCCTTTATCTTTTTTTTCACTATGTGGCCCATATCTGCCAAAAGGTTACCGACCCGTGCTCTAGTGCTAGGATACCTACCTCTCACTTTGAAGGCTCGGGTTCGATTTCTGGTACAGGAAGCTACTTCTTGGTAGTCTTCTGACAGCCTTTTCTTCCATCAACTCTGCCTTGTCTGTCGGGGAATGCGGGCGCGATGGAGAGAGAGGGAGAGACATAATTTTTTATAGCATTGCGTGCAGTGTCCCCTGAAGAAGATTCGTCTGCGGCTGTGCGCATGCGACCGTGGTTGGCGCGTCATCAATCATTTCCTGGAACAATCGAGACATGTGCTCATCGCATTAATGTGGTGATGGGTGCCTTTTAATTCGTGAGGTCACATTTAATTGAGTTGGCTCTCGAGCGAGACTGACTTATTGAGCCATACCTGGTTTAATTGCCTGTATTATTTTCTAATTAATCATGACTCAGATATTAGCGATGTGTAGTAAGTTAGTTAGTTAATAACTTATTTTAAAATGTAAAACAACATGAAACCGGCCTCTGCCAAAGTAATATCCAGGTAGGTACATAAGTGTTATTAAATGGCATTTAACAA
The DNA here is from genome assembly GCA_951394215.1 of Glyphodes perspectalis. Lineage (NCBI taxonomy): Eukaryota > Metazoa > Arthropoda > Insecta > Lepidoptera > Crambidae > Glyphodes > Glyphodes perspectalis. Next base: position 13,321,537 of record OX596207.1, on the reverse strand, counting down.
TAACGGATATCACCAGTCCAATAAAAGACAAAACTAATAAGCCTTCTTATAAAACCAGCCTCCAAAACATTATATTTTAATTCCCTTCAAAATCTACGAGATAAACTTTCCAATAAAAAAAAAATCAGTCGAATTGAGAACCTCCTCTTTTTTTTAAGTCGGTTAAAAACAGATAAAACTTTCACTATACTGGTCAACTTAAAACAATAAACAAACGACAATAGCCAATCACTACACCGCACCTGTGTCTAAAAAAGTTACTAAATATCTTGTCAAATGCATATGTACATACATATATAACATCACGCCCATAATCCCCGAAGGGGTAGGCAGAGTCAAAGAGGCAGCATGCCCCTTCAACCACATTCAGCCAAAAATAAAGCCGGGCTGGGTTAGATGGAAAATTGTGAAAAAGCAGTGACAAGCGGCGGTGTCGCCTTCACAATCACACACCCAAAACTCGATAAACCATTAGTCGCCTTTTACGACATGCTGGGCAAGAACCACAGTTGGCATATTCTTTTTAAGTCTTAGTCCAAAGGTTTCACTAAAAATGGTTAACGTTGGTTGTGTAGTCATATAAATGGCCTCTATAGGCATATAAACCAACTGCCTCGTTGGTTTAGTAGCATGCGCCGCCTAAGGACCAAGAGGTCCCGGATTCAAATTCCAGGTCGGGCCAAAAATTTGTGGCTGGGTATTTCAATATTCAAATTACTCAGTAACAGCCCGGAGTCAGAAAGTTGGCGGTTTAATTAACCCCGTGCCTCGGAAAGCACGTTAAACCGTTGGTCCTGCGCCTGACCTTTCTCCGGTCATGTCGAATTGCTGTCTCACCAGACTATGAGAGTGAAGGAATAGAGAGTGCACCTGTGTTTTCGCACACACTTGTGCACTATAATATCTCCTGCGCAGTTGACTAAACCTCGTTGAGATTGGCCGCCGTGACCGATATCAGTTAGGAGAACATTATTAGTCTTATAAAGTATTGGAGGCAAAACAGAACTCGAAAACCAATTAAAACTGGCACAATATACGCATTCAAAACATTGAATAGCAACAGAATTCGGAAAGCTATAAACTCTGTTAATCAGGAATGACACAATGGAATGTCCGACAGCTCCGCGGAGATGCAGTCGTAATGCGCCATTCGATACGCCCAAATAAATCCTAAATCAATTTGTGGAATCGAGGAAAGATATCGTTTTATTGCCGATGATAGGCTGACTACACGTTAAGCAAACTACGGGACGAATTTTATCGATTAGATAAGTAGTTCGCACTTAATTATTTTTTTAAACGCAATCGTCCTGTACATATTATGCAATGTACATATATAGTCTTTATATTTTTAACGTAACCATAAAATTAAAACGTAGGCAATCCTGGTATTTCAATAAGGCCAAAGGCATTGTTTGTGTAGGGCTATATTAGTGACTAACTATTAAGTTGATTTTGGAAAAAAAGAAAAACTTATAGTATAATTTAATAATAGAGTATGTGTGTTATATCACTTTTTCTATCCTTTTGGTGTCGTATGTTAAAAACTTAAAGAATAACTTACAATAAAACTAACATAGAAGTTGGGTACTAATAAATTTTTCTAAAAGATGAAAATAATATTATTACCACCAGTCGCTCGACTAAGGAATGCCGCACTCACCCATATCTGTGTGAGCGGTGCGGTGTGCTGACATCATCACTTGGGCACCCTACAATCAAGGACATTGCATTCGCCCCACGCTGGGCAGGTCGCCCCAGGCGACTCGCGCCCATAATTAACACTTTTCACCGGGCGTCGTCCGCGCCCCCGGGGGCGCTAACCGCTCTAATTGTGTCTAAATAACGACCCTTCCTGATTGATCTCATTTTTTCACATTGACACTTTTAATTTATTCTACCTGTTACCATTACAAGTAATTTTGATTGTTGCTTTTTAGTTTTTCTAACGGCATCCAATTGATTTATTATTAATGTGCTTTTTATATCATCTGGATGATTAGGGGAATTATTTTGCAACCTCATTATCATATTCAGACAAACCGCCCTTAACCTTTAATACTCACAGGAAAATTAGTGCAGAAATGTGGTATCATTATATTTTTATTTATTTCTTATGCAAAACTGTACTAAACTCTGATTTTTAATTAGATGACTAAAGTGACAGCTGCCGGCGCACTTGATTTTTTTTAATGTTGCCAATTGAAGCGATGTTTGGTGACGCGATTGATTTTTTGTGACGAAATTGAATTATTGTGTCAGCGACATGATGGTTAACAAGGTTTTTGTTAATAAAATATTATTTAAAATAACGTATAATTTATTTACGAAAGTTTATATGATAAATATTTTTTCAAGTACTTTTGTTTTGATAAATATTTATATTCTATATCGAGGTCTAATGGCTTGGATGTGAAAATGTGGGTGGACAGGCGTAGATACTTTCGCGTTTTACAATACCAATAAGGTTCTACTTAAGTACATTATGTAGATCCTTATTGGTACTGTACAAGTTAAGTACTTATTTTTTTTTTTTCTATCTGTGTCCCTTGTGTGTGTCTCGAATAAAGTTTTTTTCTGTTTATTCTATTCTATAGGATTTGACTGGCTCGATGGTACATTTGGTTGTGACTCTGCCTTATGCACCAAGAGTTGTGGGTTCGATCCCCAACCAGGACAAACATTCGTGTGATGAATACTTGTGTTTGTCTGTGTCTTGGTGTTAATATGTATTATATAAGTGTATTTTTGTTATACCACTGTTGATTGTGTCGTGTTGTGATGTAGTCTGATATTTATTTATTTATTTACATGTAGAGTAAAGTATCTACTCTATGTACTTTATATTATGTAAAGTTAAACTGTGTTTGGATTACTTTATCATCAGCAATGTTATTGGTTAAAATGTATGCAATAATGCAATGTAGTTTATGCGATAAAGATGTAATTTATGTAAACAATAACAAGCACAATCTCAATTACATCAGTTATGAAGTACCTAAATAATTATTTTCGAAGTAGGTACATTATTCATGCCAATTTGCTTTATGTATTCAAAAGCTACACACTTTTGAATATTAGCCCCATAAATTGTTTGAATCCTTTGTCAGAGCTTCATAGAATGTAAAAATAGTTTTAGTATAGTTAAAATTAATAATGAAAAAATATGTAGTCGGTTGATTAATTAAAAATATACCAATGTATAGACTGAAATAAGGATAAATTGTAATTAGGCATCTTAACACAATTCAAACTAATACCCAGAACCGAACAGACAAAGTAGGAACCTCAATCTTAACTGGTGTTTTCAATTCAGTAGTTAGATATGGTATACTTAACTTACTTAAGCATTAAAGCTCTTAGTCATCATCCTCCTAGCGTTATGTCCCGTGCTTGGACAGGGTCCGCTTAGACCATTAAAGCTCTTAGTAAGGTCCACATTAGGTCGTATCGTGCCGCAAAATCAGTTGTAACTGAATCGTCTTGCACCTGACAGAACATCGAATCGAACCCAGGAAAATTCTATAAATCGAACCTTTCAATGAAACGTTAGGAATGCGCGTGACCAATCGCCCGCTATCGACATCGATAAAAAACCGAACACCTTCCAACGGAAACGGAGAACCACGACAAATGAGAATGGCTCTCGAAATTGAATAAGTCGATATCACCAAACCTGGGATTGAAAGCCGATTGTCGAAGAAAAAAATCGATCGATTTACTGAACCGATTCTAAACTGTGAAAACGTTAAGGATTCCAGATGTATTCTGTCGATGAAGTTATCGATGAAACATTTAACATACATATGGAAGTACAGATAAATGTTATTGCTATGTTTACGACTCCTATTAATATACAAAGGTACTATACAATCGACCTACATGTATCTTATCTCATACATACCGGTGGACTCAACAATGTGGCTTCCCACATTGTTGAGTCCACCGGTTTAATAGTTTCATACAGCGCTATACAACGTTATTAAAATAAAAGCTATAATATAACGTGTAATGGTTATATCGATGTATTTCAATTCTGTTAGTCGTCACCTGCAACTTTGTGCGTATAGACCTGGTAATGTTTTTTCCGCAGCAAGTGTAGGCTATGTGCAAAATAGTCCCTTCTTAATTGATGAATGAGTATATGTGTTTACAATATGACGTATGCATGCATACCCACACATTTTTTTTTGGAAAATAGACTTAAAATAGTAGGTATTCGATATTTGGTATTGGACATTTTAACTCAAAGGTCACATGAACGTATAAAAAAATTGGTCTCGAAACATATAAGTATCGAACATAGATCGACATTAAAGGCGTTTACTTACCAATACTGTGACCATTGTAAATTTTTTTTTTTTTTTTTGGTTAGTCAGGCAGACAACTAACCTAAAAATCACCCGATCGTCATATAAAACTTCAAATTTCGAATTTCGCAGTTCGGACTCAGTTCATCCTATTTATCGACTACTAGCCCTCGATATCGACGGAACCAGGATCATCACAAACTCCGGAACGATGGAGAATGACGTTTCGAAACGGTAGCCGGAGTCGCGGCAGGGGGCGGAGCTCGTCCGCCATTTTTATTTTTATTATTTTTTAGCCCTTGTTTATCCAGCGGTACGTCGCGGCTCACTGGCCAGCAATCAATAAATACTGTGACCGTAAAGCGGACGAATTAAATACTACGTCGGCCATTGTACGGTCACTAACTCGGATACAGAAGGTGCAAACTTTTAGACTTCTATGTACTGTGAATCCAATTGCACCCAATATGTTATGACCTAAGATCTTAAATCGACTGAAAACAATTAGTTCCCTGTTTATCCCTGTAACGAACACTAAGTTAGGTACTTTACTAGGTAGCGGTGGTAGCTCTATGGTAACACGCGCCTCTTAACCGAGGAGTGCGGGTTCAAACCCGGGTACGTACCTACCTCTGGATTTTTCAAGTCTATGTACGTATTTATACCACTAGCTCGGTGAAGGAAAACATCGTGATGAAACCTGCAAATTCAAACATCTTTGGATTTGTAACCATGATCCAAAAATTGTCTGGTTCCCTTTTCTTAGGGTTACGAAGGTCAGATCGGCAGTCGCTTCAATGTAATTACCAGATTCACTAAATTCTGGATCATGGTCTAAGCAGACCCCGTCTAAGCACGGGACATAACGTTAGGAAGATGATGATTAGGTACTTCACTAGAAGTGTGATAAGTGTTTTTTTTTTAACTATAATATTGAATATAATTTTGACAAGTAATCTATACTTACTAATATTATAAATTGCTTGAATGCGCTAATTTGAGGAACTACTAGTTCTATTAAGTGTAAGATAGCCCATTTATCGAGGAAGGTTAAGGCTAAATAACATTTACCATAAACGCAGGTGAAACCACAGCTAGTCTCACAATATTGGTCGGATTCCAACCTATCCATGCAGTTCTATGATAATCAAAATCACTTTCTGCAAAAGACCCAAGTTTCTGCTATTGTCAATACGGGATTAAGCATAGACAACACTTCTTGAGCTACCTACAACACGAGTGATCCTTTTTTTCTTAACATAACATAACATCACGCCCACAATCCCCGAAAGTGTAGGCAGAGCCAAAGCTGACCCCTTAAACCACATTCAGCCAAAAAACAAAACTGGGCTGGGTTAGATGGAAAATTGTGACAAAGTAGTGGCAAGCACATACCCAAAACCCGATATACCATTAGTCGCCTTTTACGACATGCTAAGCAAGAACCACAGTTGGCACATTCTTTTTAAGTCCCAGACCAACATGGGACGATGGGCTGGGTTAGATGGAAAATTGTGAAAAAGTAGTGACAAGTGGCTAGCTCGTTGCCTACACAATCACAAACCCAAAACCTCATATATCAGTAGTCGCCTTTTACGACATGCTAGGCAAGAAACACAGTTGGCAAATTTTTTTTTTATTCCCAGGTCAACATGGGACTGATTTCTCTTAACGTTTTTAAAATTAAAAACTCTCTTCATCCCTGTGTACATGCATACATCTTTTGCTAAAATTGTTTACGGCTAGCGGGACTACGGGAGCGGTGGTAGCTCAATGGTAAGGACACGCGCCTCTTAACCGAGGAGTGCGGGTTCAAACCCGGGCACGTACCTCTGGATTTTTCAAATCTATGTACGTATTTATACCACTAGCTCGACGGTGAGGGAAAACATCGTGATGAAACCTGCAAATTCAAATAACTTTGGATTTGTAACCATAATCCAAAAATTGTCTGGTTCCCCTATCTTAGGGTTACGAAGGTCAGATCGGCAGTCGCTTCAATGTAATTACCAGACTTGCTACATCCTGGATCATGGTATAAGCGGACCCCGTCTAAGCACGGGACATAACGCTAGGAAGATGATGATTAGACACCCAAAGTCCAAACGTAGAACATTATAGCACTATAGTATATATAATATATATATACACAATATTGTGTTTAAACCATCTTAACATAGCAACTACAAATAAACGGTGATCCTTCTGTACTGTCGTCTAATTTCTAAGCAGCAAAATTAAATACCGTGCTGTCATTCCAGGCAGGTACGGTCACGACTCAATGGGCTTAGTGGCGTAATTAAAATTTTTCATAAAAAACCTCGGGTTGCCGAAACGCGAGGCCCGCTCAGAGCGAATCGCTTTTCAATGAGTGGCGCAAAAGCAGAAGGCGTGTAATTCATCAGGTCTATGAACCAGGCTTTAAATAACTTCGGTAACTTCCTCGATAACGTGGTACAGAGCTAGTTTGTAGCCTGATCACCGTAGTCGAAATCGGTTAGGATAATGATGAGATGATAAATATGAAAGAACTATGGCAGCTCGATGGTAAGGGCACTTGCTTAACATATGAAGAGAACTAGTGCAAACTACGTTCCTATGGGTATGTACACATACATACATACATAACATCACGCCCATAATCCCCGAAGGGGTAGGCAGAGTCAAAGGGCCAGCATGCCCCTTCAACCACATTCAGCCAAAAATAAAACCGGGTTGGGTTAAATGGAAAATTGTGAAAAAGCAGTGACAAGCGGCAAACCTGTCGCCTACACAATCACACACCCAAAACCCGATATACGATTAGTCGCCTTTTACGACATGCTAGGCTAGAACCAAAGTTGACATATTCTTTTTAAGTTCCAGACCAACATGGGACAGTGGGCTGGGTTGGATGGAAAGCTGTGAAAAAGGAGTGACAAGTGGCTAGCTCGTCGCCTGCTCAGTCACATGGGTATTTAAAAATCTAAATACAGATTTATACTTCTTCGGTGGTAAGGGAAAAATCGAGACATCGCCGTTCAAATAACTTTGGATATGTAACCACGAGCCAAACAGTCTGGGTCCCCAGTTTATGGATTACGAACATCAGATAGGTATAGCCTCAGTTACCAGATTCGCTAAATCCTAGGTCGTCGATCAAAGCACTGAACATAACGCAAGGATCTGATGAACTTCTTCTATGTACCTATAACAGAACAGATTTATCAAGTTCGTCTTTTAAATATAAATAACACCACTAAATTACCAATAAGTGGCGTATTTAATTCTTTAGGGAATGATTACCCTTTTAAAAGTATGTACGCTTTTACCATAGGTTTCAACATTATATTTTGACTGGCCCGATAGCGCATTCGGTATTGACCCGGCCCCATCGCCTAAAGTTTGGTTTCGATCCCCACCCAGGACAAACTTTCGTGTGATGAATAAGTACTTGTGTTAGTTCTATGTCTAAGTGTTCATATGCAATACTTAAGTATATATTTGCAACAATAACAACCACCACTGTTGTATCTGATATCCGTAACGCAAGTGCTTAAGCTACTTACTTCGGAGTCAAATCAATGTATGTGATGTAGTCTGATATTAATTGATTTATATTATACCTGGGTTTGATGGCACACATTTTAATATGCCTTCCTTATTGTTTAGTCTGCTTAGTTTTAGACCTTTTCTATTAAATGGCATACTAATGGCACTACAGCAAAATAAAATAAACTCACCACGTACATTTAGTAATTCCCTGAGAATCTTGGAATCACCATGACATTTCTTGAAGATCAGAAAACTGTACATCTTACCTCAGATGTAAGAGAGTTAAAGAGCTAATAGTTCAGAACGTCTCAGAAGAATCAATGAGTTTTATTGCGTTTTATATCTTTTTTTGTTACACAAACATTAAATACTCGAAACTAATGGTTGTACTTAGAAAAACCGATTCTGCAACACGCTCTTCAGTTCTCAATGAAACTTATCAATGAATGAATCAATAAGGGCAGCATCTTAGCCCGGGTCAATAGAACGGAAGCATGCTCGATACAAATCACTTGAGTCAAAGGCCGGTGTTGAAATAGGGCATGCACAAATTATGCACTTTATCTCAAGCAAGCAAAGTTCATAATTAAGATAACATAATGGCCGTTTACTTTTGGTGGACACCGTTTGTCTTCGCCGACGCTACCAGCGAGTCTCGATTTCATTATTTATTTCAAATCGATAACACTTGTGTTTTAATTTGGGCACGGAATTATTAACGTTATCGTTTAAAATAATTAGGGCATCCGACCTAATAATATCATTCTTTTGGGTATTTTCGGCTTATTTACATTCATTAATGGAAACTGATATGTTTATTGGTACAAGCTTCCTTTTAAATTGCAGTTATTTCACTTGTGCTCAAATAATACGTTAAATTTTACTGTTATTAATCTAACAAGTAAAAATACAAAGAAAATATATTTAGCGGCAAAAATACTATTCTTGCAGAATAAAAGTGAAATGAAAAAAAAAACTTTAAATGAAAAGTGCGAATACTTATATGTCTGTCTGCCTATATCTGTTACCTCTTCTCACCTAAACCACTGAACTGATTAGGATAGTAGTTTTTATCACAGAAATCGTCCTTTAAGCGGGTGATAGGGCGATAAAAGTTTGTATGTGTAATCAATAAAAAGAACTAATAAAGGAACGGGTCGCGGTCAAAATGTAGTTTCTAATAAAAGTTAAAATTTTAACTACATAAATAAAAACGTTGCAAAAGTTTAATTGTTTAAATAAAGTTTTACTATTTAATGTTGATAATTAAATACCAAATGTGTACTAGGTACTTAGATTTAATTTATTCTACTAAAACTAACGATTCTTAGATTACAAAACTTTATTAACCGGGTAACAGCCTGCGATAGTTACATCTACCTATCAGTACAAGTTAATAAGAAACTGTATTGGCAAGACTGTTGGTGATGGATTAATAACTTCAATGCAATTTAATTGAAGCGAAACGTCGAAACGAAATACAAATTGAGATCGCTGCAGCCGCTCATCCCGCAATGATCGATATTCTATAACGATTTTTATCTCAAAATTAATGGACAGTAGCGGGTAATCATTAATCAATCGATAATTAACGCATGTGCGCAAAACACATTCGCACTCTCAATTAACAAGAAGATCTATAAAGATAAAATGCAAATTTTCACCTTCACGGCCATCTTTTATATTCTCTATCTCTTTCCCACTTGTATTTACCCTTTCGCAGCTATCCTGTTCCCACACAGGCTCGTTTGACAGCGCTCCATAGCTCCTCCAGATAATTTTGACGCCTCCGGTCATCTCTTTCACACCTACGTAATTTCGAGGCCGTTTCTCTTATTTTTTAAAATAATAAACGTTCAGAAATAAATAAAGTGTGGGTTTCTCTTCATATTTATTGGTTGGCGCAATGGAGTCGTTATTTTCGGCGGGAATTAATCGAATTGATTACGCTGTCTTTGTTGAATAAAGGGCAGTTGTTTAAGGCCCGAATGTAATTATTTCATTAATAAACACTTTGGATGAACGCTAATGGAAATGTTACAACCTGTTAGCGTTGCGCTTTTGATTGGAAGTAATAAAACAAGTTCTATTTTTTTATTTAGTGTTCGTTCTACTTGTCTGTATGGTCATAATTAGTCGTTTATTTATGTAGTTATGACTATTCAGCAAATATTTATAATCATTTTGAGTTAGAACTTGTAACCTTTTGAAAAACTACATTTTGCAAAAAAACAACCTGAATTGCAATAACACAAACTAATAAAACAAGTGATGATTATTATCAAACATTAACTGTTGCTTTTGAAAATAATTTTCCAAGTTGTGACAAGTCAATTACTCTGTCTCTAGTACTCTTGTCTTAAGTTACTAATACGGCATCTTATATCATAAGTTTACTCGTGTTAATTAACAAAACGTAGTAGAGGACACGTGTTTTAATCACGCTGTGGTAGGGCCTGTCCTCCAAAGATGTACGACTTCTAGGAACACTAACACCGGCTAGTCTAGACCGCTCGTTTACGCAATATGTAGGTCGCAACTGAATGAGCGAGTGTGTTCAATGGGCGATAATGGAGTATCGCTGTTATTCAATGAGCGTTAATAATAATATTAATAATTAACAACGCGTATCAGCGCCGATGCACAAATCATTACGACCGTCTTATGTTTTATTGTCCAATTAAATTTGTCGGGATGGGTTTAGGTTGGAGTGAAGCAGGACCAGTATAGTAAATTCTATGCAGCGATTCATATAGTTGGAAGGGTCCTTGGATTCTGAGGATTCCAATATAATAAATGGAGTATCTGGTAATGGTTGATGTTTTGATGGCATAACTTATTTAATTGTAGTACACAAGTCGACTACGTTATAGGTTTGTGTTTATCGAAAACAAAAGTACCACGAACAAGACAGATCGATAGCTTCGTGGACACAAGACTACACACACCTACAATGTAACTGATGTGTAATACAATTAAAATAACCTATATCATTAAAACGTCAACCAGTATCATTCAATCATCACCAGATACTACATAAATATCGAATCGGATAACTGCCTTGTTAGCCTATTGGTAGCATGCGCTGCCTAAAAATCAAATCAACCTCAGGATAGCCCAAGAAAATTGTAGCTGGGTGTTTCAATATTTTTAATTTCTCAATACCATCCTAGAATAAGAATGTTGGCGGTTTTAGCCCCGTGGCTCGAGAGGCACGTTAAGCTGTTGATCCTGCACCTGATTTCTCTTCAGTCATGTTGGATTGCCGTCTTAGAGACAGTGCACCTGAGTTTGCATTAGTAAGTGATGCCATGGTATGCCTCGTTTTTTTTTTATATTTAAGATGCGGGAAACTTAAAGAGGGGTTATGGAGAGAGAATACTTTTTGAAGGTCCCTGAGTTAGAAGATGGGACCTTAAAAGAGCTAATTACTCTCTCTCTACCTATGTCTTTTGTTATTGACGGGGTGACCCTACATATCCCTGTAGAAATTTCGGGCGTATATCATCACAGCAGATATATGTATGTAGGTATTGAATACCAGCTGGTTCCGTCGCGCATACATGTGTCCTGCTCAAGCGCATCGATGTCAAAGGAACTGTTGGCTACGAGCGCTATCGATTTCATATTGCAAAAGGTTATCGCGCTTCCACGAGATCCACTCGCGAGCTGCATCCGTTTCTATTGATAAACCCAACGCGATGTTTAGAGTCATAGCCATATATTTGCTATATGTATGTATATACATACAAATTTAATTCTATTCGTAGGCAATTGCGCACTTGAGAAACCGACCAGTTTCAAACAATGTTTGTGAGAGCCCAATTACAAATTTTAGGAAAAGACAAATAGGATATCACAAAAATCAAATTATTTCCTCAGTGCATATTTTGTGCAGACGCATATTTGTGGTCGGACAGTGTCTGTCGAATCAAATAGTTTGTGACACAAATGCGAAAAAATTCGATTAATAATAAAAAAAAAAAATCTTTATTGCTCAATAAAAATAAAACATAGTGCATTGAGACAACTCCAGAAGGTAATATATGTCGGTTGTTTACGTATTCAAACTCTATGTCATTTAAACATGTATTTTGCAATACATTCGGTCCAGATATTATAAAAGCCATGTAATTTAGGCAGGTATTGAGCAATGCGGGTATCGGTTAGTATCAACTACCCAGTAGCAGCGGCCCGCGGTTTCACCCGCGTAGTTCCTGTTCCTGCGGGAATACGGGGATAAAATATAGCCTATGTCACTCGCTGATAAAGTAGCTTTCCATTGGTGAAATAATTTCTCAAACCAGTCAAGTAGTTTTAGAGCTTATTCAATTCAAACAATCTTTCCACTTTATAATATTAGTGGGTATAGATTTGTGTAGGCGACAAGTTAGACACTTGTCACTACTTTTTCTCAATTTTATCTAACCTGGGTTGCAGTTATTATTTTGGTAAAAAAGAGTCAAGGGATTGTTGCCTTTCTTACTCTTACGTGTTGTTTTTCTGATACTTATGTTATGATTTAAATGGCGAACATCTCTGAAAAAAAAAACAGAGTTTCCTTCAAAGTGACCATTGCGGTAAGGCCCTTTCTTAAGGAATTTTATCGTCATACTACAATGAAAAAAATATTTCGACATTGTAATGTTACGCGTCGATGTAACTACTACGTAGATGAACCATTAAATCTGCGAGATAACAGACATTTTCTATCTAGGGATCCACACACTAACAAATTTTAGAATCGACAATTTTCTACTATGTAGTCTAAGTACATATGTACTAAATGTACTTATAAAATAAGTGATTGTAAAAGATCATGTCTAATCGCTAATCTGCATTTAATATTAATAAATCACCAATCAATTTTAATTTACACAGACATTGTACGTGCCGGTGAAACGTGCTCTCAGAAACAGGATCGTAAAACTGATACTTGCATTTCATAGTTCCAATAATGACAATAAAACTGTTATCTAAATGAACTTGGGATTTATCGACATAGTTAACTGCTTCAACTTCGTCAGTTCTGACTTTGATATTGTAGTAGATGATAAATTAATTATGTACAATACTGTGCTCTACAGATGTTCGACTTAAGTTTTAATGCCGCTTCTCTTTCTTATTTTCCCGCTTCGTCCGTGTAGAAGTCAATTCTGTTAAAGAATGTTTATCCAAAATTTGAAGTAGATTGGACCAAGGAATCACGCTGTCACCCAAATTTAGGCAAAAATAAAACTGGGCTGGGTCAAATGAAAACTTGTGAAAAAGTAGTGTAACAATCTGAAAACCCGACACACCATTAGTCGCCTTTTACGACATGCTAGGCAATGAACACAGTTGACACCTTTTTTTAAAGTCTCAGACCATATGGGACCTTTAAGCCATATTTAGCCAAAAATAAAATAGTCTCTTCCTACCGCGCTAGGGAAATGGCGTAAAGATTATTTAGTTTGAAATAGAGTCGGGTTAGATTTTTATAATTATCTGGGAATACCCACGGCTAGCTCCATAGTGCAAGCCACATTCTCTGGACCTTAATTTTTTCAAAATCAACCTTAGGATTTTAACAAATAGGACCTTACAAGATCAGCCCTTATCTGGGTGTTTGGCGAGCCGCTTTCTGTCTTCATAACTAATTGAGTAAGAACTTTTCTTTTAGACTGGCCCGTTGGTCGAGTGGTCAGAGATTCTAGCCACGAAAGCTAGGGTCGCGGGTTCAAATCCCGCTAGGAGCCAATGTTTCGTGTGATGAACATGGATAATTGTAGTCGAGTCATGCATGTTTATAAATGCATATGCATGTACTATTTAAGTATGTCTATCCGTTCACCTTGTATCTATAGCACAAGCACAAGCTTAGTTTGGGACTAGGGAATGGGTGTGTCAGTCTGAAGAATTTATTATTATTATTGTTGTCTCCTTTTGGATATCGCGGGAAGTGTACCTTCCCGGTCCTTCGGAAGGCTTGCATGGAGGCACAGGCCCAACAGACGAGACCCCTTGAGACGTTTTAATATGAGTGTGTGATGGAGGAGTACACCGGACGGATTTTACTCCTGCGTACCTATACCATAATACACTCAGTAGTAACACCCGGCAAGTGCAGCACTATCGTAATAAGGTGGTAACAAAAAAAAAATGGGCTATTGCAATGGATTCTTGTGGAATGAAAAACTGGGCTAATTATTATATTATGTATTAATTAATGATTTTAACTTTGCCCTTAATTGGTGGAATTTTGCCAAGTGCGAATTCATCTTCCTAGCGATATGTACCGTGCTTAGACGGGGTCCGCTTAAACCATGATCCAGGATGTAGCGAGTCTGGTAATAACACTGAAGCGACTGCCGATCTGACCTTCGTAACCCTAAGATAGGGGTACCAGACAATTTTTGGATCATGGTTACAAATCCAAAGTTGTTTGAATTTGCAGGTTTCATCACAATGTTTTCCCTCACCGTCGAGCTAGTGGTATAAACACGTACATAGATTTGAAAAATCCAGAGGTACGTGCTCTTGTTTGACCCCGCACTCCTCGGTTAAGAGGCGCGTGTCCTTACCATTGAGCTACCACCGCTCCTCTGACAAGTGCGAATAAATATCCAAAAAATTCACTTTTCCGCCCATGAACATTTCTTACAAAAGGGTGACAAAGGTTTTTCTTCACGTAAGATATAGATAAGGTATTTACAATATCAACAGCTGATATTGGTCGGCCCGGGACGCGAGGCTCAATCCTCATAACCGAAGCACAATAACAACTATAAAACCCGTTTATCCGCCATTATTTTTCACTACATTCTGGCGCGCAGCCAGGCACGCATTTGGGGCAACGCATTCGATAGGGATTTACAAAATTGTAACACACTAGCTAACGACTCGGCTTCGAATAGATAGTTCGCCAATTAGCGCTAGTTATTTCTAAGTAAAACGCTATTCGTCGTTTGAAATAAGTGCATTTGCATGGAACTCAGTTCAAAATTATTTTTGGCTGAACATTTAAGGACCATCGCTTTTTGGACTCCCCATACCCCTTTAGAACTGCAGGTGCAATGGATTTATTTATGTAATAAGTCCAAAGTATATATGTTGGTTTATACGAGTAAGTAGGTAGAACTGTTATTAGTTTTTAAGAAGGTAAAATGTTGTGTCAATCTCAGGAGAAGTTTTAGATGTTCTCCGGTATCTATTAATTGCAAAATTAGTAAGTAAATGAGTTTATGTAAATTTTTACAAAGAATTAGGACTAACTTCGTCTTAAACATATATTCAAACTAGCTTCTGCCCGCGGCGTTGTTCAAGTGGTACATCGACGAAACATTATATAAATGGTATTCTAATGTATAAGCAATATATATCATTATATACTAGTGTAAAATATCATTAAAATCCATACAGTACTTTTTGCGTGAAAGAGTAACAAACAACGATACATCCACCCATCCATCCATCCATACAAACTTTCACGTTGATTGATTTTTATCAAAAACATTAAAGGATTTCATTACCCTTAGACAGCTACAGTCCAAGCCATACTCCTGATGCATGTGATTAACAAATTAATTTATCAAAAACTAAATGGCGGCGGTTAAAATCAGAATGTTTTACATCTGAGATCAGACGTCGGCTTTTTTTCACGCATTGTACAATCGCATCATAAAGCTCTTGTCATATCGCGCAATCAGTTCATGGGGGCGACCCCCGACCCCAGGCAGACCCCCGGCCGACCCCCAGCCCCTGAGTCCCGCAATGTATCGCACTATCGCTCGCACCTATATAAATCGGGATGTCCATTCCCGCCCGGGGCTCTTTTTGATCTGGCGCGCGCTTAAGTTATGGCCCCCCGGTGACTGTCCCTGATGCATGGTTTGTTTGCATGTGTTCATACTCAGGAACTAGCAGGTACAACGTACGTCACAGGTGCGATTTAGATCGGCGACTAATATGAGGAGCAAAGAAAAGTACGCGGTTATTTATTGCTTTAGCTGCATAGGGTTAAAACGTTAGATGGAAAAAGTTAAGTTTTTGCTATGATTGGACATGGGTTGGGCAGCCGAAATATAATCTCCACTTATTCATGCTAGCCGCGTTCAAGTTAAGTAAAGAGAACTCGAAAACTCCAATATCAGGATTGATAAAATAATAGATCCCAATCACGGACTAGCAAAAAAAGAAGGACTCCACGTTATCATACCTACTATAGCGTGAAGCCACGTTTATGCATGTGTGAGTGAGATACATAAGGATACCAGATATCGGATATCTGTCATTTGGAGCACTAATTATGTCAATGTGTGACGTAAGTTGCGTGTCAAGGTGGAGCACCTGAGGAGCTTCAATGTCTAGTTAGTGGCGCGGAGTCCTTCTTTTTTTACTAGTCCGTGGTCCCAATATATCAATTCGCCAAAGTAGGTACTTTATATCTAGAAGTATTAGAATTTAGTTTTACTAAATTCTATAATTTCACAAGCAATAGGACTTAGGTTCCCCAGTGATTTCGACTAGTAAATTGTTTTACATATGTATTATTTAAAATTGAAAGCAAAAATGATTGTACACTTAGTGTGCGCCACCAGGAAATTTTGTTGAATCCTCATTTAGAAACTAAACTGGAGAAATCAAAAACGTTTATTATCTTCATAAGTAAATATCCGTTTTAATTTTTTTCTTTATTTATGACACAGCTGCCTTAATAAACACGTAACAATTTTTTATGTTCTGTTCTGTAATTACCCTGAGAATAGGTATACCTATGCGTGTCTCCTATCATTGAGCACATGATTAAGGATGCTGATATTTACATCACTAGCTCATGGCCTGGCATCAAAGATATCTCGAGAATTAATACTACAAAAAACAATAATAAGATACTAGCAGCGCCCCGCGGTTTCACCCGCGCAGTTCCCGTTCCCGTAGGAATACGGGGATAAAAGATAGCCTATCTTACACGCTAATAAAGTAGCTTTCCATTGGTTAAACAATTTTTCAAATCGGTCCAGTATTTTCATTCATTATTAAGTCTCAAAACAACATGGGACATAATAAAAATACATGCCGTCGTCTATAAGTAAAGATGGATCACTTAACTAAAAGCAACAAAGAAGATTAAGAAAAAAAAAAACTATTTCTCGTCGCATAAAGCGGTACTTCTCACTCCTGTCGCCAAATACTTTGCTTTAAATAAACAATAAAAGTAACCATTTCCTCTCAGCGTGTTGCAGTACAGTAGTAAGTACAATAAAACTATTGGTGTGCTCCTTAACCATGAATCATCTTTATGGGCAATTCCGCAGTAGATTTCGGCAATTTGGTGAATTATCGTCGCCGGTATATAGCCTATTCCTATTCCGTGAAATATCGCTCGATGACGTATCTACCTACCAGTGATTCCGAGAAAGACTTTATGCTCTCTTGTGTATGAAATGGTCATAAGGTAAAATATGACATCTCACAATATTTATGTATTCTCTTATGTACACAATATGTATGTTACTTATAAATTCTAATGTTTCCTTGTTGTAATGAACAAGGTACAAATAATTATTCATGTAGGTTTTACAAAAGAAGTTATGAATGGTTTTGTGACACCTTAGCTTTCCAGACTTCTTCTTTTGAAATGATAGTCTATTTCATTTGATCATTGTCAAAGATCTGTTGCAAAATTTTATGGCGGGAGCTGAAACATAAATTTGCTTAAATTAAGTGTACTTAAATCATGCTTATTGTGGACTAACAAAATCTGACAGTGTTTCTAAGATTATTTATTGTCCAATTACAGAATCATTGATATACAGTACTACACTGTCTTCAAGCAATATTAGGAATATAAGTAAACATACCTACTTACACAACAAATGTTCAGCATAACTGACGTCACTGATGACATTTTGTAGGCTACATCTGACTACCAAAACTTTGAAAGAGACATACATACATACCATCACAGCCATAATCCCCGAAGGGGTAGGCAGATTTAAAGTCCTTTAACCACATTCAGCCAAAAACAAAATGGGCTGGGTTAAATGGAAAATTGTGAAATAGTAGTGACAAGTGGCTAGCTCGTCGCCTTCATAATCACACACCCAAAACCCGATATACCATTAGTCGCCTTTTACGACATGCTAGGCAGGAGATATAGTTGGCACATTTTTTTTTAGTCCCCGACCAACATAGGACAAATGCCATAATTAGTAGTTAATAAAATAATAGTACTTAGTTAACTAACATAATTCTACTGTAAGATCGATAATTGTCATTATCTAGTAGCTCTATATACAAATCAATAATAAGAGGGCAGTCGATTTAATATACTTAATAATTAGGCAACTGACAAGCGGACAAAAACACGCGATAAAACATCTTGTTCCACAACAGTAACGACCAAAACAAGGATGGGGCAAAGGTGCTTTGATAAAAGTTTTGTATTAATTTGCTGCGTCGGAGAGCTAACGTATAACGCGGCCATTTTTTATGATCACTCTGATTTAGTAGGAATCCTAATAATCATTCTTTTCAACCAACTTCAAAAAAAAATGAGGAGGTTCTCAATTCGACCGTATATATATACATTTTTTTTTTATTATAGCAACAAATGTAGATACGATAAAAACGCCGCATCAATAAGCTGTGATGCGGCGATTTTATCGCCGTATATATTTTAATGAACATATATTTTAATGAAAATTGCGACTTGCCGTGTGAGAATTTCGTATATTAATTAATAATGTGGTTACTCAGTTGTTATGTATTTATTGTAGGAAATATATATATAATATGTTAATGTGTACTATATGCAATTTGATTGAAGTTAGTTGATGAAGTAAGTGGATATTTAGAAGGATATTTATGGAGAATAGTATAGCACAGGAGTTATAATACACCACAAGTCAAACCCTTAACGCTATAGTTTTATCTTAACAAAAATCTAGTTTTATACCTACAAACAGTACACGATATTGGTTAGGTTAGGATCACATGTTTTATAACAATAAATCCAAAATACCTACAGTTAATATTTATTTAAAATATAACGTAAGGATCGTGTCATATGGCGTTCAGTTCTCTCTGGCTACCCCGCTAGGAAAGTGGCGTGAAGTTAAGTTAGTTAGTTAATAAATATAACTAAAACGAAGTAATAAAAGCAAGATTTTTAAGACATCTCCTAGCGATATGAATCGAGTAGTCGACCTATCGCTTTATAGTCGGTCTCTATGATATGAAGGTTATCTGAACGTAATAAATTTGAAGCAAATCTTTTTTTCATGTGACCGCCGTCCCGGTC
The DNA here is from genome assembly GCA_951394215.1 of Glyphodes perspectalis. Taxonomy (NCBI): domain Eukaryota; kingdom Metazoa; phylum Arthropoda; class Insecta; order Lepidoptera; family Crambidae; genus Glyphodes; species Glyphodes perspectalis. Next base: position 13,302,409 of record OX596207.1, on the reverse strand, counting down.
GTATTATTGAATATTAATACCGATTCCGTCGCAATTAGGAATTGAGGTTGAGCGCTTTTTGGAGCGTTCTGGGGTCACCCTTTTAATTTATTTTGGTAAACCGACGTCGATAAGGCGTTACAAAACGTAGCAGATATATAATAATGATTGTAATTGCCGACCCGACCAGGATATGCGCAACTTGGCCGGGCTTGTCGCAACGCAAATGTTTGCGCCAACTTTGTCCAACGTTGGACCAACGAATATTTAAATATGAATATCACACAAGTTAAATATTATCAGTGCACAACGAAAAACAGCAATTGCAATTTCTGTGAATTTAAAAAAATATTAAGCGAAATGTTTTTTTTTTGACTGATAAACGATCACTGATATCAAATGGTTCCATAAATAGAAATACCAATTATGTATTTAAAAATATACCTAGTACCTAATAACTTTTGCCGGCGGTTAAACACAAATGGAATTTGTTCTGTTTTAGCAAGACTACCTTACATAAGGTAATTTTTAAACTATAGGTTAGTTTAAAAGTTAGAAACCAATTTGAGGGAATTTATATAATGGGCCTGCTGCCCCTTTGACTCTGCCTACCCCATCGGAAATTATGAGCGTGATGCTATGTGTATACATATGTATCTATAAAATGAGCTAAATATATTTTTTACTACCTATACAAAAATTGTTCAGCTGATTGGCTATTTTGTATGAAACGTAAAAAATAGTTTTGCACATTATATTAAATTGTTTAAAATGGTTCCTTTGAATAATAATAACTAATTTATTGGGGGTAAAAAGCAGCATAAGTCCTTTTCTAAGGGGCATACTTTAGGCGTACCATTTAGGTGTGAACTGTTACAGATAGACAGATTTACTTTTGGTTTTATAATAATACTAGTAGCTCCCCGCGGTTTCACACCCGTAGTTCCCGTTCCCGTGGGAATACGCGGATAAAATATAGTCTATGTTACTCTCTGGTAAAGTAGCTTTCCATCGGTGACAGAATTTTTCAAATCGGTCTAGTAGTTTCGAAGATTATTCAATACAAACAAACAGACAATCAAATCTTTTCTTTTTATAATTTCTATTTTGTACCTATTACTTGACGATTTACAAGTGCTTTTTTGAGGCCTACGTAAATAAAGATATTTTTTGTCTTTGACTTTAATATTTGTACAGATAAAAGGTAAGAATAAATAATGTGAATTATGAAAAACGTACCCGGCAGTGGCGGACTAGCCAGGGGGAGGAAAGGGCGGACCGCCCCGGGCCTTGGTCCTGGGGGGCCTCATATTATCTTCAAGTTCCTGTAATCATATATCTATAATCATATATCGTTCCTGTAATCGTATATCCTATATCAAACAGTGCCCCCCCCCCCCCCCCCCTTTCAGGCAAGCAACACTGCTCGTATTCCTACTAAGGACCTCGTATATCTCTTTGCCGCCCCGGGCCTAAAACAGGCTAATCCGCCACTGGTACCCGGCCCTGTATTTTTATTATTCGCCACCATTACAAGTACTCTTATTAAAAATAAAGTTAGTGAACTTATCGATATCTTGTACAATAAGATTTAGATTAACGTCACAATCTGGAGGCACGGGCCCCTACACTTCGCTTCCTCCGCTAAGACGAGCCAAGCGCAGCGCAGGGGCACTACTAGGAAAAGATGGCCGGAAAATCCGGGACTGTCCCGAAATTTTGCGTCTTGTCTCGTGTCCAGCAATAACACCTTATTGTCCCGGATTTCGAAAACCTACTAGTTTAGTATTTGTATGTAGAAATTAAACCATGACGTTTTTTTTTTTCGTCTTCACGCGGGGAATGCTCTATGCACCGCACACCGAAGCGAAGCGGCGTGGTGTGTGGGACTCCCAGAATTGTCCCAGATTTGATAAGGTTCTATCTGGCAACCCTAGGCACTACCTACATTTACACGAAGCGCTTACGTCGTTTATTGAACCTCATATTTAGTAAAACATTTAGCATATTAATTCAATTCATCATGTCCAAAGCTATCATTGTCCCATGTAATGATTTTTACATCCCGCTACACGATCTATCGGCCGACGTGACAGTTAGGTTTTGACAGCTGTCATCGTGACAGGGCGGGGTCAAGTGTTGGTGTCCCGAGTTCAATTTCCGGGAGGGAGCCCGCCGCGATTCGAATTCAGATTCGGTACCCTTCGCGATATCAATCATTTTGCATCACCTCGGAACTCTCGGAACAGACTATTAGCGGCCCGTGGCTCGGAAATAACCTGCGTCATTAAAATCGAGTCATTGTTATAAATCAGGGTTCCTTTACCTTTTTACAAGAACATACAGATGTTTCCAAAAAAATTAGATACACATTCTTTTAACACTAGAAACACACACACACAGACCTTCCAAATCACAGACTTCATAAGAGTGGTAATTCCTTTATTGGGTTAAGTATAAAAATATTTAATATGTTACCACAAAGTCTCATTGACTTACCTACACATAAGTTTAAATTACATATAAACAATTGTTTGATTAAAGAAGCCTACTCCAAAGTAGATGACTATTTAAACGATAAGAATAGCTGGTTGGCCTCATAAAGGCTGTTTACCTGCACTAATACATTTGACTTGTATACAAATTGTAACTATTGTTAGTTATAAGACTTGGCATTTAAAAAGAGTAACTATCGAGTTTCTTGCCGGTTTCTTCTCAGTAGAAGCTACCTTTTGAACCGGTTGATATTGAATTTGTCTTGACGATTTATAAGTGCTTTGTTGAAGCCTATATAAATAAAGATCATTTCATTTTAAAGGCACTGACACTTCAAAATATGGGGAACCTATAGCCGGACGCAAAGCTAAATTCAAAAAATCTACATACAATACATCCCAACTAAAAAACTAAATAATTAGCAAATTATGTAGCTAATTTGACGCACACATACCTACAATCCGCCGGGTCCCCTAGGTAGTTTTAAACGCCGATGCTGCGAAGCACGGTATTGCGAATTGTTTTTCCACTGCCTCATAGGTGCGAAAGCTTACACCGCCAAGTTCCTGACTCCAAGCTGTTACCGAGTAATTTCAATATTGAAATACCACAAATTCTGGCCCGACCCGGGAATTTAACCCGGGACCTTTGGTCCTTAGGCGGCGCATGCTACCAACGAGACAGTCGATTTATGTTGTTACGATTTATGTAGTATCAAAAATATTAATGTAATAATTAATACAGAGAGCAGTGGTAGCTCAGTGGTAAGGATACGCGCCTTATATGCGAGGTGTGCTGATTCAAACCTGGACGTAGCGCTAAGCAGATGATAGTCGTAGTAATGTCGTTTGAACGTAGGGGACCCCAATGCGTCATATTTGTAGTCTCTGATAGCCTAATGAAATGTTCTACCATACAATAAATACTTCATAATGTCTATTCACGGCCAGCCAGCCTTGATTCGATATTTCTTGTTATTGTTTTCTGGTTAACAGTTTTAAGAAGATATGTTCATATTATTTTCGTGTATTTATATATAAGTTATAAGTTTACAATAATGTTGATATGTATACTGTTGGTGTGCATTTCTAAATAAATAAATAAACAGTTAAACAACAAGCTTACACATTTTTAATAAAAAAATTATCGGAAACAATCGTTCGATGATAGGGACATCTACATTTTATACAATTTTTCCTTACAAAATTCACACAAAATATGCACATTTCAATTGTATCATGCATACGAGCGCATTCTTTTAGACCATGCAGCAACCGCAGTCGAAACCGACCTACATTCAAATTTAGATTCGCCGCTGAAATTTCAGCTTTGCTCCCACCTCCCAGGGTATATATTTGCGAAGCTACATAATGGAAGACAAAGTATTTCCTTGAATACGAAATGGAGGCATGTGCATTGTGCGACGCGTCACACGGGCTGCAGTGCGCGGCAACACTGGAATAAATCACTGCTGATTTATTTTTATTCGTCTGGCAACACTGAGCGTGTGGCTGCAACGGAACTGTAGAGGGATAGTAAAAAGTGATTAAAGTACATGTCGCCAAGTTTCAGATGCAAAACGTAGACTCGCAGCCGACTGATCGATATAGTTGTTCAATTGCACGGCTAGCTCTCTCATTGAACAATACCTACCTACCTAACTACATGCGACGTTTTACAATTCAATCATTATGGCAAGGCCTCTCTTTCCCACTGGGTACACTGGTCACGTGCCCAGGGCCCTGCGATCGATAGGGCCCCTAGTGCAACGTTGCACCTGGGCACATAAGGAAATTATTTTTTCTATTGGTAAAAAGAAAAAGAAAAAAAAAATTCATACTATGCCCAGGGCCCAGGCTAAACACGGCTTGAGTCATTTAATATCACAACTGACATACACTATTTCTAAAGCCCTCAATATGAGCAGTAAGCTACTTTAACCACTTATAACCAAAATAAATAAGTTGTTAGACTAGACGGAACATAATGACCAGTGACTAGAATGTCGTCTACACTATCACAAACCAGATAACCAAAACAACTTTCGCCTTAAGCTAGAAACACTAAAGGCTCGTTTCTTTTTACATTCCAGACCAATATGGGACTAGATTCTACGAGTATATGACGAATTTAAGTTAATAACCTGAAACAAAAGGCGACTAATGGTATATCGGGTTTTGGGTATGTGATTGTGTAGGCGGCAAGCTAGCCACCTGTCACTACTTTTTCACAATTTTCCATCGAACCCAGCCCAGTTTTATTTTTAGCTGAATGTGGTTAAAGGGGCCTGCTGCCCCTTTGACTCTGCCTACCATTTCGGAGATTATAGGCCTGATGTTACAAAAGGCATGATGTTCTCTTATCGACCCAATGGAACATGGAAAAAGACAAGATAACCTGCACAGCATACTTAGATATATAGATGTGTAATCATAATTAATTTTGTTTGGTTCCTCTGTCTATAATTCTGTTGCACAACACGACGAATAAACAGACGCATCAAAATAATGAGAAAACTCAGTGGCTAGTCTATACAAATTTAACATAGATACAGTTTAGTAGCCTGTCATCTAAAACGGCCATAAAATTTGCAGCGTTAACTCATAGTAACCAATAACTCATTTACAAAGTATTAAAACGCGCCTCTAAAACCAGTCATTTGTGTTAGCGACAAAGGTCTATAAACAAATCGACACACACCGATCGCAATGGCACATATTAACGCTGGTAGCACACAATGCTTCGCAACACAATGGAGAATAACAAAGAACACAAATCATGCCTAGTGCTCATCTGTGAAAGATGTTCCAACCGAAAAGCGAGACAATTGAATGTGGACTTAGCGTCTTTGACCGTTAAGTGCACTTTGAGTTGCACTTGACGAACGTATTGGATACTTTATAACGTTAACAGCGAGGTGTTGGTGGTTGTCTTATTTAGAATTTCACGGGCCGTAGTCTCGTCCGTCGAGGAAGTAGTTACGGCGCGAGATAGCTCTAAGTAGGTGTTAGATTACGTCTGCGCTAGCCGACAGCGACGAGTAAAGTGGGTAATAATCTCGGGACGGTGAGCTAAGCTTTTTGCGTAATCTTATGGAGCTCGTAAAACAATTTTTGTGGCAATTCCTCTTATAAGTGAGGCTAACCTGTGATGAGGGGCTAAGGAGATACGTTTAAGTGTCTTTGTTGCAAGTGTACCATCAGTGTCGTGTAAGGCTGGGATCAGAGTAGATAAATGCTACAGGCTCCGTGTATTGACGGTCCTGGACATGTTATTATAGACATAACTATGGCTTTTATATATAGAATTTGTATGAAGCGCATCTGCAGTCTGATATTTAAGCAACTTTTCCATACTTTTTATTTTATCCTACGTCTCCGAGATAGATATGTCTCGTCTCATGCTTAAATGAGAAAACTTGTTGGTGTTTCTGTCACATTGTAACGGAGAAACTCCATATCGATATATCGCCACATCATCACCATATCATCGTATTATATCACCTGATTCAATGGAAAGTGATATGAACACACCAAAAAATTTACACTTACGTCATCTGGGTGTTATTTTAGTCCTAGTGGAATAAACCCAATATTTATTCATTTTCCAACAGCATAAACTACTTAAAAGAGCGAATATATGGCTCGGTATTGTATTCTCATAATGTAAAACAGTTTTAAAGCAGTCTATTTATATTTGTTGCTATTGCACTCCAGATAATTTATCAATACAAAACTTACGTAAGCAAACAACCATCACCTTAAATAGCCTCAAATATCAGATCGAGGGATAACGTTGAAGATTCACAATAACCGCCAGACAAATTTATTGTCAACCATAAAGTAATTTCAAAGACCACAAAGCCGTTAGCCCGGAGGTATCACGGGAAGACAGTCCCGAGTCGAGACTGTGCCTAAAATAGAAACTTAAGAATCAATTCATGACCCGCGAGGTCAAGTGCCCGATCGCACGATAAGGCTAAGTGTACCGCAGCCAGGCCTCGTAAGTACCCATCAAACCGGCCATCGATATTACCAATAAATTCTTTGCTATATTTCCCAGTACCAATAGATAACGTCCTATGATGCGGTTCCTAGAGGCAACTAAGTATGGAAACAGTTTCTATTACGACGTTAAACTTTGAGGAGAGTAGGTAGGTAAGGAGTTAGGAAAATAAAATGTTGTTCCCACGCCGTGTTGAGGAGAATAGGTTATAACGAGCAATAGTAGGACTCTGGGCACGTACAACTAGATTTTTTAAATATAGAATTAACACGCTACAACGGTGGGGTTGAACATCAAGAGAAATCTGCAAATTCGAAATAACTACGGATGATCATGATCCAGTTTGTCGGCTCAATTGATAAAATTAAGCTACGCCAAAAGTTTAAACCCTTAAAAATTGCGTGCACCTTTTGCAATTTATCGTTCTCTCGCGTAATAGTATTTTTTAAAGACCTAGTGAAAATCATCACGCAGACGAAATGGCTGGCAAAGGCTAGAAGATAGTTACTTAAAACCCAACGCAACTGCGCGCACGCGACGGCGCAACTTTTATTGGAACTACGAGAGAACTATGTGGTACGTGTTTCTGCTGATCAAGTGAATTTTGACCGTCTTTCTTGAAAAAAAGAGGAAGACCTCAATAAATTAAAAATGGTTAAACAGATTTGTGTTTGATTCTACATACTCTAATTTCCATAATTCCTTTAGAGGAAGAGGATTTTTTTGTATAATTCTTGTTTTACAAAGAATGTACTTTTCAGAAGGTAGTTTCGTCAAATCAAATCTTATGATGAGAATTATGAGATCTCAAAGAAACTGGGGTAACTCTTTAAAATACTAACAACCGTTTGTATTATCTTGCATTGGCTAATCATTGCAAATACTGAAATATCTAATGTATTATATTGTCGTGTGATTTTTTATTTATATTTTGATTTATTCGGAGTCTAAATAAATTTTATTTATATTTTGATTTCTAATCGTGAATACTTCTCAATACTAGCCAGCGCGGGCTGTAATGAAGACATAGTGCGGCCCCGCCCCCCTAAGCGGATAATTGAGACATTACAGGCGCGCGCGCAGGCGATCGCGATCCCGAGATACGGTGATCGGGCACGATGCCGCTCTGAGAACTCTGCCTTTGTCTTATGTCCTAATTTGTTCGGATTCGAACCACTGTTCTAACGATTTCATAGTAAAAGTTTACCGGTATATATACAGTGATATCACTTAAAAATACCAAGCGCACGCGATGTGAAGAAAACGGCCAATAGGGATGTTGACTGACAAGTCAATTGAGATACTTTTTAAAAGCTGTCAAAACGCAATCACTTCATAGATTTTGTATGGGCTTGTTAACATATGACGTCACTAGTTCGTATAGTCAACTGACTAAATATATATTAAGCAGGTTTTGTAAAATTTCAAATATAATACAAAATCAATAAGGTGTCACAACATACTACGATACTTTCTTTTACGGCATTGATATTACAAAATTAAATATAAATGGTGTCAACATCCCAATACACACACATATTAATCCGTCAGTGACTACAAAAATATATTGTATAATTATTTTTTTTACTTTATCTTATCCAGCACGGTAAGTACCTACACTATTTTTTAATCCCAGACCAACATACATATAAATAATAATTTAACTCCTAAGCTCGTTATCCGATGGGTGCTAATAGGGGCATTATTATAGTACCTGGTCAACTAAACTTTTACTGTACAGATATTATTGTAAAAGTATAAAAGAATATTATTGTACATTACATCAACTGGCTCTATGGCGCATTTGGTAGTGACCCTGCCCTATAAATAAATAAATAAATATCCGACTACATCACATACATTGATCTGACTCCGAGGTAAGTAGCTTAAGCACTTGTGTTACGGATATCAGATTCAACAGGGGTATTACATATATATACTTAAATATTGGATTAAGCTACTTAGCTCGGAGTCAGATCAATGTATGTGATCATGGGGGATATTTATTTACTTATCAAACCTCCTGGGTCACATAGTTTTAAATTTATATTGACAGTTTCTTGTCACTGGACAACAGACAACATCATGACAACTGTATGAAAATGAGTTGTGTCAAAGTAAGATAAAGGAATATCCGTTGTCAATTCCAGGATTTGTGAGATTTTAAGAGGAAATCATGGGCGACGAACCAGACCCACCAACAACAACAACCACAGGTTTTATACAAAAAGCCTTTAATATATATAATAACACATAACATAACATAACATCACGCCCGTAATCCCCGAAGGGGTAGACAGAGTCAAAGACAGCAGTATAATAGATGTCTCCATTCGTATTTTACTAATACTAGAACTACTAGAAATTAAGAAACGTCCGATGTTGGTCTGGGACCACAGATAGATAACCTTATCTGTGTCTGGGACTTAAAAAAGAATGTGCCAACTGTGTTTCTTGCCTAGCATGTTGTAAAAGGCGACTATTGGTATATGGGGTTTTGGGTATGTGATTGTGTAGGCGACGAACTAGCCACTTGTCACTGCTTTTTCACAATTTTCCATTTAACCCAGCCCAGTTTTGTTTTGGGCTGAATGTGGTTAAAAGGACTTGCAGGGCCGGATCTACCATATAACTTTTTGGGCTTCAGCCCAGGGCCCCGTGGATTCAAGGGGCCCCCAGCTAAGTAAAGTAAAAAATAGACGATAATGCGAAAAAATAAATACATACATACACTGACAAGCTCGATGGCGCATTCGGTAGTGACCCTGCCTCATGCGCCAAGAGTTGTGGGTTCGATCCCCACCCAGGACAAATATTCGTATGATAAATACTTGTGTTTGTTCTGTTTCTGGGTGTTAATATCCAATATTTAAGTACATATTTGTAATACCAATGTTGTTTCTGTCATCCGTAACACAAGTGCCTATGCTACTTACCTCGAAGTCACATCTACGTATGTGATGTAGTCTGATACATACCATTTTTAACTGGTGTACTTGAATTCGCAGTCTCATGTACAGACGGCAGCACATCAGGCTGACTAACTAACTAACTAAACTTCACTTCCCTAGCGGGGTAGGCAGAGAAAACCGAACGCCATATGGCGCGATCCTTACATACCTCACATCAGGCTATACATTTTTATTGCAAAACAGCCCTTATAACAACGACATAAGACTCCGCAGTGTTTAGCCTGAAGTGCTGTCATGTGTACATGCCTCACGTATATGGATTTATTGTATATTATGACTTACTATGATTACGGTTTCTGATACACCAGATGATTTATGGTAAATTTTCCCACTTTGTCAATTCGCATTCTTCGGTTAAAAATTGCTAAAAAAGCATCACGTACTTAATAAGCAACTCTTTATAAAATAGTACGTACAACTACCGAGTTTCTTGCCAGTTTCTTCTCAGTGGTAATATTAATATAATAATATCCTCCTAACGGATTTCGGCCACAGCGGCCAATCTGCACAAGTGCCTGCGCATACGCAGGTGCGCTCTCTGTTCCTTCACTCTCAAGCCGGGACCTCTCGGTCGTTAGTGCTGCCTAGTGGTAGAATGCGACCAACGAGGCAGTAAAATTTCTCTGTAGAAGTGACATTCCAAATCCGAGGTAGATGTACATTGTACTACTTTTTTGTATAACTTGACGATTTATAAGTACTTTTTCAAGGGCTTCAGAAATAAAGATATTCTGAATTTGAATTTTATTATCAACCTCAGAGGTACCCGAGGAACCCCCCGTGACCTTGGTGCCAAAACCGGAGGGCCTCTACACGCCCCTGTACGTGATGACCGGGATATTTGCCGCCATCTTCATCTTTGTCCCGTTTCTCTTCCGTAAAGGTCCTAATAAAGGGTAAGGAAGTAAAGTCACATACGTCTAATCCAAAGTATTTGGCTCAAAAAATTGATTATAATATTATTATTTATTTTCTTACCGCTGTTTATGGAATTCGGCAGCTTACTCAGGCATCATAAAGGTGTATCAAGAAGTCTCCGTTTCCTATACGCAACTTTTCATGTGTGTAATTATTTCAGGTAACCGTCATCTGACTTTATAACCACTTTCGATGTTTAACTTAACTTTCGTTTATATTCGAGGAACAACTGTTCCTCGGAAGTGGTTAGATATATCATGATATTAGGAGAGAAGAGAAATAGCTGGCTGGTTAGAAAAAAAAGATCAAGCGTAGTTCGAGAAACACGCAATCTTCGATCGGCTCGGCCAAGTGGAAAAATATTGTAATTAGGGGTTATAATCCAGCGGCATCTTTAACCAGATCCTGCACATTAAAATTTTAGCTGTGAACAAGTGCCGTCATCGGAGGCTGGTCTGCTCTGGTTTACCTTTTACTTATAATAATACTCGGCTTGGTATAAATATGAATTTAATCTGTACATTTTAATTTGTTATCTGGCATTGAAAAGAGTAACTACCGAGTTACTAATTACCAGACTCCCTAAAAGGATCATAGTCTAGGCGATCTAAAACAGGAGAAAGCGCTACGCATATTATAATGACGCAATACCTAATATTATTTCATTTGTTTCCAGAATCATAAGGTATTCCATTATGATCGCTGCGTTCTCAATGTGGCTATTGTAAGTACATTTTTATGCATATCATAGGTACCTCAGAATACGGACGTACTCAATGTTTCGTGAGGCATGCCAAATAATTTTTTTGAGACTACACTAATGTGTTTTTCAAATCCGTTATATACCTACTCTCGGGTACTTGGTATAGGGGGTATGTAATATACTTGAGAAGAAGGGGAAGAGAATGCTGCACGTCACAGAAGACACTTGACAAATGTCTAGCCGCAATATTTTTATGTTTTTGGCATTCGGTAATGAAGCTGTCCAAAAGGCCAAGAGTTGTGGATTCGATCCCCACACAGGACAAACATTTGTGTTATGAATATTTGTGTTTGTTCTGTGTCTGGGTGTTAATATTTAATTGTATATTTGTAATACCAGTAATACCACCGTTGAATCTGATATCCGTAACACAAGTGCTCAGAGATCAATGAATGTGATGTTGTGGGATATTTATTTAATTAATTAAAATCCACCATTTTACAGTTGGGTGACGGTGTACATAGCGCAAATGAACCCATTGCTGGGGCCGCGTGTCAAGAACACCACGCTTGCTTGGATTGGTCACAAATGGGTATGATGACGTATGATTCGTCCTGTTATTAGTCTAGGAGTCGAAAAGAATGTACCAACTGTCTTGCATGCCAAGCATGTCGTAAAAGGCGACTAATTGTTTATTGGGAATGTAATAATACCCAATTGGGTTTGTGATTACTAAGGCGACAAGCCAGCTACTTGTCACTACTTTACCAACCGAACTCAATTAAATTTTTAAGGTGCCCATCGCTCGTTGGACTCTGACGACCGCTTCGGGGATTACGGGTGTGATGATATGTGTGTAAGTAGATGTACTGACCAACTAGCCATATAATATCTATCTACCCGAATTAATCACATTATCTAGTTATATACGTACGTACATACATAACATCACGCCCATAATCCAAAAATTTTCAAACGTGGATATTTTTTTCTTTAAATACTTACATAATTTTTCATCGTACTAGCATCATGCCCTTAGTCGGAGTTGGCTCAGACTATGTATCGAAATTTAGCGTTTTATTACATTGAACCGACTGCCGATCTGACCTTCGTAACCTTTATAGGGAAACCAAACAAATTGGATCATGGATGCACATCCATAGTTATTTTGGAGGCGCAGAGTTTATCACACTGTTACCCCTCATCACCGAGCAAATTGTATAAATCTGACTTAGAATTGAGAAATCCATGGGTACATGGCTGAGTTTGAACCTGCACCACTACCATTTAGATACCACCGCCCCTCATCAGTGCACATTTTGCAGGGTAATGACCCAAAGCCGGCTCCACCACCAGAAGACCCAGGCACGTCCACTGAGGACGATGTTACTGCTCCGGGTGAACCTGGAGGTTAAAAAATAGATGGCCATTTAACGCATTTGTCGAAAAATGCTTTCAATGGTCAATCTATATGTATATAATACCTAATATATTGTACATAAGCTTATATTTCATCCGACAAAAAGTTTCGACACACGAACACTTTTTTATTAAAAAATACAGCTAACGTCATCACATGCGTGAATGAAAGCAAACGTTATAAAACGTTCCAATTGGAACGTCTTCGAGTCATCATCGCGCGCGCTTATGACATATCTGCTTAATATTTTGACTGGCTCGATGGCGCATTCGGTAGTGATCCTGCCCCATGCGCCAAGAGTTGTGGTTTCGATCCTTGATCGATAAATACTATATTAGTTGTGTTTGTTCCATGTCTGGATGTTAATATCCAATATTTAAGTATATATTTGTAATACCACTGTTGATTCTGATATCCGTAACACAAGTGCTTAAGCTACTTACCGATAACTTTGAACATTGGGGGTTATATGTGACTTGAACCTCTATAACTTGTAATGTACAAAAAATAACTAGATTTCTTTATATGTACTGGTAGACTTAAGCCCGGTTTTATAAATAAATAATAAATTCTTCAGACTGACACACCAATTCCCTAGTCCCAAACTAAGCTTATAAGCTTGTGCTATGGATACTAGGTGAACGGATAGAAATACTTAAATACGTTTATAAACATCCATGACTCGAGTACAAATATCCATGTTCATCACACGAAATATTTGCCCCTAGCGGGATTCGAACCCGCGACCCTTGGTTTCGTGGCCAGGGTCTCTGACCACTCGACCAACGGGCCAGTCACTTTTTATAATAGTCATATAACCCGATATTATGATAGTCATATAACAAACGTAAAATATAACACTTAGACGTTACTTAGTTTCACAGAAATGAAGCGTGAGGTATAAGGTATCGTTACTACTACACAGAGTAATAATATACTAGGTACAACAGAGGGTCACTGCCCATACTTAAAATCTACTGCTATAACTCGCGCAAGAACAGCGACAGTGGTGAGTAATTGGAACTACAGCAAAGTTTAGTCTGTTTGTCAGGAATAATACAAATAGTAGTTATTTCTTAGTAATAATACGCCATCTGTGTAAAATTCATGGTTTTAAAACAAATATTATTTTGGTTTGTTTCTGATGGAAAATATTTTATATTCATGTGTTACACCTAAATTTAATAAATTATCTAAGAAATGACGTAAAAAACTTATTTAAAAAAAAAGCTTTTTTTTTAAGTGAAATCATAACGTTTTTATTCGGTTTTATCTATCAATCAGTCTAAATGATACCTGTATACGAAATCTAAAATGTATGTGACTGACCAGACATGCTACTTACAGTAAACCTACGGGTGCTAGCTAGTTTGGGTAGTGGGCTAATTTGCTTGTATCCGATGCGAAAGGTGGGAAGACATTTATATTTCAATAGATAATTCAGGTATATAATCCTTATTAGAGGTATTTAATTATTAGGCATACAGAATTATCTGTTATTTGATGCTGTCTAACTTACATTATGTGAACATTTGTGATTGGTATATAAATAATAATATAAATTGTACTTTAAAGATAAATAAATATTTTAAGATATTATAGTATTTATTTAATTTTACCTTATGTTATCTCCCTTTTTATATGTCTCGTTCTTAGCCAGTCTGCAGGGACCGTGATTTTGATCAAACTTGGTCATAACATTGATGGAACCGGCACCAACGGTGCTTAGCCAAAAGCGCGCCAGCGTTTCCATAACGAACTTCGCTAACGCTCGTATCGCGCCACAGGTTTGTTCGGGTGGGTAAATCGGGAACTAACTTCGAGTTCCGCACTGAGTTCTTAGTAAACAAGTTTGAGGCGCGATACGAGCGTTAGCGAAGTTCGTTATGGAATCGCTGGCGCGCATTTGGCTAAGCACACTGGCACTCGTAATCGGCAGGAAAACCACAGACATTGGATCATGGTTTGGTTACACGTGCTTAATTAAATGTGAAATGTTCCTATGATATTTTCCCACATCGGGCAACTATCGAGAATAGATTTGAATGGTGATTTGAAACTTTCACCATTGAAACTTTGAACTGAAATTTAAAAAGAATGCACCAACTATGTTCCTTCCCTAGCATGTATATAGGCGACTAATGTTAAATCGGGTTTTGGGTATGTTTGTAGGCAACTAGTCACATGACGCTACTTTTTCACAAATTTCCATCCAACCGAGTTTTTATTCTGGTCGAAACTTCGAAAGTGGTTAATGGGTCTACTTATTATTAAATAGGCTGCTGCCCCTTTGACTATGTCTTCCCCTTCGAACATTGCGATATATGTATGTAGGATGATCTATACTTATAATAAATCTGTAGAGAGGTTAATTCTGTACATGAAATATATTTTCAAAATAACTATCAGGGGGTGATTAGTGATCGACACTGATGCCAAAAATGCAATCAGTAAAATTTTTGTCTGTCTGTCTGTCTGTCTGTCTGTGTGTTCCTTATGGAAACAAAAACTACTCGACGGATTTTAGTGAAACTTGGTACAATTATTCTTCATACTCCTGGGCTGGTAATAGTATATTTTTCATCACTCTACAATCAATAGGAGCAGAGTAGTGAAGGGAAATGTTGGGAAAACGGGAGAAGTTACTCCATTTTTTAAGCTTCCGTCGTGTGTGCAACCTTAATGGTTAAAGTTACATAGAAGTCATGTATGACGAAAATAGTCTTTATAATATTAACCATAAACGCGGGTGACACCGCTGGCACAGCTAGTATGTAATAAATGTTGACTGGCTCGATGGCTCATTCGGTAGTGACCCTGCCCCATGCGCCAAGAGTTGTGAGTTCGATCCCCATCCAGGACAAACATTCGTATGATGAATACTTGTGTTTGTTCTGTGTCTGGGTGTTATCATTGAATATTTAAGTATATATTTGTAATACGACTGTTGTTTCTGATATCCGTAACACAAGTGCTTAAGCTACTTACCTCGGAGTCAGATCAATGTATGTGATGTGACTACATCAGACAAGTCAGACTTGACTTATTTATTATTTATTTAAATGTGAAAAGTTTTATTTAGGATTCGTAAAAAAATAGCTGGCCTAGCCTAATCTAGAAAAATCACCCATCCCTTATTCGCGCTGCATCCCCATGTCCAACCGATGGAGTGCAATCAAACGGCGAGCGGTAATCACGTCCCGAAACAAATCCCGCGGCATCTGCGGGATCGGGGACGCATCTACCGAAATCATTTATCAGCCTGCCTCGCTGGAATGCGCCTATGACACGCTGCGGTCACACTGCGCGAGAGCAGCGTATTGCAAATGTCAAATGTCAACAATTATACAAGTTTAATTTTAGTTTATGCGAAATCTCTTACTTAATTATTTAACGCATTATTCTGAGAAACCAATTTAATGAGATTTAGAAAATTACCAATAAAATATTTTCACTTTTCATACAAAATAGCTGTCATTTGATCAATTTCTGTTTTGAAAGTAAAAACAATTGCTCATTTTCTACCTTTCTTAATAAATAAATAAATATCCCACACCTTTAGATTACTCCCTAAGAATAATGAGTTAAATAAGTAAGTAAATTAGAAATAACCTTGTATTTTATGATATCATGCGCTTACATTTCAACCGAAAAATGTTTCGGTAACACTTTGACAAACAATTAAAAAAAGGATAGCGTGATTTAAACTGTACGGAAAAACACATCGTGCGTAAATAAAAACAAATATCAAAATATTCTTAGCTTTTCCAGGTTAATAATATATATACAGGTTAATAATTGTAATAATAGGACGGTTAGTTAGTAGTATTACAGAGTTTATCGTCGTTCAGCAGTGAAAACATAGATTTAGAAGTTTTCCTAATTCTATGAGTGAAAACCTCGGAAGTCGCATTTGCTTTGTTTTTTTATTTATTTTGTAAGTCACATCAGACTTACTTAGCCACGAGATATTTGAATTCTTACGATTATATACCATTTATGACAATCATTTTTAAAAAATAACAATAAACAGTACTATTCCGATCCATATTTTTTTCAGGAGGCAGTTTTTTCTTCCTTCTGTAAAATTTTGTCAAAAGGTTTTCACTACCGAACGACCTATAAATTAAAAACACACTTATAAATCAGGCAACATGATTCTGCTACCTGTTCGGAATACTACCTGTTTGTTCTATTGAGAAGATTCCGGCGGGAAACTCTTTTACTGTTTGCAACAACAGCATTTGTAGGTATATCATATTTAACCTTAAACCAGGTTACTATGTAAGCGGGAAAAAAAATATGCCGTATTTTTAAAAAATTGGCATGTGAATTCTGTCCCATATTGGTCCGGGTCTTAAAAACACAGTTAGTTGCCAGTCAACTGTGTTCCTTGTCTAATATGTCGTAAAAGGCGACTAATGGTATATCGGGTTTTAGGTGTGTGATTGTGTAGGCGACGAGCTAGTCACTTATAGGTACAACTTTTTCCAATTTTTCCTCTAATCCTGACTGGGTTAGAGTAGTTTTATTTTGCATATATGTGTGTATTTAAATTCATTTCATTTACAAAACATTACAAATGTATCTTGTACCATCGCTTTGTCATAACCACCCTGGTCGCACCCCATGCCACCACTCGTTCAGACTAATGCGTTTCAAGGGAATTACGTCTTTGTGGGGAGTTCATCATTAATACTCGTTGTCGACGGAGTTTACATTAAAATTTAATATTTGTATCAAATCTCGCCCCCGCTATGAATACAGAACTACTTGACAACACTTGCCGCAAAACACTTTTTAATTTTAATTAAGTGTCGACAAACGGCCTGTAAAAAGCAATGCTATGTCTTTGAATATCTATCGAGTTGAAAAAGAATTTATCAAAATTTTTAAGAAAGAAAATTTTGCCAAAGAAATTTTGGCATTTCTAGAAAGTCACGCAACATCAAATGCATTTTTACCATTACAATATTATAGTCAAGAAAAATAAATTTAAATTAAACAACTGAAGAGTAATAAATATTTAGTACTTTCCATCAATTCCAAAAAAAAAGTATTTTTTTTTTGTAATATCAAAAGCTGTCAAGAATTAAAGACAATAACTAACTGCTTTCTGTGTCTCTTAAATTACAGTATAGCACACATACAAAACAAAATATCGTCACGCCTGTAATCACTGAAGTAGGCAGAGGCAAAAGGGCCAGCTTCCCCTTTGACTTTAACCATTTTACAGACAAAATAAAACTGGGCTGGGCTAGATAAACAATTGTAAAAAAGTAATTACACATACTCATATACCCAAAAATCAATATACCATCAGTAGCCTTTGACGACTTGTTAGGTAAGTAACGCAGTTAGCACATTCTTTTCACGTCCCAGACCAACATGAGACTAGCACACTAATGTTATACATATGAAGGTAAGAAAGACAATAGCCGTCACATTGATTTCCATATTTTTTTAAATTAATCCCTAATAAGGTTTCATCTTAACATACAATTGACGTTTAGCGCGAATCAACATTATTCCATACAATTCGCTTATTTCACCAACCGCAACCCACAGCCCGCCCCAATAAAACGAACCAATTACAAAAAAC
This sequence comes from Glyphodes perspectalis, assembly GCA_951394215.1. Taxonomy (NCBI): domain Eukaryota; kingdom Metazoa; phylum Arthropoda; class Insecta; order Lepidoptera; family Crambidae; genus Glyphodes; species Glyphodes perspectalis. Next base: position 13,284,314 of record OX596207.1, on the reverse strand, counting down.
AAACCTACGGAACCCCTAACCGTAACTCAGTCGGCGGCCGATCTATTTCGCGGAGCCAAATTCACGCCATATTGCATCCCACCCCATCTAAATGATAATTCGAGGGCTCTCCTTACAATAAAAATTATTGTGACCAGTTTATTTTATTACGTTTTGTATTGTGTTCAAATACCTATGGAACCGCAACTGGGATCGTCACCTCAAAAAGTGGGTGACATTTGAAAAACGAACTCTATTTCTTATACAATAAGGACTGACATTTTTTAGCGTGAAAGCACCGTTTGTTGGCAGTGTATCTGAACTTGTCGCCCTGTCGAATCCTCCAAATAGACAGTGATTTCACGCCTTACCCTTTGACCAATTCCGTCGCGATCGACTATTCACGCGAGGGTCGCCGTATAAATTTCCCTTTTCAGTTTATAGCCGAGACGTAATTCGTTTTTTCACCAATCGCGATACAGGGACTTTTCTTATTGCACCGTTTACTCCGATTGGTGCTATTGAGCAAACCGTATTTGGAAAGTTTTGTCGAGGTTGCCCTGTGTTAGTGTTGTGTATTCATAGTATTTTTAATTCGAACATAGCCTGGAGTGATCTAGTAGGAATGTTTTCAATAAGCATTTTAAGACGTACAGGACGGATTTATCACCAGTCAGATAACAGATAACAGTGTTTCCATAATGACATAACTATATTTCATTAATCAGTAAATTTTTATCCATTTAACTATCAGCCCAAAGAAGTATAAATAACATTTTGCCATACCAAACGACCATCGTAAAAAAACACGCAACTTTAACGTTAAAAGTAACTCATTCATCTATTTAGCACAATAGCCGTTATCCGAACGTGATCTTGCGAGTTCGACATTACAACTGTTTTACAAAAATCCCCATTCAAAAACGAACACCCGGCTTTATTAAAAACGCGTAATTCAAATATCCCCAACACAAATAATAATTGCTTTATCAACAGCGCGGACTGATGACTGTTCTATTATAATGATCAGCCGCAAGACAAAGCTAGCCACCCCAGCTATCTCGCCTCAGATCGCAATCAGCGCCATGTTTGACGCCATTATGAATCAAATTCCCGCCTTTTTGCCTTTTTACTTTTTTTCCATTCGCTAGGCAGCGGCGTCAGATCTCACAGCCGATAAGTTCTTTATTATCCTGGATGATTTTTTAATCTGTGTACGTACTTGCACTCGAGTTTTATATTAGCATTCGCATTGTTATGCGGTAATTACAACTTTATGAACAATGGAGTTGAAAGCCTGAGAGTGCGGGGGTAATTTACTGTGACACAGGCATTTACTTCGTATTACGGAGTTCGTAATGTAAGGGCGTACTATGTTTTCGCTAGTTATAATGAGTTATGTTTAGACGGGCTTTATAGGGCCTGCTAACCCGTTTTGTAAAGGCTAACGGTCAATCCAAGCTGCTAGTACAATCTATGGGGTGATAGCATAGCTGTTTCTACAGATCAATGGTCCCTAAACGTTTTGTATCAAGAAGACTTTTATATAAATTTTATTAGGTTTTATTATCCAGCTTAAGATAAACTGTGTCAATCTTAATAAGCTGACATTTAAAAAATTTGAATTTTAGATCATTCTCGAATCAAATTGAAGCTCTTGCCTTAAAATATACTAATAACATTATAAATAAACATATAAGTTTGTATGAACACAATTATTTAAAATGAGGCTCAAATATAGACTTACGACTCGGTGTAGTACGAGAAAATGTGTATCTCACTTTTGTGTTCCCGTGAAATGTTATATTCATCTTAAGGATTTCTGATGTCTATGCAGGTAACATATAACTACACATCTGCACCAATTAGAGTCCGTAACATTATAATAATCACGTACGTAACATCACGCCCATAATCCCCGAAGGAGTAGGCAGAGTCGGCAGCAGGCCCCTTTAACCACATTCAGCCAGAAACAAAAATGGGCTGGGTTAGATGGAAAGTTGTGAAAAAGTGGTGACAAGTGGCTAGCCTGTCGCCCACACAATCACATACCCAAAACCCGATACACCATTAATCGTATTCTACAACCACAGAATATGGCAAATTGAAATAATAATCACGGGAATTAAATTAAATAAGTATGTAACTTGTTCGAACCTTCGGTATATTAGAAGTGATGATAATATTGTTGCTTACTACGTGTTAATGATTGTGTGTCTACTTTAACATAACATAAACATAACACCACGCCCATGATCCCCGAAGGGGTAGGCAGAGTCAAGGGGCAGCATGCCCCTTCAACCACGTTCAGCCGAAAAGTGTGTAGACTTTAAATTTCAATATTCGGTAAGAAACGCTGATACCATATCACAGTTTGATTCTCATCTGTCAAACATAGCTTTAAGAAAAGTATTGGTTTCTGGTCTAATTGACTGTGTATCTTGGAATAGGCGGACGAGAGTCATCTGAATAGTAGAGCTGTACATTGCAGCAAAGCACCAGTTGTACCCAGTGACGGACTAACGGCGCCCCCGAGCTTCGGATCTTAGAGGCCTCTAATCCTGGGGGCTCTTTATATAAATTAGTATTTACAAGGATTTAAATGATATTAAATAGAACCCTCCTCCCACAAAATCTTCTAAAACTTCAGAAAAGTTTAGAGCTACGTCGGGCTTTTTAAATCAAATTATCATTACTATTTTAAATTGAAAGCCATGATTTAGCTATTATAAGTTGTAGTGTCCGACCGAAACTGGTTTTAACGACCGAAACCGAAACCGAATTTCGGCAACGGTCTCAGTTTCGGCCGAAAATGAGGATCATGTTTTGGGGGAAAAATAAAGAAAATTGATTAATATTTAAACCAACCGCGTAATATTGTAGGAATCAGTATAAGAAATCATCCTTCTAGCGTTATGTTTCGTGCTTAGTCGGGGTCCGCTTAGATCATGATCCGGGATTTTATGTTAGTTAATGAAAAAAGATTATTCATTTAACATATTTCTATTACCACGCATACTGAAGTACTTACATTTATTCGTAACCTGAAACAGTTACGTTTTATGTCAGCTGTCAAAAAGAAAATAATTAGATTGGCAGAGTATTATAATATGCACGTGGACGCGACAATGTGCCTTCGTCGCTTAGAATTAAACGCGCTAAATGACCGAACGCAGCGCGAGAACTGAAGAATGCAGTTTCGGTTTTAGTCGTAGTTTCGGCAGGTTTGCCGGCGAATCCGAAACGGAAACCGAATTAAACCGAAACACGTTTCGGGTTTCGGTTTAGTTCGGGCAGACACTAATAAGTTGACAAAAACCCATGTTAAAATTATTTGTTCATTGATTGAAAAAAAGGAAATAAATGTATGACAACATTCTTAATTCATTCAAGCGAGAAAAGAAAAAACATTATGACTAAACGACGACGCGGAATTCATTTAAGTTCATACACAGTGAATTTTCACATTCCACTACTATGCAAATGACCACAATTTATGGATAGCGTGGCGACTACACCACAAAATAGTCAAGATTATAAACAGACTATCAGCGCTCCGCGGTTTCACCCCCATAGTTCCCGTTCCTGTAGGAACATGGGGATAAAATATAGCCTATGTTACTTCCGAATAATGTAGCTTTCTAATGGCGAAAAAATGTTTGAAATCGGCACCGTAGTTTTTGAGTTTATTCATTACAAACATACGCACACACAAAAATACAAAAATACAAATCTTTCCTCTTTATAACATTAGTATAGATGACGTTGATCGAACATGCAGAAATGCCACACATATCATTAACAAATATTGCTGATTGGATACCCCGGGTCTCCCCGCGTGGCGTTTACCTCGAAGTGTTTATGAGTGATTCCCGACAAATCAGATCGAACAAGGGGCCGTAATATAATAAAATTCGGCTAAGTTTGCGTCACATGTAAGAATCCGCTGTTCCGTACAATTTTAAATAAGAAAAACGGAACTTTATTTTATTTTTTTTTCATTCTTAATTTGTATAGCTTTCAAAAAAGCATTTGCCAATTTTCAGCGACATAAATAATAAATAAAGTTATATTAATCAAAAAGAAACGGCAGTAAACATAATATTTACTACTAATTAATTATTAATCGCTAAAATACGTTGAATATCATAATCTATACTTATAATAAATCTGTAGAGAGGTCAATTCTGTACATGAAATATATTTTCAAAATAACTATCAGGGGGTGATTAGTGATCGATACTCATGCCAAATATGCAATCAGTAAAATTTTTGTCTGTCTGTCTGTCTGACTGTCTGTCTGACGGATTTTAACGAAACTTGGTACAATTATTCTTCATACTCCTGGGCAGGTTATAGTATACTTTTCATCACGCTACAATCAATAGGAGCAGAGTAGTGAAGGGAAATATTGGGAAAACGGGAGAAGTTACTCCATTTTTTAAGCTTCCGTCGCGTGTGCCGCCTTAATGGTTAAAGTTACATAGAAATCATGTATGACGGAAATAGTCTTTATAATATTAACCATAAACGCGGGTGACACCGCTGGCACAGCTAGTTTAGAATAAAGTAGTTGTATGAAGTACTTAATTCTAACAAAGAATAATATAATAAGGTCTGTCTGTTTGTTCCGGCTAATCCCCGAAACAGTTGAACCGATTTATACTGGTTTAAAGCTGGTGTTACAATTAGTAAATTAGACAACTTTTATTTTAGAAAAACAATTGTGGTTTCCGTGCAAAAATAAATGATATTTTTATTACACTCCGCCGGGTGTAGATGCGATGGCGACTAAGAAGTTATATCATAATTGTGTAGCCCACATCATATAGATAAGCTTACAGTGCTTGGTTCTCGAGCATTTACGACGGAACCACAAATAAAAATCGACCTCCGTTTAAAATTCCGGCGCGCTCCCGGCGATCCGTCGGACGATTGCGCGCGCTCGCAGCGCCTCCTGATGCGAGCGACTTGGCGCATCACGCTTTCGTGTCTAGCCTTTAAAGCACGACAAATAGATATCTAGACGAGAGAAGAAAAGCGGACAGGTTTTATCGAGAAGAAAGGGCTAGAAGCTGTTCATGTACTCTATTTTCGTCAAAATAATACCTAACGATAATGATATACATTTACATAATGTTCTTATTCTTAATAAGTTTAAACTAGGTATAATCTAAATACATATAATTAATGTTTGTATTGTCAAAATATCATAAGAGAAAAGAAATAATAGACGAAGTTACAGCACAGTTCAGTCACGGACTCATAAAGGTTGCCCCCACCACCCAGGCTTACCTAGCTTGCTCCTCGTTCATTATCATACGGAACCCCAAATAAAAATCGACGTCCGTTTAAAATTCCGGCGCGCTCCCGGCGATCCGTCGGGTGATTGCGCGCGGTCGCAGCGCATCATGATGCGCGCGGCGGGTGTGGTGCGAGCGACTTGGCGCATCACGCTGCTGTGTCTGGCTCTTGAAGCACGACAAATAGATAGCTGCCGAAAAATGCGGATAGACTTATTGCCTATGTAAAGATGTAACCACTAGATTAAATCGTAAACGCCGAAATGTTTGTTTTTGGTACACAATTTGTCTAGCTATGTAGGCTACTGGAAATCGTGTATTTAAATTTTAAAATATCAAACAGAAAGGCGTAAACAGGTGCTAACAATAGAAGGTCACTTCCACTCAAAATCATCACATTTGTATAAAATTACTCTAGCTTTAAAAAAAAAAGAAAGATACAGGAAAAAAATTGTTCATATAACGCATTGAATATAAGTAAATCTTTTGGGTGAGTACCCAAAAGATTTACTTATTTACTTATTTAATCAAAATGTATCTTGTATAATAAATATGCTTTGACAATAATTGAAAAAAATGAAAACATGAACGTTTGTAGAGATTCTACAAACGTTACGTATATACCTAAAATTAGATGAATAGATAGGATCTTAGTTCAAAAACCTATATTAGGTTGAAATAGTACACCTTAATCTTGGGGTAAAGTATACAACTCCTTGCCCCAAGTTGACACTCCACGAAGTAACTTAACACCTATAAAATAAACAATATTAAGCTAGGTAATTATTTGAGCAGCACTAGCCCGGTAATGGCGTCTCTTCCGTTGCGACGGCCATTAGTGGCCATTTCCTGACAACTTCCGGCGCTCGCAGCGCCGCGGCGCGGCTTTCACTCGCAACTGGAGGTGATAATTCATTCTGTGACGTAATGATTATTACAATTATTATCTAGTTCCATGATGGTCTGGGAGGTAAAAATAATGTGCCAACTGTGTTCCTTAACATGTCGTAAAAAGCGACTTATGGTATACTTATTAGGTTTTGAGTTAGTGATTGTCTAGGCGACGAGGTAGCCACTTGTCACTACTTTTTCACAATTTTCCATGTAACTGAGCCTAGATTTAATTTTTGACTGAATCTGGTTAACGGTCCTAGCTACGAGACCTCTTTGACTTTGCCTACCCCTTCGGGGATTGCAGGCGTGATGATGTGTAAGTATAAACAAACATAAACACACAATTCAGTCGAATTAAGAACCTCCTCCTTTTTTTTAAGGCGATTAATAAGTATTTTGAAAGGTGACTGACACTTATTGCTACAGTGTACAAAAAGAAATGACAAGTGGATACACTCTGTGAACATTTTCCATATTATCCAACTCAATCTTATTATTGGTCACGGGGGGTTAAAGCGACAAACTACTTACTCCTTGGGTTGTCTACCCCTTCAGGGATTACTGGCGTAGTGCTGGATGGTTTTCAAAAAGGCTTTAAACATATGACTTAACGATGTAGTACAATCTGCATCATTATGTTATTATTTTCAATTAAATATGTATCTGAAACATAAAATTATCATTGCAAAGAGGTCTTGAGTGCTTTTAACCGTTTACTTATAAATTTGATACCTACTAGCTAATCGGGCGGCGGAGGGTGCTGAGTGACGGAAGCGGCTGGCGGACACGTGGCTCCGGGTGACTCGCTAATGGAGGTGACTCTTGATTACCGCACACACCTTGGGTTTAGTTTTCGATGGCTCTGACAAACAATTTAGAGGTACTTAAGTCCGCATTGTTTCTATCTATCGATAAACATAAAAGAGTGGCCTTTTTTTGACAAAAATGTTTCTTATTTTATTTCTCATTAGTAAACTAGAGGATATTTACTGACATGCATAGGTATGTACATACCACCACGACCGCCATGCCCGCAGGGTAGAATCTGAAGAGCAATCATAACAATGAAAAATCAATAAACTGAGATCAAAATTACGTTTTGGAAAATGTTGTCCCTTTTAAGGCCTATGTACATTTTTTAAATAAAATGACCGAAGATAGATAGATATTCTTTATTGCTCGAAAACAAATACAGAACTTAGCATAAAGACTGGCTCGATGGCGCATTCGATAGTGAGGGTTCGATCCCCAGGACAAACATTCGTATGATGAATACTTGTGTTTGTTCTGTGTCTCGGTGTTAATATCCAATATTTAAGTATATATTTGTATAGGTAAATAGGCAGTCTTGCCACTGATAGCGATCTCTTCTAAGCGACCTTCAGGTAGAGGAGAATGGATACTGAAACAGATCTGATCATGTAGCATAATCAATTCAACATAACGAAAACCCGCCCAAAAATGCAATTCTAAATACTACTTAGGTAAATATCTTAGAAATATTAGCCAGAAATGCTCCTTATCAATCTCAAAATAAAACTGCACGAAGTGAACAATGAGTACACACCACGCGCACCTAGTTAACAGAATTGAAGTAGGTAATGACAAGTCATTTACTGCCCGCACCACAGTTTAAGCATGCTCAATGACTTTAAATGAGCAAAACCACAAAATGCGAAAATGGCGCTGGCCGCTTCACCATTATATTGATTTCGACGCCATTAAAACGAACCGGAAATTAAAAAGAAATAAAAACATATTGCTTTCCCGCGCGCTCCGGACTTCACCCAATTTGTACACGTTCTGTTTTCGAACACTGCACAGGTTCGATTTTCAAAATAAGCTCAAACATTATTCCCCCGTCCCGCAATTATCGACTTAGCTCCACAGAGATTACAGTTTAATTTCGATGAGCACTAACACAGGTTTGACTTCTTTTTAAAAACGTGTCAGTATGTAGAATATAGGGTAGGTAGATTTTATTTGGCATGCCATTATTGTCAGCGTGATATGATTATTATATTATCGGGCGATAAACGGACATAAAAAAGATATATCGTGGAGGCAATCATCTCGGCGGGATTGTGGCGTTATTACAGCAATCGTGTGGATTTATCGGGGATGTGTTGGCTAATTAGATTTCTTCTGAATATTGCCGGCTTGAATGAGAATTATATTTGTATAGGGAGCCGTTCGGTGTTTATGGATAAACACGTGTTATGGCCGATTGAATTGATAAATATAAAAAGGTTAAACCAATGATATTAATTGGTAGTTTATGCAAATCGTTATGAAGATATTGAATTAAATTAAACGAGACTTAGTATGTACATGTTGAGGTATTTTAATTCTACAATTAAAAACTATGTCCAATAATGCGTTTTTATTATACAAGATGCATATACCACTATCCAAATTTTTTCATCGTTAGTCAAAGTCAAAGTCAAAGTCAAAATATTCTTTATTTATACCTATAAGTTTCAAGGAAACACTTATAAATCGTCAAATACAGGTAAAGCCACAGCTATATGATTCTACCACACATGTTAATAAGTATATCACATTTATGAAAAAAAAAGAGTAGGTAACATTTTCACAATAAAATATCTTGTGCGGCGGCGCGCAGCAGTATCAACATATTATGTATCTACAAACGAAAATATAAATTTGTGTTGACATAACTCAATATTATTGTACTATGTGACATAAAAGAAAAAACATGTAAGTATATCGTTATTTTTCCTAATAATTGCCATATTCAAATTTGGAAAGTGATTTTAATTGCATCTTGTGTAGGCATTTTAATCTGACCAAACCAAGAAAATAATAAGTTATTAAAATTGTTTTAAAACAAAATAAAGTAATAATGGATAAAATAAATACATTTTTATCTCGTTTTAATGTTTATAATAAAATTTCTGTACAGGGCTTCGCCAAACAACAGATTATGAAATATTCATATCTATATTATTGTTAAGATTATTAGATAAGAGCGGTGGTAGCTCAATGGTAAGGACACGCGCCTCTTAACCGAGGAGTGCGGATTCAAATCCGGGCACGTACCTCTGGATTTTTCAAATCTATGTACCTTTTTATACCACTAGCTAGACGGTGAGGGAAAACATCGTGATGAAACCTGCAAATTCTTAACAACTTTGGATCTGGATTGTAACCATGATTCAAAAATTGTCTGGTTCCCCTATCTTAGGGTTACGAAGGTCAGATCGGCAGTCGCTTCAATGTAATTACTAGACTCGCTAAATCCTGGATCATGGTCTAAGCGGACCCCGTCTAAACACCGGACATAACGCGGGGAATATGATTATGTTAAGATTATTGTACACAATATCATAAATTATTACAGGTCGTGCACTAAAGGACTAAGTCCGGTTACAATCACATTAATCCTCTAGCGCCATTTTACATGTATTTGATACCAATCCACATCAATCATACATGTTTAGCACAATATTAAAAAATCGCTTTCACACAACGAATCAATCAATAATTCCATAGATGTGATGATAAAGCCTGTCGTCGACATACAGAGCATTAAATCGTACCTATCCAATAAGTCGGCTATTCTGAAGAGGTACACGCGAAACACATTAGTCTATTATCACCTAATGGACGGCAAATATTTGTGGAGCGGGCTGTTTGGTCACCATCGCCGCGGTATCGGCCGCGGGAATTATTTTTTATCAACTAATGGATGATATTGGATATAATTTATGGCTTTCAGGTTTATCCTGAATGGCGTGTTAGGTAAACAGAGCGACAAGTGTTAAGTGCTGTATTTAATTTTCGATTTATTTACTTCTGGTTTATGCGCTAAGTTTCGTAGATGAACATATGTAATACTTATAAGCTCTAAGACTGTTCTTATCTATACAGTTATATTCCCTTTGAGTAGTCGGTTAAGAAAGAAACACTTTAGTTAAATTTAGGGTTATCTTCAACATATTGAGTTGAGGAAAAGCTATTAAAGGTTGTTGTTAAAGCTTCTTTAATATTATATCATAGCAGCTATATCTATCTAATAGATAATGTTTTCTCTTATTACTTACCCGTGAATTTCACTGCCTCGTTGGTCTACGTCTAAGGACCAAGAGGACCCGGGTTCAAATCCCGGGTTCGGCCGAAAATATGTGGCTGGTTATTACAATATCGAAATTACTCAGTATCAGTACGGAGTCAGAAAGTTGGCGGTTTAATCACCCCCGTGCCTCGGAAAGCATGTTTAGCCGTTGGTCCTGCGCCTGATCTCTCTCCGGTCATGTCGAATTACCGTCTCACCGGACAATGAGAGTGAAGGAATAGAGGGTGAACCTGTGTTTCTGCACACACTTTTGCACAATAATATCTCCTGCGCAGATGGCTAATCCTCGTTGAGATTGGCTGCCGTGTCCGATATCGGTTATGAGGACATTATTGCCCGTGAATGATCTGTCATTAGTTATGCATATTTATCAAGAAAAACGGGAAATGGACCTCAAATGTGGTTGGTTTGCTTTGTAAAAAAAAAAAAAATATTATACATACAGACGAATTCCAAAAACCAAAAACGAAACCTCCTCCTTTTTAGAAGTCGGTTAAAAATGGAAACAAACAAAGCAAGTACCCTATGCTTTCCATAGATTACATGCATTAACTTATAACACACTAGTTTTTTTCCATAGTTTCGCTCCCATCAGTGGTTTATATATATCAGAAATGTCTGGTTAGACCTATATATTGACTTAATCTTGATAAAAACTATCCAAGACATTTCTTAGACGATAAATCAACATGTGAGAGCACATTACTATTTTTTTTTTGCAAAGAAATTTTTTTTTCATTTTTTAATTTTCACATTTTTTTTTTTCCATAATTTTTGAAGCAGAGCTTCATAGCTCAAAATAGCAATTCCATCTAGCGTGCGATAGTAGTATTGTTTCATTTTTCCATACAACAATAGATGGCGTTAATATAACTTAGTATGTAGTTTTTTACTTGATACACAGATGTCGCTATTAGCACAAGTCATACATTCAGTTCATTCAACCGTCTAGTCAACGAACGGACATCGTATCGTTCATTCTGCGTTTTTTCGCGACCAACCAAACGCTCAAGCTCGCAACCGGCCAATCAACACACAATGACATTCATTCAACAATAGTTGAGCAGTTCTCACACCGGAATGGGACAGGTGTTTGTTGTTGACTACACGTCGTGATATGTTTTACCGATTATTGACAATAAATTATAAAACAGTGTTCATACAAATTTTCTCCAGCGCTACTTCGAACTATAAAGTAACTTTCGTAAACATCTCATAGTGCAAAGTGTGACAAAACTGTAAACTTTCTCGACTTATCAATTTCGCGGTGTTAATGTGAACGAATTGTTGTAAAATGAGTTGAATAAACTCTGGTGAAGTGACGGCAGCTGTTCTCATAGGATAGGATCTTATTTAATAATAGGAACAGGATAATTCCAAAATGACGACAGACAGATTCCACAAGTGAGTACTTATTCATAACTTTATTAAGGATTGATGTTTATCTTTCACGTTGCAAATGGAATTGATAAGATTATTACATTAATCTCAGTTATTATTCATAAATTTTCAATGACTATTTAACCGACTTCCTCTGTGATAAATAAGGGAACTGGTGTTTCTTTGGTCTACATAAATGTTAATTGCCTGCATCCTTAAGTTGTATGCGCCCATAATGGTTTTCCGATGCTTTAAAACTTTCACCCTTATACTAGCAAGAAAAATCATGGGAAGTTCTTTGTTTCTGACTTTTAAGAAGTTCTATCACACCTTTGGTTTATTACTTTTTTTTTAAAGAATATTTGTTTTGCCACCTCCTAGTCAGCTGATTTTTATCTCAAACTTAAAGGTCGAAAATTTAAGCAATTTATTCAGACCACAATCACACATAGGTAGAAATGGAGTTTTCTTAGTTTACCAAGTAGGTCACTTTTTATCAACTTGTACTTACCTATTTTTTATAAAGTCTCTCTCTGCTAATGTAAGGAATGTAAGAATATTCAATACCTAATACCTATCTTTTTCTCTTTTTTTAACATGGAAATTATGTAGGTATAATTTTGAGACCAAGACGTCCTTTGCTGGTAGGCTAGAAAATGTCGGTATGATGATAGCTCAAAAGCGTAGGTTCCCACGGCTCTCGCTAAGTCTGTCGACCACGTTACTGGACGTGTTACGATGAATTAATCATAAGACCTACTCTGCACCAACAGTCACGAAGGTACGTGAAGTAGGGTGAGGTACTACTTTACGGTAACGGCACCATAATATTACGTTGCCGGGCAAAATATACCTACCAAGCCCCTCGCCAAAATCGATATGCCGAAATACGCCTAAGTAGGTAGGCATATTACTTTAGTCCGCAGGAGCTTAATAATAAATAAATAAAATAATAATAGTACTTATTTAATAATGCTATTTTGAAAATAGTCTAAAGGAGCTAAGTCATGTTTCCGAAGGGTGTTCTTATACCTATCTCATTATCTCTCTCATTCAGGTAGGTATCATTCCGATATACAATACTTGATTAGGTAATACCTACCTACCAAGCATCTAACACTGAGCACATCTAATAAAATTTGTGCTTAGATAGGTATTATTGCATTATCCAACAGCTGAAGTTCCCTTAAAGGTAGGTAAGAGGTTTGTTGATAAGTTTATTTGAATTAGGTAATATGTAAGAACGGATGTAGGTTTAATATAACAATTGCAGCATAGTTACCTGAATAGGTAGGTAGCTGTGCTGTTCTCTCATCAAGCCAAAATACATCCCGTTTTCAGACAATAAAACGCAATTCTCGCACCTAATAATATTACATTCCCACAAAAAATATAACATGTAACATAGTCTGCTCGACTACCTATCTTAGCGTCAAAACGTCAGAAAGATAATGTTAATATAGTAATATCGATTAACTACTCATATCACATCCAGAGAGTTAATCGATATTACTGGGAACGCTTCCACTTTCGATTTTTGCAGTATTCTATTCATCTTTTTCACTTCTACTGTTTGCACGCTCCGACGCCTCTAATTATCCTAATAGTCATAATTTTTACGGCACTTCACACGGCAATTGCGAATAGCATTGCAGGTATGATACCTGCCTACAGGTACTTTCTTTCGTGCTCACAGACTTAGTTTCATTAAATTGTAATCTCTACAGAGATAGATATAAGATCGACATGCAACCCACCAAAATGTTGTTTCGCATTCAAGTCTTTTCTATGCTTGAGTGGAACGAGCTAATCTTTAGACTATGTCTAGATCACTGGAACTCTAACGGAATTTTCACATGAGCTCCATGCCAAAAAATTCTAAGACTACGCAACAAATACATAGAAGTTAACCTAACTCGTGGTATCTACGAATTGGCGGAGACCTAAATATACGTCAACTAGGCAAAATACACGCATTACTAGAAAGGATTAATTGATTAGCTGTCTAGATCCTTATAATACTTTCTCATAATTAAAATATCACTAAGCCCGGACTTCAGCAGACTCGCTACACTATACAGTATATTTTTGCAAGATTGTACTTGTAGATAATAAGACAAAAATAAAAATCATGATCGTAGTTGCCCACACAAATAAGCAAGATTGAAGCGAAAAGGCCTCACTTTCGAATCGCTTGCACAACCGTGACACATATTATATTCAAGCTAAGCTTGTATTATGAGGTGGAAAATATTGTCGGCAACCGACTAATACTTAATCAATTATTCTGTACACAAAATAATGAAATACTGGGAAAGCAATTCATCTCAATACTTACATCAAATCACAGACATACAAAAATGAAATCTCTAGCGTTAGAAAACCTCCCAGGCTTCCCATCATTATAAATACCTATGTGATAGCTTATCACGCCGCTGCATGACAATCCGCAGACCAGTACTTGATAAAAAGACCAAAGCACCAACTAACACAGATGCCACGGCTATTTGATTTTCCGCAAAACGCCCAGAGGCCATCGAACCATTTTGATTGCGCGCCAACCGTGTCTCCTAAACAACGACACAATACTAACGACAGGATAAACATTGAAAACCAATTACAATGATTTCTCTTTACACTGAATTTGGAAATAGGTACATTAGCCGGTTTGAAGTTAGCATTACGTTAATGCAAACTAGTAATTTTTCGTTTGAAGGCTGCATCATTTAAATGTTATACTATATAAAAAAAATAATATATAAAAAAATCCGATGGCTAAAGGTTCAAGTCAGATTGTAGTTGCGACAACGTACTTAAACTAGATACCTATGTCCATAATGTCCAACATAGAGGTAGATAACTGATCCTCTTAGCATTTACCATCAGGCGAAGAGGAGGCATGTCGTTTTTTTATAACGGCACAATGAAGGATGCGACGAAACACTAGCCAGGATTTATTGTTCAATTGTCTAGATTACCATCACATTCTTTAGTCATTAAAATTGTGATAGCACCAATTAGCAGCTGAATACTTCCTGCTGATTCTTTTGACCACTGATATATTTGAAATCTTATCAAGGTAAGCCTTGATAATGTAAAAGGTCTCTCGAAAAACTTTGAGTTTGAAATCGTTATTTCTATAGTTGTATGTAAAGTTAAACCCTCTTTTTGCGTTTTGTATGGCTAGGGTTCTGTAATGTATCATACCTTAAGAAAGGGGCAAAATCCATCGGATGAGACAATGAGTACAATTCCCCATGTCTCCTCTTATTGAAAAACACAATTTTTACCCATTCAACAAGTTATATTCAACTAATTTTCTAGTAGGTAGGTATATTACGTAGATAAAACTACAAAAATTGCAACATTAAAATCCTTTTATATGCGCAGATAATTTCGCGGGAAAACCTGCTAAAAAGAAATGTAAACTAGTAAGGTATGTCAGTCAAATTAAAACATTTTATAAAGTTAAAAATAGTTTTCGACATATTTTCGTCATGCAGTATTAGGGAAGTAAATGACTACCACTAAAAAGGTACATTATGGTTGCACCTTCACGGTCGACGCACAGGCAGGGTCACAAATTCACAAAGGGTGGCACTGCCGGCTTCCATCTGACCTTTATGACGGTTCAAATAAGAGGCATATTTGCATGGCACAGTATTATCAATCCATCGATTTGTCGGTGCACATGTAAGGTTGCCGTGGTGACCGATGTCATGTGCTAGTTCAATGACACACCATGCTGTGTTGTTGGTGAACAAGCAGAATGGAACATGGATGAACAAGCAGTATGAACAAATTGTAGATTACGAAACTTCTCCCTAAATTTTATCCAGTCCGAGTTGGGACTTTATATCTATGAACTTCGACTATGATTTAACGATTCTGGTTATTTGCCATCAATCCTGCGTAACCTTTACCCAGGGAAACCTGACATCATAGTTTCCCAAACATAGGTACATTACTTATTTGAATATATAGGGTTCTTCAAGTTTCGTCTTTGGAAACAGGAATGAAGAGGGTCTCTTTAAATACAAACAAAATAATGATGTTGATCATTTTTCTCGAAAAATTTACGGTTATTACTTACTGGCTTCTCCTTACCGTCTTGCATTTTGTAATAAAGCTGTAATTCTTTGTTATGCTTACAAAAAGCCGGTTCTCATACATGCACATAACTTATCTTGAGCGATGTAATTTCGTCAAATCGATTAGATTACGTTTGTAATCGATGGCCCCTAACGTTATCAAGGCAATTTGATAAGGATTTTGTTTTAGTTAGTTAGCTAGATATCTTTATTAAATACCTGTAGTTGTACTAAACGGACTCACGCCTGTACTTGTACAAAACGGTTTCACACGCTGAGGTTTCATACTAAGAGTTTTTGGAGTAACTATCTCGTTGGTCTAATGGTAACAAACACCGCCTAAATAAATTCTCCAGACTGACACACCAATTCCCTAGTTCCAAACTAAAAGCTTATGCTTGTACTATGGATACTTGGTAAACGGATAGACATACTTAAATACGTTTATAAACATCCATCACTCGAGTACAAATGTACATGTTCATCACACGAAACATTTGCCCCTAGCGGGATTCGAACCCGCGACACTTGGTTTCGTGGCCAGGGTCTCTGACCACTCGACCAACGGGCCTAAAGACTTAGAGATTTTACGTTCTCCTGGGTCGGGCCAACATTTCAAAATTGCAATTACTCAGTACCAGCCTGGAGTCAGAAAGTTGACGGTTCTACTCCCCCGTGCCTTGGAAAGCACGTTACAGCAATGCTTCTGCGCCTGGCTTTGCGCTTCAGTCATGTCGGCTTTCCGTCTTGAAAAGCTATGCGAGTCAAAAAACAAAGAGTGCACCTGTGTTTAATATAACATCGTCTGCATAGTTTTAATTCTCATTGATATTACATCCCGTGCTTAGTCGAAATCTGCTTAGACCATATTTGTCCCGTGTTGGTCTGGGACAATTTGCCAACTGTGTTTCTTGCCTAGCATGTCGTAAAAGGCGACTAATGGTATATGGGGTTTTGGGTATGTGATTGTGTAGGCGACGAGCTAGCCACTTGTCACTACTTTTTCACAATTTTCCAACTAACCCAGCCCAGTTTTATTTTTGGCTGAATGTGGTTAAAGGGGACTGCTGTCCCTTTGACTCTGCGTACCCCTTTGGGGATTATGGGCGTGATGTTATGTATGTTTGTATTTCTTTGTTTGCTTAGACCACAATCCAAGGTTTGGCAAATCTGTTAATTACATTGCAAGCGACTGTCGATCTGACATTCATAACCCTTAGATAGGGGAACCAGACCATTTGGATCATGGTTCACACATCCATAGCTGTTTAACTAGGCAGGTTTCATCACGATATTTTTTCCCATACACCATAAGTGTGCTTAAACACCTTAATGACGGTTACCTTTGTGGCAGCCGATTTGTGATCTTTTTAAATTAAAAATCTTGTAACTTTTTTACACCACCTGACCGATGGTTATAAAATGTACTCCAAAAGATTGAGCTCTTAGAAACGTACATAATATCACGCCCACAATCCCCGAAGGGGTAAGAAGAGTCAAAGAGGCAGCAGGCCCCTTTAGCCACATTCAGCCAAAAACAAAACAAGGCTGGGTTAGATGTAAAATTGTGAATAAGTGGTGACAAGTGGCTAGCCTGTCGCCCACACAATCACACACCCAAAACCCGATATACCATTAGTCGTCTTCTAAGACATGATAGGCAAGAACCACAGATGGCACATTATTTTAAAGTCCCAGACCAACATGGGACAATGGGATGGGTTAGATGGAAAAATGTGAAAAAGTAGTGACAAGTGGCTAGCTCGTCGCCTACACATTGACATACCCAAAACCCTATATACCATTAGTCGTCTTTTACGACATGCTGGGCAAGCACCACAGTTGGCACATTCTTTTAAAGTCCCAGACCAACATGGGATGTTTTTTTACTTTCCCGAAATTAATATACTTAGATCCGACAGGATGCACGTTAACGTCTTTAATAGATCAAATAATTCAACTCGAGCGGAGCAAAAGCTTGTTTCAAATTAGTGAATATATTACGTTAAGGCCTTCTTAGCTGATTTCGATGGTTTTCGTATATGATTACAAATAACTAGCAGCGTCCCGCGGTTTCACCCGCATAGTTCCCGTTCCTGTAGGAGTATAGGGATAAAATATAGCCTATGTTACTTCCGGATAATGTACCTTTACAATGGTAAAATAATTTTTGTAATTGGCACAGTAGTTTTTGAATTTATTCATTACAAACATACACACACATACACACACACACAAAAAATACAAATCTTTCCTCTTTATAATATTAGTATAGATAGAGACTGCCAATATGTCAATAGACGTATATTTGTTAAGAGACTGAAAGAAAAACAATAGGTATAGGAAAATAAAATTAGAATTCTAAGCTTGAATAGTATAAAAAGTATTAATATAAAACTGATGAGGCCCGCGTCGGCAACAATGATAATAGCAACTTTGTGACGAAAACACAATTCCTAGATCACCCGTATGATAGTTTGAGATAACTCAACGATTATATGCCCCTATCGAAGCAATCTGATTTATTTATACACATTTCTTATTAATAATGACTCGACAGTATAAGCGTTGCTTAGCTCATTCGCTATATTTTTCGCAAAAATACTGACGAGTGTATACTCTTCTCTGGGATTGCTTGTACTTTTTATATTTATTGTCGGTACGTTATTTCGGGTAGTCGTACTTCATATTTTACATACATTACATACTATCGCCGCAGTAATTTCCGAAGGAGTAAGTCAAGATTTCTAGCCAGAATTTTTTTTTGAGTTTGGTAATTGGTAAAAAAGTATACTTCAAGTTAGTTCGTGAAAATAATATGTCTTATGACGGTTTATTTTTTCTCTTACTTACTTATATGAAAATACATACATACATACATACATAACATCATACCCATAATCCCCGAAGGGGTAGGCAGAGTCAAAGAGGCAGCATGCCCCTTCAACCACATTCAGCCAAAAATAAAGCCGGGCAGGGTTAGATGGAAAATTGTGAAAAAGCAGTGACAAGCGGCTAACCTGTCGCCTACACAATCACACACCCAAAACCGGATATACCATTAGTCGCCTTTTACGACATGCTAGACAAGAACCACTGTTGGCATATTCTTTTTAAGTCCCAGACCAACATGGGACAGTGGGCTGGGTTGGATGAAAAGCTGTGAAAAAGGAGTGACAAGTGGCTAGCTCGTCGCCTACTCAGTCACATACCCAAAAGCCCGTAAACCATTAGTCGCCTTTTACGACATGCTTGGCAAGAACCACATATATGAAAAAATAAGCGATTTTTTTTTTTCAAATCACAAATAAGATCCAGCACAGCGGTGGTAGCTCAATGGTAAGGACACGCGCCTCTTAACCGAGGAGTGCGGGTTTAAACCCGGCACGTACCTCTGGATTTTTCAAATCTATGTACGTATTTATACCACTAGCTCGGCGGTGAGGGACAACATCGTGATGAAACCTACAAATTCAAACAACTTTGGATTTGTAACCATGATCCAAAAATTGTCTGGTTCCCCTATCTTAAGGTTACGAAGGTCAGATCGGCAGTCGCTTCAATGTAATTACCAGACTCGCTAAATCCTGGATCATGGTCTAAGCGGACCCCGTCTAAACACGGGACATAACGCTAGGAAGATGATGATGAAATAAGATCCAGCACAGTTTTGTATTTTTGAAAATACTATTTTAAGTAAGTTTTTCTGAAGGACAAAAATAAAAAAAATATTGACAAAAAAAATGGCAACCCTACTCTCCTATTAGATTGAGGAGTCGGATACGGTGCTAGATCGTCCATCACGCGAACTAACAGATAACTGTCCGTTGTTCGCCCTCAATGACGTATAAATGGCCCAACAATTGTTTTTGATGACGTCTCGATAAATAAAACACCGACAAACATTGTATTCCGTTTCTGCCGTGAGCTATCTCATAATAAAGATATCGAGCTAATGATTTGCTTTTATAATAAAAGATAATGATGCATATAGATTAAAAATAACCTAATTTTACTCTTTGCAAAATTTGTCCTTTAAACGGCAAAATAAAAACGGTATCAGCGCGTCTAGATTACCTAGTTTCTACCCAACTTTAGACAACTCTAATATTTGTACCATTACAATACAGCTGTAATAGTGATACCGACGAATCACGAAATACATAAAATGTTCAGATACAAACCAAAGTTACTCCATAATGATTGATGACAGAACTCGAAATGGGCCATCTGGCCATTTTGACTGGCTCGATGGCGCATTTGGTAGTGACCCTGCCCCATGCGCCAAGAGGTTGTGGGTTCGATCCCCGCCCAGGACAAACATTCGTATGATGAATACTTGTGTTTGTTCTGGGTCTGGGTGTTAATATCTAATATTTAAGTATATATTTGTAATACCACTGTTGATTCTGATATCCTTAACACAAGTGCTTTAGCTACTTATCTCGGAGTCAGATCAATGTATGTGATGTCGTCGGATATTTATTTATTTATTTCTTACTTATGCTATGGCTACATTCATTTACTACTACTCTTAATAATCAGATTTATGTTTTGACTGTTACATTCGCCCTTTTGAGTGTGTTTTAGACTTCGTTTACTTTGGAATCAAATATTTTATTAATATATAATATTATAATTCTAACAAGGGAATCACCAATTTTTGACGTTAATCAATCGTATGTTATATCTATAAAAGACAACACAAAAACCGCACTGATCGTAATTATTTGATAATACATATGTACGTTATTTCTTTCTATCTTTATATATTATTTATATTTATCTCTATTAAAAGAAATGGAGTGGCCGATAAAAGATAAGAAGGAAGTATGGAATTGTGTTGTCCATGTTGTTCTAGGACTTAAAAATAATGTGTACCTGGGATTGGTCCTCGACAGTCACTGGAACTTCCTGCCGCACTTTAGGCGCTTGTCGCCTAAACTGATGAGAACCGCTGCCGCCTTGGGCAGGCTTCTGCCCAACGTCGGGGGGCCAAAGGCATCTTGCCGGCGGCTCTACGCGGGGGTCGTGCGGTCTATCGCCCTGTACGGCGCACCTGTGTGGGCCGACACTCTGACAAGCCGGTGTATCGCGGAGCTGCGGAGACCGCAGCGAGCGATGGCAGTCAGGGTGATACGGGGCTACCGCACGATCTCCTACGAGGCGGCGTGTGTGCTAGCCAGCTCACTCCCCTGGGACCTCGATGCGAGAGCCCTCTCGGCGGTGTTCCGCTGTCGGGAGGAGGCGCGTCGGGCCTCAGCCCACGGGGTGACGTCACGCGAGGTGAGCGCCTTGTTGGTAGAGTTCCGCACACTTGCTGTGGAGCTCTGGGACGTGCGACTGGCTGATCCCGGAGCCGGTCTTCGGACCGTCTCGGCGATCCGGCCTGTCCTAGCTGCATGGTTGAACAGGACCCATGGCGCGGTAACCTTCCATCTGGCTCAGGTGCTCTCGGGGCATGGATGCTTCGGGAAGTACCTGTGTCGGATCGGTCGGGAGGCGACCGGGTCCTGTCATCACTGCGGCTCCGTTGAGGACAGTGCTGAGCACACGTTGGAGGAGTGTCCGGCTTTTGCCGTAGAGCGCAATGCGCTATCCGCCGTTGTTGGGCGAGACCTCTCTCTACCGGCCGTGGTGTCTGCCATGGTGAGTAGTGAGGAGTCTTGGGACGCGGCGCTCTCCTTCTGCGGCAGTGTCATGTCGCAGAAGGAGAGCGCCGAGCGCCAGCGCGAGCTGGACGATCCCGCCCGACGTCGTAGGCGAGGCCGCCGTGGCGATGGTGTCTAGCCCGGCGGCGCCCTGCAGGGGGGGCTCCGAATACTCCTGAGGTATCCCTGCCTGTCGTAGGAGGCGACTAAAAGGGCCTTTGGGGTCGTGGGGGTTAGGGGAGGAGGTCCTCTGCCCTCAATCGTCCCCGGAGAAGCCGACTGCAGGTGTTACACCCGGTCCGTCAGGATAGGGTACACAGCTGTCTATGTGGTCGTGAAACACCACCCTAGGTGTTCTGGGGGAGAATACCACTCCCTCGAGATGGGCCGCCAGGCGGCAGCGCGCGCTACGTAGACTTTACGAGATGAATCCCGACAGTGGGGATCCCGTTGGTTTTGCGTTAGCGCCCGAAGAACGACAGCCTTGAGGTTTAGTCGGTAGGGTCTCCGGAGATTGCTACCGGTTTCGAGCCCGACTCACCCTTTTAGGTCCACCCAGGACTCTAACTGGATGGTGCGTAAGTAAGCATTCCTCAAGTAAAAAAAAAAAAAAAAAAAAAGGACTTAAAAATAATGTGCTAACTGTGTTTCTTGCCTAGCATGTCGTAAACTACTAATTTGTTTATTGGGTTTTGGGTATGTGATTGTGTGGGCGACGAGCTAACATTGTCACTACTTTTCCAGAATGTTCCATCTATCCCAGCCCAGTTTTATTTTTGGCCGAATGTAGTTAAATGTGGGCTTGATGCCCCTTTAATTAATCCTTAGGGGATTATGGGCGTGATGTTATAAAAAAAATGAAATTAATCTTCTAGCAAGCTCAGCAAGACAACAGATGATTACTCGCGACTCGCCAAAATAGCAAATAGACGATTGACTAAGGACATATTTTCGTTTGTAGTAGCGTGGCAGACTTATTACAGAGGTGAATTGTTCTCAGAGCGGCGAAAGACGGTCTGTTAGACGTCCTGCGCGAGGCGACTCGCAAGGAATGCAACAACAAGGACGAGTCGGGCATGACGCCCACGCTGTGGGCCGCCTTCGAGGGACACATAGAGGCTCTGCGCCTGCTATGCGGCAGAGGGTGAGTGTGCACAAGCCAAGTTTTCCAATAGAGATGACTTGCCGAATTCCCTTGCAAAGTACATCGTTAAAACATACCATAGGTATGTATTATTCGGATGCGGGGCCACCTTACTAATATTATAAACGGAAAAAACATGGGTTGGGTTTTAAGAGTTTTTCTAAACTGCAGTTTGATAATTCTTATTTGTCAACTTAAGTAGAAATTTTGATCACTTTTTTTAGTTTTAAATTCAAAAACCGGCTGCCAATCTTCGCGCCTTTCATTAGCACGAATGGAGCAACAAATCGTTCAAATGAAGACATGATCTCGCTCTTGTAAAAGCAAATTGTTTAATTAACACATTTGTAACAAATAGCAATGCTAACAAACAATGGCATATCATGTTCACTGTTACTTTCTCACATTGTTCTCGCAATATCAGCTCGGGTTACGCTAACCTGTGCCGAATGTCTCTGGTACTTTATAAATACTTTGTTAAATCTGTTTTTCGCGGCGGTAATGAGCGCACTTTCACTTCGGCCTCACTTTAAAGTGAACCGCCATGAAGTAACAGTGTCAACCAATGGGTATCATAGACGTGTTTACGTAATTAACGGCGGCTTTGTTAAGAACCCTTCAATTAAAGATTTGTTGCCGCACTTAATTAGGCCCGTGGCGTTCACTTCTTGCTCAAATAAGGCTACGATTTTATCACTAGTTATGTATTTTTAGGTATGGTCTTTGTATTTGATGATTCTTATGAACTAGCTAGCGGCCACGTGAACTTCATTTCATCATAAAAAAATATGATTTAAATAAAAACATTGAACTGATTAGTAGGTAAGTAGCTTAGGTATACTGTACCGGTGGTAGATTCACATTGCTTTGTAAATTTTTGGAAACTTGACGATGTATAAGTGATTTTTAGTGCCCTTCATTTATATTTAGTTAATCAGAAAGAGCATCAACGAAAGTTGTCTCTCATTGTCCTCACCCAAATCAACATCCATGGACGGACCAGACCCGTAGCACCAGAATGATGAGGTAGACTCGCGTAGTTGCTCTATGTATAAGAATGTACCACCCTCTCATAGAAGATAAGATCAACATAGTAGCACCGCTGTTTCACTTGTTCATGGGCACAAGATAATTGGCCCCGAGGTACTGCATTGCCCCTGGGTAGCTACGCTTCTGTCAGTGAGTGAACTGTTATCTCCCCCTCAGAGGCGAGCCGGACAAAGCGGACTACTTCGGCAACACGGCGCTGCACCTCGCAGCGGCGCGCGGGCACAAGGAGTGCGTCACGTTCCTGGTCAACTTCGGTGCCAACCCGTTCGCTATCGACGTGGACGGCCACACGGCGCAGGAGCTGGCCGCCATCAACGGCCGCGACGACATCCTGCGCTACCTCGACCAGGCCACCGCCAAGCTCGACAACAATGACAAGTAAGTCAACACTGTACCTATCACACACTATCACGCCCGAAGAGGTCAAGATCGAGAGTCCAATGAGCAGCTTCTTTAACCACTATTAGTCCAAAATAACATACTTATATGTATATCATCACGCTTGCAATCCCCCAAGGGTTAGGCAGATTCCAAGGAGTAATAGGCTCCTTAAATCGGATTTAGGATAACTCATCTTACACGCTCAGATTCCCAATACTTAATACACCATTAGTCTTCTTTTACACCCAGCTAGGTAAGAAACATAGATGATACATTATTTTAAAGACCTAAATCAACATGATATATATTTTTTTAATATAAATAATTAATAAGTTTTACGCCATTCTGAAGTTGTTTAATTTATTGCAGAAAAAAAGCAAAGACCCTTAAAGAGAAAGCGAAAAAAGACTTCGAGAAGTACCACAAGCAGTACCAGAAGCGGCAGAGCAAAGCCGAACTGATGGCGGAGAAGGAGCTCAAGAAACTTGCCAAGGAGTGGGAGCAGGGCTACAACGAGGACATCTCCACTATGCCGCACCGGCCCAGCAACGTGCTGCTGGCCCTCAAGCAGAAGATGACCAGGTCTACCAGCCAAGGTGAGAGACGGGTGAGGGGAGCAGGGCTACACTGAGGACGGCTCCACCATGGTGCACCGGCCCAGCAATGTGCTGTTAGTTCTCAAGCCGAAGGTGACCAGGTCTACCAGCCAAGGTGAAAGATTTGTGAGGGGAGCAGGGCTGCTCTAAAAACGGCTCAACCATGCCACACCGGCCAAGCGACGTGCTACTGGCGCTTAAGCAGAACACGACCAGGTCCATCAGCCGAGGTCAGTGCGAGGAGACGGTGGCACCGAAACTACCTTCATGATAGTTTAGATAACGCAAAAATGGGACTGTGAGTGACAACAAACTAATTGTGAATTAATAGGGTAAATTATCCGATTTAACTAAAACACAGTAACCCTGTTACATTTGTGGATATTTTAGGGGTCCATAGTGGCTATCACATTTGCCTTAATCTACATTGAACCTAAGACAGTGAAACGTAAATCTATCAACCAATTTATATGAAAACTAAATATTCATCCAATATTATAAAATCACTAACAAAGTAGGTATTTCGCAGCCACTTCGTGTCTGACGATCCTTGCCTAATACGGAACGTAATCAAATAATTCAATGGAGCGAAAATAATTAACGTAACCTGGTCCAGTTTTTGTGACGAGCAATGCAAGAATCGACATTTTGCTGTCCAGTTTGCTTGTCACATAAATCAACTGCATCAGTTACTTGAATTTATGCTTAATAGTTTACAGCTTTTTAATTCGTGGAACTAAGTTGTCATTAGTAGATGAAATAATTAAGCTATCTAGATTATTTGATGTGCGAACGGATGGGTTTAATTTCATACAGGAAGTGTCTTTTTTTATCAAATTTCTGCGCAGATATTATTAGTTTTGCGTTATACAGATTATTCATTATAGTGTATCTCTTCATAAACTGAAGATAATTTGGTAGCTTAGGACAAATATTTCGGCAGTCAGGTAAAAAAATAACGCGTTACTTTATAAAATATCCGATAAAGTTTTTAAATAGCTGGTTTGTTCGTTCATTTCTAACTGTAAAAAATCAACTATTATTGTGTGCGACGTGGAAGTACTTCCGACGAACCAGGTGTTGCTTTCTCGGGGACCTAGGTCAGCCTAACCGTCGCGGTGTATTGTATATATTCTTAGTGGCGAGAATAACTTCGTCAGCGTGATGTAGGATTGTATAGCGTTTCTGCATGTTCGATCGACGTCATTTCACCTAATATTGGAGCTATAATCTTGACTATCTTGTGGTGCGGTCGCCACTATTGTAAAATTTCACGATTGTTCCCCTTATTAAAATATTTTAAATACGGCCCGAAAGCGCAATACTGCGTAAGTATTTTGCTTAAGCTATAAAGTTTGACCCACGTCTTTGGTTGGTCTTTTGGTCTGGGACTTAAAAAGAAAATATGCCAACTGTGATCCTTGCCTAGCACGTCGTAAAATGGGACTAATGGTAGATATATCTCCCGTTTTGGGTAAGTGATTGCGTAGGCGACAAGCTACCAAGTTGTCACTACTTTTTCACAATGTTGCATCTAACCCAGCCCAGTTTTTTTTTTTACTGATCTGGGTCTAGTTGTTCTTTTGACTCTGCCTACACCTTCGGGGATTATGGGCGTGTTGTATGTATAAAGTCTAACTAGGAGTCAATTGTAGGTTATGCTTTATTGCACTCTCACCAATTATATCCGTACTTTATATTATTGGTATTTTCACCATGAAACATTATATATTATACATATATGTACCATCTAAAGGTCTGACTAGTGTGGTATAAACGACCGATGATGATCAAAAGTAAATTTTTTAACTAGTTCCGGATGGGTGTGCAATATCGATTCCTTAATTTTTCTGCAGATAAAACTGTTACAACTACTTTGCAAGACTACGGCCGTTAAAATTGCCTATAATAAAAGAACCTTGAATGGCAGTTTCAAAACTATGAAGTTCCTAAGTACTTTATTTAACAGTCAGTGGTTGAACGTACTTAAAGAAAAACCACAGATTTGAAAGTAACTGGCCATTACGAATAAAGTTTTACCCAGTATCAATCTATGTTTTATTTTGTACTAGCTGTACCTGCGGTTTTATCCGCGTTTATGGCTAATGTTATATAGCCCATAGCTTTCAGCGATAAATGGGCTACTGAAATATTTTTTCAAAGCGGAACAGTAGTTCCTGAGATTAGCGCGTTCAAGCAAACAAATAAACTCTTTTATATGTTTCGATGTTTGCTAACAATTCACACTTTAAGGGCTGAATGGAATATGCTGCAATTAGAAAACGTCTAGTCCAGTCCAGTTTTATTTTTTCCTAAATGTGGATAAAGGGGTTTGCTGCCCCTTTGACTCGGCCTACCCCGGCGATTACGTGCGGAATGTTATGTTATGTTTGTAACGTTAAGCAAATGTTAATATATTAATCTTCATTAAGACGTAGGACAACTTTTTATAGATAAATAAATAAATGAATATATAAAATGTCCGACTACATCACATACATTGATCTCCGAGGTAAAGTACTTCATCATCATCATCCTCTTGCCCTTCTCCCAGTTCATCTGGGGTAAAGTACTTGTGTTACAGAAATCAGAATAACAGTGGTATTACAAATATATATTTAAATATATTGGATATTAACACCCCGACACAGAATAAACACAAGTATTCATCACACGAATGTTTGTCCTGGGTGGGGATCGAACCCACAACTCTTGGCGGATAGGGCAGGGCCACTAAATGCGCCATCAAAGTTAGTCAATAGATAAGTACCTAAAATATCATAATATTAATTCCTCGTTTGCTTAATTCTAATGTGTGCGTGGTTAAAGTCGCGTGCGGCGGCCAGTGAACATTTAAATAATAAGCGAACGCATTACATACTAGGTAACTGAAACAGTTGTGTATCGTTGTCAAAGAGCAATTATTTACGCCAGTTGTGGTAACGGCGCAAAATTAATGAACGAAAACCAATAAGAACTACGAATTTGTACTATTTATTTTTGTTTTTGGCTGAATGTGGTTAAAGGAACCTGTTTCCCCTTTGACTCTGCCTACCCTTTCGGGGATTATGTTATGTATGTATTTATTAACTATGTATACAATTTTACACAATCACCAATGCGTTTCGTACCTATACATACATGTATGTTTTATAGCAAAGTGGTATTTGGTAAAATAGTCAGTTTGGACGCCTTGGCCGTACAATAAACTTTGACACCCAATTTAATGCTTAGGCCGCTAGGTAATTAAACTAGAATGACGGCCATGTACATTCATATTCAGGGTGCTCATTAGACACGCCTAACCAGTTAAAAATAATAAAGTCCCTACATTAATTTTACAAATGTTCTTCCCCAGGTAATCTAGCCGCGGAAGAACAACCCCGCCCGACCTACAGCACCCTGGTGGGGACCGTCAGCTCAGGAGTCAGGGGCCGAGGAGCCGTCTACAAGAAGGCGCTGGCCAGCAAGCTGAAGAATGGGACCGTGGGCAGAACTGGGCCTTCCGATGACTTTAAGGTACGTATTTGATATCCGTTTGAACGGAGATATAATTTACAGCTAGGTTTCTGAATTGAGAACATTTAAATATTGATTCATAAAGAAGAAGCCTTCAAACCAGTGTTATTACATCGTCTGTACGTTGTTTATGATATTCTCTGACGATGCAAGATTTTCGGAAACTGTTGAGAACTTGGTCATAAAATCTACCAATTTGGCAACGAATATGATGGGTACCTACATTTGTTGTAAATATGAAATGTTCCTAACCTTTTTTGAGATAATTAAGAAATAAATAAATTCTCCACACTGACACACCAATTCCCTAGTTCCAAACTAAGCTTATGCTTGTACTATGGATACTAGGCGAACGGATAGACATACTTAAATACATTTATAAACATCCATGACTCGAGTACAAATGTCCATGTTCATCACACGAAACATTTGCCCCTAGCGGGATTCGAACCCGCGACCCTTGGTTTCGTGGCCAGGGTCTCTGACCACTCGACCAACGGGCCAGTCAAAAATTATTAATATTAACATTAATCTTGGAATTACTATTTTATATATATCAAACTGTCAAAAGTTTTTTACACTTAACAAAAATTACGCCGTCTATTATTTAACTTGCTATCTAGATAGCACAAAATATAATATAAATTTATAACAAGTTATTACAATATCCAATAAAGATAAATAGCAATATTAAAAGCATAAAAACATAAATTGGCATTAAGAATAATTTAGGCTATTCAATACATAAATCAATATTGGAATTATCACGACACATTATAGGCAATATCTTTATGATGACCAGGTCGTGGTGACGTTAAAAAATGATGTCATAGATTTTTATATAAATCATTTATTCGACCATGTGGCTCTGTGACTTATACTGGCTAAGTGGTTGAATGAGCAATGAGGTGCTTTCATAAATAACATTTCTTACATCTAATCGCGTCTGTAATCACTGAAGGGGTAAGCAGAGTCAAAGGGGCAGCCAGCCCCTTCTACCACATTCGGCCAAAAAATAAATCTGGGCTGTGTTAGAAGGCAAATTATGAAAAAGTACTGAAGAGTGGCTAGCTCGTCTCCTACACAATCACACACCCAAATCCCGATATACCAGTCGTTTTTTTACGTCACGCTAGGCAAGGAACACAATTAGCACATTATTTTGAAGACCCAGAACAACATGTGACAAATGTTTTCTATGTGTGTTTATTATAATCTTTTGAGAAAGAATTTGTCATAAAACATAACTGTAATCGCCTTCAGGTGGGCGAAGTGGAGTCGACCGGGCGTCGCTCAGTGACGTCACTGAGCGGGCTGCGCCGCGACTCGGAGGTGATGTACGTGGGCACGTTCGGCGCGGGCCCGCAGCAGCGCGGCGCCGTCGCAGACGTGTTCAGCGAAGCGCCCGAGCCGCGCGCCAAGCCGCAGCTGACCAGGTGAGGCACGCAGCTGTGACGCTGCTGTAGCGACAGGCGCTTGTATGTGAGCGACTCGAAGGTGATGTACGTGAGCACGTTCAGCGCGGGCCCGCGGTATCGCGGCACCGTTGCCATGTTAAAAAACCCATTGTACATCACGGACTAGTAAAAAAAGAAGGACTCCACGCTGTCATACTAAAGCGGGAAGCCACGTTTATGCATGTGTGAGTGAGATAATTATGGATACCAGATATCGGATATCTGTCATTTGAAGCAGTTATCATGTCAATGCTCCTCACAGGAGCTTCAACGTCTAGTTAGTGGCGCGGAGTCCTTTTTTTACCAGTTCGTGTTGTACCTACATTGGCGGATTTTGATTTGAATGCCCTTTAGCAAAGTTCATATGGTCCATATAGATACTAAAGACCAAGCCTCCGGTCTTAATCCTGTCTTTGCTCGTGGCTTGTAACGTACGTTGATATGACCCAGACAAGCCCACGTGATAGGCACACAGTTAGAATAACAGAAAACACCACCGAGACCATATTTTGCGTCATACATTTGCGTTCAGCGTTGCTCATATTGGGAACATGATAAGTTAGTTACAGCTAGATAAGGATTTGCGCTGGTCCATCGACTGTACGTTTATCGTAGACAAAACATCCCCTGCTTCGTGTGCCGTTGATACTGTTCGTGAATAATTTTACATTATGCAAGTCTGACCCAGCTAATCTTGTCTACTTCAGCTTAAGTTAACTGCGAAATGATAAGATGTTGGTGAACAATGTTCAAGATATGTTGCCAGTAGCAACGTAATATAAAATTACATTACGATGTAAAACATAAAAAATACAAAGGCTAGATACCAAATTAAACGTAAGCCGAATTTAAAATATACATATAAATAAAACATACATAACTGATAAGATTGATAATAATTTATGATTAATAGTTACGATAAAATGCTATAATAGATATTATTTTGATAACGTTAACACGTACGAATAACTAGGCATATTGTTATCTAAACTTCTGTCTTCTATCTATCTATAACAATATTCTCAAAGAGGTAAAGATATCTCTAAAATTATTCAGCACGTATTCAAAATTCTATCACTGCTATAAAATTTAAAACTTCTGGCTGATAGATTGCTCACTTCATGTTTATTTTTTATATTGGAAATTGAGCAGTTATTCTTGGTCTTATGGCTGATCCACTGTTCTACACTAAACTTCTGCTTATCTTCGTGTGCACCTAATCTCTCCTGTTCGAACTGTTGAATCAACAGTTCAACAGTTTAAAATTATGTAGGTACCTACATCTTAAATGTTTTCTCTCCTGTTGAATGCTACTTTTACTACGACACGAGATGTCAATTTGGAACTGCCATAAATTTGAAAAATATATTTTACACATAACATTAACGCCCATAATCCCCGAAAGGGTAGGCAGAGTCAAAGGGGCAGCTGTGCCCTTTAACCACATTCGGCTAAAAATAAAACTGGGCTGGGTTAGATTTTAGCTACACAATCACACACCCAAAACCCCATATACCATTAGTCGGCTTTTACGACATGCTAGGCAAGAAACACAGTTGGCACATTCTTTTTTTTTTTAGTCCCAGACCAACATGGGACTGTATGGGAATATATTTTACTCATAAAAAAATCACTATTTACGGTAATAGTAATGTGAAAAAAAAATGTTATTCAATATGTTAGATCAATATAGCAAAATATCGATCTAACAAATCGAATAAATACCTTTTACCTAATAAACGCAACTTCGTTAATACTCCATATTATCATCTCAAATGCGTTTCACCTTTAAATCAGACCTGCATAACTGCGAATTTAGGACGTCGACTGAAATGAGA
This sequence comes from Glyphodes perspectalis, assembly GCA_951394215.1. Lineage (NCBI taxonomy): Eukaryota > Metazoa > Arthropoda > Insecta > Lepidoptera > Crambidae > Glyphodes > Glyphodes perspectalis. Next base: position 13,252,932 of record OX596207.1, on the reverse strand, counting down.
GAGGTTTTTTTCTCTGTTTAAGTACATAATAGACGGTACCTTGCTTACTTATAAATAAAAAATCATATTGCCGCTTCATACATTGAAAGTTTTTTCCGTTCGTAAGAGTTTATTGTGGTTTTATTCAGATAAAAACTACATACTCAGTCAAGTATTGCAACGATATGCGCCGGTCTCAATATTTATTCTATACGATTGACGTCAGTGAATGTGACTGACACATGTCAAATACCACCAAAAGCAAGTCATCACAAATGATTAAGAAGCTGAACGTGCTGTTTTCCAGATCTGCAAGCCAACCCGACTTCATGGCGCCCTCCGGCGAGGACAGCGGCATCGGCCAGGAGGTGCTGCTGCAGGAACCAGCTAGCATATTCGACAGGCCTGGCTTCGGCAGTGTTGCCTTCAGGTAAAACTCGTCTGTAAGGCCTCAGCCTAATAGGGGTGCGAAATAAAAAAACCTACTTAGTCCGACAGTACGATTATAAAAAAATATTTAATTTAATAATTGTCAAACTAACACTGGCGAAGATGCAACGCGTTCTACGTTGCCCGTGACGTCACGTAGGTAAAATTTTTACTTGCAAGGGACGTCGCACTATTTTTTGTTATCGATGATAAAGCAAAAAATATGTCTTGTATTTTTGTATAATCTAACTGACGGACTGCATAGAATGATAGTTTTTTGACCCAGTATTGTCTCCTATTACGAGAAAAGCAGTACTTGCCTTGAACTCAGGCCAAAGAATAGCCAAAGAACTTGAACTTTTGTCATTCAAATCGAAATAAAAACGTGATAAAATTGTTGGATAGGTTCAGTCAAAAAATTCTAAATCTATGGGTACACTATAAGTTTGTTCTTATAATTGTTGGTTATAATTGGAATTTAAACCTTATCCGTGACCTATTCTTATTTTTTTTTATATTATGCTGTTACAGCCAATGTATATTATTGATCCTCGTATTTGTATTGAATTTAGGTTTTCTTAATTTGCTATGTTTTCATTGAAAAAGTATGTTATATGATAGACCTAGTCTCGTGCAACCGACGTTCGACCAGAAAAGTTATCGAAGCTTATCTCAATCTTTACACAAGTTACCTTGAATGAGCATCAACGACCGCATGAAAGCTATAATGATTCAGTGCTTCTCTCTTCAATGTCCAGGCGGTCTATTACGGCGACCCTGGGGGCCTTGCCGCCCGCGGGCGTGGTCGGCGCCGGCGAGGATCTGTCCATAGGCTCAGCCGGGTCTTTAGCAGCGCGCCACGCGTATCAACCAACTGAATGGAATTCAGGTAAGTTACAATTTAAATTAAAATTCAAAATATCTTTTTTAAATAGGCTTCAAAAACGCACTCATGAATATTCTATATGTACAGAAAAGAAAATATTACCACCGGTTCAGAAGGTAGACCATATCGATAAAAAACCGGCAAGAAACTCTATAGTTACTATTTTAAATGCCAAAATTTTCAATTTTGTAATTAATAATCTACACTTACTAGGTAACAACACTGCAGGTGAACACTTCATTATGAAGTTTAACATATATGCTTGTCATTAAAACAGTCTTCAATCCTATAGTAGCCCTTACACATTAAAAACGCTTTAATGCACGATTTGAACTAATGCGAAGGTATCGCATTCTTAACTCTCCCAAACCAAGGGCATTCATAAAATTCTTATTGTATTGTCTATACTCAAAGGACTACTATGAAATCTTTGTTTTTAAGTGTAATAGTAATAAATAACCTATAACCAAGGCGCGTTTGTCCCTCTAATGTAATTTTCTGTCATTATGGGAGTCCTGTATTTTGCTATTTCAGAAAGTTCCACAATAACATCAGACGAGGAAGCGGAGACCGAAGAATCCAGCTACGCCTCCCTCGAACGATTCCTCACGGCCTGGGGGCTCTCTCAATACGTGCAGAAGTTCAAGGACGAACAGATAGACTTGGATGCGCTAATGCTGCTCACAGAGAGTGACATGAAGTCTCTGGGCCTCCCTCTAGGTCCTTATAGGAAACTGGTGACGGCTGTGCAGGAGCGGAAAGGAGCCTTGTCCCACCCGGGCCCGATCGTCGATACGCCTATATAGGATGCTTAATAGAAAAAGTGTGTGATTGTGACTGCAGGTAACAGTTATATCTTTTCTCTTCTTCTGTCGGAGAAGGATAGCAAATTTATATAATAGCTAAAGCCGACTGGGATCGTGCTTTTATGTGATTAATGTTAGAGGAAAAGCATCAGGTTCGATAAATTTAAAATTTACAAAAGAAAAAAAATAAGTTATACCTGTGAGTAATCGATCTTTTTTGCCATTGGTTATAATATGCTACGGGTATTTAATTTTGTTTTTACCATAGGTTATAAGGCCTAAATAACCCGCCCTAGCTATGCCAAGTTCTCTATATATATTGATATAAAATAGTCAATTTCTAATTATTACCATGTGTCTACATTATTAAAAGGATTTTAAATCCCGAATATATCTTATTATTCATTTATTTATTTGCATTACGGGATTTCAAGATATGCTGAGAACTCAAAAGTGTTCTAAAAATGTCTTATAATACGTCATACGAGTGATTTGTGTCAAAAATATCTGCATATAAAAATTTTGTTCATGTGCATTAGATCGTATAATGTTTATTTATGAGATCATACCAATAATGTTTGTCGTTGATTCAAGTGTGTTGATATGTAACTAATAAGTGTGACAACGTTCATTCCATCCATGTAGCACGTCCAATATCGCCATATTAAATATTTTTGTACAAAGTTTAAAAATAAATATACTTTTATATTATTTGTAAAATTGCTTTTTATTTTTCGTTTTTGATAGTTCAATTTGATCCCGTAATGGTAGAAAATAAAAACAAGCAGGTATTTTACAATTTTTATTTTAAAAAATTTAAATACATTTCGCGTGAAAAATATTCTAGAAATCTCTAATATCGTATTGTATTCAAATAATTATACTAAATTACTTTACAAAATTATTGGTTCAGTACCTTGATATTCTGACTAAATACAATAATTAAATATAGTATTGAAAATTACGAGAACGGTGTAGGTACAAAGGTATAGAAGAAATTGGTTATAACTCGTCAGGAAGTTTACGTAGGACGCTACGTAGCCGCGCTGGGCGTAGCTGTACAAGAAGAAAGTATACATTTTCAGTCTGAACTTGGTACCATGCATTGCCCTAATGTATTGACAATACATTACAAATCGTATGTAGAATAAAATATGTAAGTATGTATTTTAATATCGTATCGTCTATAAAATTAAAATTATATTTCAAGATATGTATATTCTAATTTTAATAAAATACATGAGCATTTGTTCGCTTTTCAAAAGGCACAATATTCCAATATACATAGAATTTGTTCAATGTAGTACTTACTATCATTTATAAATCACGTGACAAGTTGTTCGATACTCATCTAACATATGACCCTATTACTAAAGTTTGTTTGAATCGCATACACTTATGGCAGAGTCCACATCTACCCTCTACTTACCCTAAACTATAGGTATCCACGCATATCTGATAAGTACCTTGTTAAAATACCATTATTAACTAAAAATTCATTAAAATTGTTTGAAAAGAAACATCACGAGGAAGCTTCGAAGAGACCAGGTGTCGGAGTTTCGTAGCCGTGCTCAGGGGCGGTGCTCGAGTCGATCGAATTCGTTCGTTACGGACCAATTCGAGGAACTCCAATGCTGCCATCATAAATGTGCCAATAGCAACAGAATTAACATTCAAACCAGATTCGGGCCACCCATCTAAAAAGATAGCGTACGTCTATTTCGAGAACAGTGGAGGACAAAACTTTTAATAAACGAAACGAGGCCAATGGGTGGTGGTGGTGGTGGCGTCGGACACTGCAACGGCTCTCGGTCGAAACTCGGGCGACACTCGCGCTCAGTACATGAACGCTAGATACAGGTTGGCGTGCTTCGACGAGAACTTCCTCATCCGCTTCTGGAGCTCGTAGCGGGCGAGCCCGCAGCCGTCGTCCCTGTAGTACGCGTACTCGGGGTACGGGATGTAGGCGCCGGTGGCCGCGTCGACCGGCACCACGACGGGCAGGTCGGACATGGAGGCGGGCCGGCCGCCCGACGACGAGTCGGTGTCGGGCTCCGCGTACTGCGGGCTGGCCGAGTCGAGCTGCGCGCCGAGCTCGTGGCTGGCGTTGCAGACGGGCACGCTGCGGCCCGTGTCGGCCGACACGCCCGAGCGCGAGCGCAGCACGGGCCGGCTGGAGGCGAGGTCGGCGGACGCCTCGTCGATGCGCGACAGCGTGCGGCGGCGCGCCGGCCGGTACACGCGCCGCTCGGCGCACGGCAGGCGCGCGCGGCGCGGCGCGCGGTGCGAGTTGTACGTGTCGAGCGCGGGCGCGGGGTGCGCGGGGTGCGCGGGCGGCGCGGGGTGCGCGGGCGGCGCGTTGCGCGCGGGTGCCTGCGGCGCGGCCGCGCTGGCGGGGGGCGCCGCCGCGGGGTCCCTCATCTGGTCGTGTGCTCAGTAGTTGTAGGGCCCGTATTGCGAGCCGTGGTAGTAGGGGCCGGGGTACGCCTGGGGCGGCGGGTACCCGGCGTACGCGTACTGCTGCTTCTGGGGGTACACTGGAAGCGTACGGGAAATTTGTCAGAATGGCCGTGCGATTGAGTTTATTAATAAAATTATGCTACCCACAATATTTTAATTGAACTATAAACAAAGTTGTTTCACTATTGCAAGATTTATTTATTTATTTTTATTTATTCTTAGCAAAATCATTAAAATAGGTAAATTCAAAAAATTGAAGTTCATACGAATAATAAATCTTTTGAAAGTTAATGGTTCATAAAATTAAACCCTTCCCTTCCGTCATGCATTAGCATCATGAAAGCGTAACCTTCCCACATTGAAAAAATATTTACAAAAGGTTCCGTGTTGCGTTTTACGTAACAAACCAGTTTATTGATTCTGATTTTATATTTTCACGTTTGATATATTACACCTTACATGATAAATAACGAAAGTGTAGTTCACACTTGCGTGAATATTTTGAATTTTAAAAACAGTTAGATATGTTACAAAGGTCTTGATTGCTTGGATGAACCTAACATTTCCAAATTAATAAACTATCTTTTTCAAATAGGTACGTACATAATGTCTAGCAGTTTTCAGTGCAAGGTAGATATCAATATGGTACTTAGATATGTAAGTTTCTTATTTGGGCCAAAAGGTAAAACAATTTTAATTTCCCTAATGCAATCTATTAAACACTACATTTACAATATCAGTTGTACCTTTTGCCTTAAGCAAAATATAGCTATAAGCGTTAGGTACTGATTTGTCATGACTTTAAGATATTTCCATTTTATACTGTCTATTGATCTAAGTAATCACTCCTGTTTAACATGGCACGAGCCTGGTTAAACTGGGATCACGGTCAAGACAACGAGAATCGGAACAACGCGTAAAAAGAGGCGACTATTACGAGGTTCAACCTCTTCTATCAACCAAACTCGCCTAATTTAAAACCATGGTCAAAGCGTACACCGGCTGGGAACAAGAAATGCCGAGAACGAAGGTTCATTATTATCCAGATGATCCTTCTCGACTAGGATTGGGATAAAACGCTAGAATTATCAACGGTGATAAGGTAGTTCATGGTTCGCTTTTTATTTAAATCAGAGCCTGACTGAAGTCAATGGAATGGGAAATAATATTAGGAATGAGGTTACTATACAGGTAGGTATTGTAGATCGACGGATTATACAAGGATACTATATGCAGATAGGTATTGTTGGTCGACGGATGGTAAAAGGATATTATCGGCAGACGGATAAAGGGTATTATGGCAGCATGATGCAAGCGTACCAGGCATGAGGTACTGCATGTTGAGCGCCTCCTCGCGCTCGCGCTCGCCGCGCAGGCAGATGGCGGCGGACGAGAACAAGATGGCCGACATCAGAGCCAGGCCCACCCCGCACCACGCCACCATGTACGACCAGTCGTACCAAACGCGCGCGTTATCCCGCAATATCTGGTTTATACCGGTGTGACACGCAATGTTTGTACAGAAGATTTGGAGAAATTTGAGGGTAAGCGCGTATTTTTATCATCGTCATAAAAGATTTTGCATACGCGTGAAGTTGAGATACGATTTATACGCACAAGCAAGAGTGTATTAATTGATATTGTTTTAAGAGGGTGTGCGCGTATTGTTTTAAGATCGTTTTACGAAATAGAAGAATTTGTATGCGCGTGAATGTTGTGATACGGTTGTTGCGTATAAATAAGCAAGAGTGATTTATTGAGTTTGTGTTAAGAGCAAAATTGTTGGCGGTTGTATTATTTTGTACAGCACGTTTTTGCATGTGCGGCACGTTTAAGGGTACAAACATGTGATTCCAAATTGTATTTCGAGACAAAGTATTTTACAGAAGAAGATAGAATATGTACATCCGTTTTTATGTTCAATTATTGTTATTTTTTTTTTTGCGTGTGTGTATTCCGTAGTTATAATACAGCACCATAGATAGTTTGTTAATTAATATAATATTTCGGTAAGCATGTTAGTATTGCGTTGGCGTAAACCAGATATTAAGAAATAGCGCGTTATGTATAGTGCGTTAATGACCGGTCGCAAATCGACGTCGTTATACGCAGTAGCCAAGTTTCATAGAAACATGAAAAGAAAGAGAAAAGCATTTTGTTAGTATGGTATAATTACATGAGGTCTCTTATACTAAGTTAAGACTGCGATGATTTATCACATATATAATAATAATAAATAATATAAAAGGACAAAATGGTATTCATTTAAATAATTCATATAGAAAACATAATGACCTAGATAATAAATTATATATAAAATTACAATTTAAGTAGTTTAAAATATCAAAACATAAATAAATACAAGAAAACAAAATACAAAGGTATGTTTTGGTGTAAATAAAAGTAATTAATTATATTTTGTACAAAACTTTGATAAATTGCAATAGTAATACAATTAAATAATAAAATATTGGTAATATTAAATATATACTATATATAAATTTTCAATTTATTAAATCGCAATAGTAATACAATTAAATAATAAAATATTGGTAATATTAAATATATACTATATATAAATTTTTAATTTATTGATGTAATTAATCTAAGTTTCAATGTGTACAAATGTTGGTGAACCAAATAAATAAATAAATAAAGAGATGAATGTAAATAGAATGTACAACAGGACTCCTGAAACAAAAAACCGCCGAAACCGCCAAGCGTTAATCCAGCAAATGGCCGCCCCAAGATGGCGGCGAACGGCCGCCAAGATGGCGCCCTGGCGGTCTAACCTGGCATAATGTACTGCACGTTATTCTGCTGCTCGCGTCGCTTCTCCTTGCTCAGGCACACGGCCGAGGAGACGAACAGCACAGAGCTCGCGAAGGACACCGCCACAGCCATCCAGGCCAGGTAGTACGACCAATCGTACCATATCGACGATTTCTCTTTTAGTATCTGCCGTCCCGTGGCGGATAAGGTTATTATCACATAGTAAAACTTAACTAAGCTGACTTTTACGCCAACTCTCTAATGAGGTACAGAGAATAAGAACTACCCCTACCACATCACATAGAAATTTTCTCAAAAAAATTTAATAACATCTAGATACAATGGTCTGTGTTATCTAATATGTCGCCAAATTTGCACACAATCACTATTGTTCTAGATTCGCTCATGTAAAACATTGATTGACTATTTGTTTGCAATATGTTGTCTTGGAGTCGACAAAACATCGACAAACACATACCGTTGCTACGGTATTATGAGTACAACAATTTTAGTATAAAAAAAATGCGTTGCTATGTTCTTGCACATCACCAGTGCGGATTGAATTTGGACCTTATTTCTTTGCCTTATAAACTTCAAACTCACGTATTGCAACGTCCTAGTAGGTATAGAACTAAGTAATTAGTTGTATACAAATTGAATTGTATACTAACTGTTCAAGTTTTATCTGAAACACGTTAAGCATTTCCTTTAGTAGGATCATTTAACACGTTTCGTCAGTTCCTAACAATTTATTTCCATGTAAAGCAAATGTTTAAGTACCTACTTAGGTTTAATGCAAATATTTAGTTAGAAACTTACGCTAGGCCACTGCTGATAGTATTCCTCGCCTACAACCTTCTCTTTCTCGTAAAATTCTACTCCGTGCCATAAAGCCATCGCACCTGCTGCCAACAAACCTGTAACACCATATAAGAGCGATATTATTTTAAATGAACATAAGTACATATCAGTTATATTATTGGAGTAATAAATAATAGCCCGGTAAAAGGTCAGGTAAAGAGCATGAAAAGATTGAAGAATCTAGAAGAAGCGAAAGGTGTGAAGTGTGTAGCAAATGGAAGAATCTCTGCTCTCTCTGAAGTGATCTCCGCCTATGGGAAATGGCGTGGCAGTATTATGTATAATGTATAATAGCCGCTGCGACTTCAGTGCCCCATATTCATATGTTTATAACAAAAGCACGATTTAGCTGGGCATACATATGGTCCTCTTTGCGTAGTGCCGAACTTATAGATTTGTCTAACTACTATTAACTAGCTTTCAGCTCATAGCGTGTGCGTTGTTTGTTAAGTTGATTTTAATTTTTAGTCTATCTTATTATACATATTAGTGTATGTAGCCCTTAAAACTTTCCGTTATTTCATTGATTACATACTAGGACACCAAAGGTTTTGATTCTTATAAACCACAGACACGATGTTGTCTAGAGTAGTCTATCAAATATACGCGTGAAAGTTTACGAATTATTTTATAAAAAACAATTACACTTTTACGTTAGTCGTTTGTAGCATGAGAATCGGTCGGCGCTACCGCCCCGCCTAGCGAGAATCGTGAGTGTCGTGATCAGAGACTTATGACGTCTTACACAGCGAGTAACATCAACTTTAAAAACTTCACAAGGCCGCGAGATATCTACTTATTTCGGTCACGGTGTTATTTGTATGTGCTGTACCTATTACGGTAGGTATTGACTGTTTTTAGCGAATAGGTATTATAGTGTCTCTCGTAACAATGTCAATAAAAGACTTTGTCACCATTATATTGATGGTCTATTATACCAGAATAATAAATACAAATAGAACAATGCATTGAGTAAGCTCAATAACACAAAACAGCTAAAGAAATTGGAATAAAACAGTGGGATGAAGAAAACAACATTAGGCAGACGAAGCCGAGGTACCTACATTACATAACTACATATATAATTTCGATTCATCACTTTTTTAATATAGTTCTTAACAAAAAAAAAATATACATATTTGTAAAGCAATAGGAAGGTTAAAAATAATACTGACGGGAATAAACGCCATGTGCATTATGTGAGTACATGAGTGATGATTTACAGCTGGATGTTTTAGCCGTGGTTACAAGCAGAGACTGCAACGACAGTTGCGTATATCGCGTTTAGCCCCATCAGTATTGTTTCTAGTGATAATGCAACGTGAAAGTTTAAAATGGGAAGGTTTTTGAGAGGGTACTGACATGTGACGAGCATGAGTATCGCAGTAGCCGTTATGTTGCCGGGGCTGCGCTTCCAGCACCCGACGACGCCCGTCCAGAACGCGATGAACAGCGACAGGAAGGCCACGATGAACAGCGCCACCGTCGACCGCGCCATGTGCAGTCTGGAATACAAACAATGAAGCTTTAAGAACCATGTTATAAGAGTGATGTTGGTTAAAATTGGAGATAAAAAATAAACAGGAAATAAATTTAGGATGACATTCTGCGAAAGTGACCACTGATGACATTTTGCAAATATGACGTTCTGCGTTAAAAACCATCATAGGCACGTCAGGATTTTCTTACCCAAGTTTTCATGTACAAATTCATACCAATAGGAAGTGGGAGAACGTCATCATACATAATTTCTTTGATTCACTGAATTTAGAATCAAGAAAATGGATGATAGAGAAAGCAGATGCTGATTAAGTAGTTATAGAACAAAACTCAAGGGTCAAGGAAATAATTACCATGCTATAAACATCTATGATCTACCATGTTACAACATCAACAGCATGAACGGAAGAAATCATATCAGCTACGACATATAACATAGATTAAGTACAAATACTTATAAAATAAGTAAGTATAACGCCACCTTACATCGCACTAAGTAATCTCGCGTTTACCAGTTAAACCTTGAGACCTTCAAAACCGGGGTCAATATATTGCGAGTCCTAATTTAGGCACAATTTTTCAATTCAACCAGAAGACTTTAACAACAAAATTTGCATCATGAAAGCCCAATTACTGGTTCAAAGACCAGACGAAAAAACAAAGGGTTTTGATTAACCCACTCGCTTATCAGGCCTTAATCTGCATACAAAAGTGTACTATCTAGTGAACATTAGAGAATGCACACAAAAAATTCATAAGTTGAAAGATAACTTCTTATCAAGCGAAGTGAGTAAAATACTGGATAATTAACATTCAGCCTTCATTTGGATTAGCGCGTTTACAATTAATGCCTCATTTCTCAAATATTTCACAACTAAAAAGTAGCGTCTATATATAGACATTACGTAAAAAGTACATTTAAATTTTCACACAACTTCATCGATACAAATAATGAACCAAGAATCGAATGATAAATGAGTTAGAATCGGTGCAACAGTAAATCGCTGGCTAACCACGAGTGAACTGAAACAATGAATCAATTTATTGTATCGATTTAAAGCCGAGTGCCGAGCGACCCACTTGGGCCAATCGGGCACAAGGTCTAAGAACTGTTTGACAAATTATTAGCACTCTGCCAACAGATTTGTATTGGTTTAACGAGTGCACGACGCCTGGGGTGGTAATTGCGGATGACAATTGATTGTTCCCGCGAATGTCTCTATAGGAAAGTTACTGACTTCTGGCTAAAGTGAAATGTGTATACAGGTCGAATAGCCAGTAGAATAGTTTGAAGGTGATGCAGGATTTAAGGGTTTCAGAGCAGCTATCAGTGAACTTTACAAGAGTGATGGCAATGTTTCGAATGTGAGAATTTCTCGCTTCGCCTCGGTAATATTTTGGAGTCATTACTGGATATAACAATTTTGTAGATATAAGGGCATCCAAAGTACTTCATAACATAATAAGTCCACAAATCATTTGGAAACGCTAAACCGTCGAATTAATCATCATCTTAACACCATTAGTAGATGATAATCGGATGCCGGCTCGGCAGTGAAAGTAAATATTGTTTGAAAACGTGCTTCTCTATGTGTCCTACATATGCAGGTGTACAAAATTGACCAATGATGACCTAATTATAGTCATACAATAGATCTTCTAACGTGGTAGGTGCGTCAAAATGAAAACTGAACAAACGGGTTTAAAGAACTCATTCACTAACACCGTGCACGTGTTAGTTAGACATAGATATTTTATTAACTTGTTAACAATACATTTTCATTTTAACGGATTCTATCAAATTAAATCAATTCGCCTTGTACATTATAGTCTGTATTTTTAATTATAAGATCTATTTAGTAGACTACCTAATGTTAGATCTAAGAAGAATTAGGTATCTAGATATACAATTTTATGAAAACAAATTAGAAGTTAATACCGTTAAACAGTTCTAAAGGAAGCTTTCAATAGTTTTATTGTTACCTTCCTGCAACCTTCATGCTTTTGAATAAATTAACTTCTATTACCTGCGCTATTACAATGATTACGAAGCCATAGCAATGATGATTTTAAAATGTTGAATTCCTGTGAAATCTAGGAACTGGATAATGTTGCAATGAAATATCGATTAAATACCAACACCTATAATCGATATTACAAAACCGACTAGACCTTAATAATTTTAAACTTGTTTGTTAACTTTGATGGTTTTCTTATTATCGCTGTACGGAAACCTTGCGCTAATGTTTAATTTTAGTTTAAATAAAAAAATTAAGTATTTAAATAAGTTCTCGGTTCTATCTACCTATCCCGCTAGGGAAGTGGCGTGAAGTTTATTTAGTTAGTTAGTTATAAGTATTTACTCAATAAAAGTAATTCAAAGATTGTATCAAACAGCCTGTATTGTAAGTGTCTGTGTGTACACACAATACTATAGATGTACAAATAAGAAAAAAAAATTGTCTAAAACTTTTTAATATTGTAATTCGTATCCTTTAATCTATACATTTTTAAGATATAACAAAAATATCTAATTTCCCTAATTGAGTCAAATTCAAAATCGAAGGTCATTTGGCCACGCTTTTTTGGCCAAATATGGTTTAAGTAGCTTTTTGCTCCTTAAACTCTGCGCACCGTTGCAGGGATGCAGGCGTGATGCAAGGTAGTAAGTAGTATTAAGTAAAAAATACCTGTTCATCGCGTCGTCAGAAAGCCCCTTCGTCTCGTTGTTCTCATCCGGTATGAAGTAGTCCACATTGCTGCAATGTGTCTCCACGGGAGACAGGTAGATCTCAACTGTGGACAAACAATATTGCTGCGTTAGCCTTGATATTCAATTAAACAATACTATGTATTTGAGTGGAAAAATTGTTGAGGAAAAAAATTGTTTAGTGTGCCTTTTGGAGGAATGCTTTTCGTGAGTGAATTGGTGTAGGTATTGATATTCCTAATGAATGGGTAATGGAAATGGAAATGTCCGCTACTTCTCTACTCCCTATTTTAGGGCGACTGCACAATGTTGAAATTTTTAAAAAACACATTCTACGATAAACACTAAGCCTCGGCCTTACCAAACAATCCCCCTTAACTCTTCGATTCCCTATAATCTTCCAGGCATCACAGTGCCCGCTCGAATAGCTAAAGATGCGATGAACCAGGAAACCTCGACAATAGCTGGAGGCGGGCTTGTCTCGCATATTTGCTATTGCTTTGAGACGTTACGACTTCTATACACGCGATTGAAATGCAATACGTTAGTATGATATCAATTATTCAGCGAAGAAATGTAGAAAGATAAAGGATAGTTTCAATAAAAGGACGAAAAGAAGGAGGAAGGGAGGTAGGAACAACTTCACTAATATAGGTATTTACAGTCGTATCAGGTAATTTTTTACATGTCCTTTGGCTATAAATTATAAATAAACAATAATTGATGATTTAACAGGTAAGTTGTAAAAACCCCTCAGTTAAATTGTAAAGTCCATAGTGAACTAATTAAAGGATTATTATAATCACCTAACAAAAAATATAAAGTCGAGCAACTATCTCGTATAGTGTATTAGGCCTTAACTCACGTTAGCTTCATCTATCTAGATAAATCTTCCACATACAGCTTAGAATACACAGTACAGTTATAGCCCCCAACAAAACATATCCTAGAAACAAATAATCGCATCCCAAAAACCTACTTTTGCGTAGTTACCTATAGATAATTAGAAGATAATGCTGAAATTACACGTATTGTGTGTAACCTGTCCTCTGTTCTCACAGTTGATCCCCATTCACTTAACCAGTACCATAACTGATCTAGCCTCTCTGTCTGACTTAAGACCAGTCGTTAGTAATGAAAGTGACAGGTAGTTCTGGCTCGGCTGCTGCGCAGAACGGCCGAGATTCGATTTCACTTAGAAAAAATCTTTTGCAAAAAAAACGCAAGTAAAAGATACGTATTTCATGGGAATGTTTGAACGTTACCACTGCTTCGTTGCGACTGCGCAACGCAACTACTAAATCGGTAATACCTGGTTTGTGAAGCTTCGTTATTAAACGTAGTTTAAATATTCGATAACCTTTTGTTTGGTGTGATCGGTCGAACAATTCATTGCTTGGTGTGATTGACCTTCTAAACTTGCTCAACCAATATGGCAAATTAAGCAATACATAATCAAACAATAATATATAAATTACAATTTATAACACACATTATCAAATATTTAGCAAAACTATCTAAAACTAGCGGCAGGCGTGACAATATGTTTGAGCTTTCGAAACCAAGAGCGTAAAAGGCTTTGAATGATTTCAAAAACAAAGCATCACATTGGGAATTAGATGAAGTTCCTTAATTTAATTAAGAATGGTAATATTCTTACATTGAATATGCGCTATATGAGGAAATTATAGCAAAAACAAACGAGGAAATATACAACTGGATAATCAATCCGCTTGATGATGATCTACCTGATTCCACAACTTTAAAGCTTAAAAATCTAATTTAGTCCGCATTCCTGACGAGTCGATCCATTTAGCAATTCAAAAAACGCACACAAATCGTTTTGGATAACCAAATCACCTGCAAGGTTGGGCGCAGACGCGCGGCAGGCGTACGCGATTGTTTTGAATATTCAATGAACACGTTTTAGGCACACAGAGCATTGTTCTGCCTACATTGGTAAGGTATGTGACAATTGGACCGGCCAATGAGCTGGAATTATGGGCGGTTGTGACGAAAGAACCGAACTGGCAACTCGACAACCCACTGTGACTTGAAAAAACTATTTCGTCGAGGTAGTTTCCTGTACTAATTATCATAAATTATTCGAAGACCTGACTTAAAATCTCTAATTTCTGTGTATAGTAATCTAGCAGTTAATTTCGATGAATGTATCATCAAAATGAGTCAACAGTTTTAAATAAACCCATCCAGGTTTTTTGACTTTAACTGGTTTTGATTGATTTACTATTGAGTGATGAATTATTATCATACTTCTTACTCGTATAACTGAGTCATTATAGTAGTCATTCTAAGCTTACTTTCACACGCTAGTCCATATTCATAAAACCGAGGAAACACGTAACTCGAACGGAATACAGAATTGAACTATCACTTCCATAGAATAGAAAGCAGGGCCGAAATCGCAGCACGTTCTATATCTGGAGCGGTGCCAAATATGACGGGAATGCAGCGTGTGACCCGGTCGGCGATTTGTCACCCGCGTGTAGGCGGCCTTAGAGAAAGTCGCGATTTGTGCGTCCTTGCCGCGGCGCATAATCGACGCAGGTGTCGTGTTTCGCAACCCGATTGCTTAGACCTTAGAATAATTACAAAGCCATGATTAAAGAGGGACCAGTTTTGATGGCATACGTCCTCAAACTTATTTCGTTTAACACCCATTTGGATAATTAATTAACTTTTAGCGGCCCAAAATGTCGATACACCGATAAATATGGATTAGATTACGCACAAATAACAATGAAACATTCGGTCGTGTTGTTTCAATTTTACGTTTCAAAAACACTCGACAACCATCACCCTCGTAAAACAGACTCCTACAGACCTTATAGTACCCACAAGGGGTCTCAACTGCCCAGTTTGAAAAGACTCTTTCGTGTCCTAGACCAATCCGGTGGGGCATTCTGAACGCAAATTCCAATGCCTCGCATAGCTTTGGCCGTTCATTTCGCAAGTCAGACATCTAATTAGGACAGTACTGCATGGTTAGAAGGCTTTGTAAACGAGTCTTTATAATTTCTTCTGGGTTTTTACGGTTGAAGTACAAACAGACAGTATACATGATTTCCAGTAACGTAACGTAATGAGACTATAATCAACGTAAGTTATATAGCGGTATTTAGGCAGTTTGACTTAAACGTGTAATGGGCTATTTTACTACATATTTTTTGCTTAATCTAATACTAAAAAAATGACAAAGATACAGCGCTACAAAGACCTGAAATGGAGCGCTTTACTTTTAGCGCTTTGCTTGTCTCTTGGACAGTAAAATTTTACACACCGAGTGACGTCACGCGGTACTTTACGCTGTTCTTCATCATTTTTGGTTTGCTGAACAAAAGAAAAAATACGTAAGCAATATTTTTTGGGAATCTCATTAATGGACTAACAATTTTTTTTGAGTGAAATACCGCACGTATTGGCAAAAAGCTTCATCAACCAATTACTCGTAAGAAGTAACTTTTAAATTAAATTTCCTATTAAATTTCTTCTAGATTGAGATAGAAAATAGGACGAAATTCAAATACACGTTATATTGAAGCAATATATATTCGCAAGTCTTTAGCCCAATATACTGTCCAAGACCCAGTTGCTTCGAAAAATGTTGACGTTAGATGTTAACAAAATTCCAAGCTATTTACAGGGAAAAGGAATTTTACACGAAAAAAATACAAGTACATTTTTTTGGAATGCTTTATTATCGGCTATCCGTGAAGGTTGATAAAAAGCAATAGAAGAACACAGATATGATAAATCATGCAAATACGATAATTTATAGCAATTTCCGTGTAAAACGACAAGCAGCAAATGCAATCGGAAATGCAAAAGCATGTTAAACACGACGAATATTAATATCTCGAGTTCACTTTCAAATGGTAATCACTTTTATTATCAGCATTAAGGATGTGACAATGAAGGTGAAATTAACAAACCAAACAACGCGTTTGATGTGTTCTCGATATTACGAGTGTGATGGTTGTTACGAGAACACAAACATTTTCTCTATAATATTATAGTGCTTTTCTACTTAGGGAAAGTAATATAACCACGTCTATTAACTCTCCAAATGTTAGGAAGCACCTAAAAAAACATTATTTAGAAATCATAAAGATACTTTTAATCAATATTTTGATTAAGCAACCAGACCATCCGCAGAATAAAATCGCCACCAAATTTCTACACCTAGGCAATCTTTACTTTTTAATGTTTAAATGGATATTTCCGAACTCAAATTTACAACAACATCCTTAACAGATGTATACAGAAACACCATTAATGTATCATATCCTGCCTTTTATTCGAATCATAATTAAATGAATCACCTTAAACCATACTGCCCGCCATTAAAAGTGCTTTACATCATCAGCACTTCGTGGCAAACGAATTAATTCAATGCATCATAATTAAAAAGTTTCTTAAGCGAGTATTAATTGCTACAAGTAATAAACTTCAAAAGTCGTGAATTGCGAAATTTTTCGTTCAAATAACTATCAAATGTAAAGCAAACCGCTTCCTCGTTTACCACGTTACGCAAGTATTGCATAAGGCATTTAAAACAATAGGAAATCACACGTAGGTACCTAAGTGTGGCTGGCTTGCTTTAATATTTGAGGAGATAACATGAATCGACATAACAGTCATGTCATCCACAAAAAAGTGAACGCATGTCTTTGTCACCGCACTATATCTCGGAAGTATATTCTAGCTTATATCTAACTATAAATATGTTTATTGATTCAATTAAATACATGTCTATATGTGTTTGTTTCATCCTTCGACATGGATTCCTTTAAGCCATAGGTTCCCAACGGGGGCGGTAGCGCCCCCTAGTGGGCGCTGGAGATTTTCAAGGGGGCGTAAGCGGGACCAAAAGGAAAATGGGCGGTATGACATCTAAAGGGACAGTCGTGCCATACTAACTTAATTAGAAATGGCATTAATAAAATACTCTAAAATGCCTCTAATTCACGGAAAAAAAAATGATCTAGCCGTTTTACCCAGATTTTATCTAGATCGATAAGATGTTTATCCTTCATTCACTTCCGATTTCAGAGAAATAATTAATTTAATTAGTGATTATTATTAGAACATGGACAGACATGAAATTGGTATATTATTTGAAGAGGGGCGTTGGAATTTTATTTTCCTTTAAGGGGGGCGCTAATCCAAAGAAGGTTGCAAACCTGTGCTTTAAGCGAAGCGTGAAGAAGCATCTTGCGGACCTGTATGGCGGTGCCAACGGATAGTGTACCATGGTTCCGTTGTCACGGCGATTTGGGCTCCTCTTTTGCTTACAATCAGGCTAAGCGGAGCCAATATAAAAAAAATCAATAAACAAACACCAAACACTGACTAATATCGCACACCAAACATTGGCTATAAATATTATATTAGATAATAAGATCATAGTCCACCACTTATTACTTTCCCTGTGATGCATTGCCGTCGTAATATAAATATAATGTATACTTATCACCAGACTTATATAAACATATGTACATTTGATATTCATCCAAGGAATTAGAATAAAATTAGTCCGCCATCCCCGAATGGATAAGCAGAGTGAAAGGGGCAGCAGGCCGCTCTTGACCAAAAACAAACCTCGGTCGATTAAATGGAAAAGTAATATTTAATTACTTATTCGTTTATTTAAAACATGTTCCTTCATAAAAATCAACTACTTACTGTGGTATAACAAATAATATTTTATTATATTCTCACTACTAAATTATGTGTGCTAGAATACCAATCGGAAAAAGCAGTTTTCCTACTTAAACCAAGAAAACTGTTAAATGAGTAAGTACTGTTTATTACCAGCAATTATACCACTTGAACACGCTTTCTTACGTAGTAACCCAGTGCGGTATTAACACCTATAATCCGACAGCGAGCGACAGGAAAGAAAATACCTACATAACAGTATTCCACGTTTCCCTCCAATCGCCTATGACCAGTTTCGCTTTCACGCCATTTTCCAATGGCTCCCACTTAGACCGGCCGAGGAATGTAAATATTACGACCGCAGAATGAGTACTTAGATGGAAAACTTTTATTATGTCGGTTAATAGAACTATTTTACTGGTGGGTGAGAGTTGCGTTACGAGGAAAGCTCAAGTTTGCGCTTGGCAACTATTCGCTCCTAAGTATTTCCAAATAGCCGGGCCGGATATTTTAAATAACCGAGCTAATGTATTATTTTTAATATACATCCAAAAAATCCCCTTCGGGGATTATTGGCGTGATGTTATGTATGTATCCAAATAAAATAATGATGGGTACATTTAAACATTTTTAATCATTATTTAGATCCGGTTTAAAATTTGTCTTACTTTTTTATAATAAGGTTGAAAAAGTTTTATCAAAAAGAGACTTACTTAATTGTAAATACTGTAATTACTTTTACTATTTTTCTCGTCAAAAAGTTTATCAACACGTTAAAAATCTTTCGTTTTTTTCCTTTCGCGAGTTTAATAATCACTTACAATCATTATAGCGTTAAGCATTGTAAAGAGTTTGTCTTTAAAAGAAATTCGGAGAGTTCGCTGAGATAATAATGTAAATGGTAACAGCATTAGCAACTCAGGAGATTAAATTCAACAACGATAACATCCTACGTGAGTGGAAGTAATTTGATTACAATGCGTAATTGCTCAATCGAGATAGGAATAAACATGCAGTTAGCACTTGCATGAATGTTGAAATCGACTACTGAATCATGCACATCTAATTACAATAATCGTTCTCAAGTTTTCAAAATAGGAATATATTTGAATTGGATTAAAGGTTCATATTAAGATAGATCACTTTCAGTTGAAGTCGACATTTTTAGGGTTAAAGAACGATACGTATTTCGGAATTTTGAAATATCTTAACTTATAGATGCTGTTTCTAAATTATGGATTTCAGTAAAGAAAGCATTATCTTAAACTAAACATTAAAATTCCTAAGCTTCGTTTGAAACTTTCTCAACGAAAGATTAAATTGAGAATCGTTAAACCAGTTTAAAGGGGCTGAATTTCATTTTCTACTTTTTTTCTCTATTAGCATTTTTCAAAGTCACAATGGAAATGTATACAGTGAAATCACACACGGTGATTATTTCGCAAGATGTCCTTCTTACAGGCTACTCAAATTCTTATCGACAAACGGATCAGACGCTTCCAAATGTCATCTGGCAATAACACACCGTCAGCATATCAAAATCAAGTACAGCATGATGTTGCAAATGTTACATTGACCAACAAAGGCGATTGCGATGTGCGCTCGCTCATTGGTACGTAATAAGGTTAGCGTGATCGGCGCGGGCGCAGACGCCCGGACAGACTGCACTCGTGTGGTACAAGACAGGAACGTCAATCAGTCATTGTAGTATCTTGTTTTAAGTGAATAAAGCTTTTGAGTATGCCCTCGATATTGTCAATGGCAAGTAAGAGAAGTTGGGGTCAAGGGTGTAACGCCTTAACTCTTGACCCTCTAACCATATGAAATGCATCTAAGACGTGCGGAGAAATTCCCGGACTGACACAACGATTGTTTCTTTATTTTCATAGATTTAGCCTTTACAAGTCATCTTTAGACAATCGCATTTTATGGATATACCATAATGCAGTCATACCTAATGACTACCAGGTTAAGCTGTGTATCTGAAAACAAGAATTTTAACTCTACCTTTCTTTCAATGTAGAGATAATACAACAAATACCGCAGAATTAAATAAGCAAGTGACTACTAAGCATACAAATATTATGCATACAGAAAACCAATCAAATTCCACAAACTTTTTATGCATGCGACTCAATAAAATGCGAAAATCGCAATACGTGTAAAATTTTATATAAATTTTATGAACAGGATTTCCATAATTGAATAAAGATTAT
This sequence comes from Glyphodes perspectalis, assembly GCA_951394215.1. Lineage (NCBI taxonomy): Eukaryota > Metazoa > Arthropoda > Insecta > Lepidoptera > Crambidae > Glyphodes > Glyphodes perspectalis. The sequence goes on along the minus strand of OX596207.1, from coordinate 13,232,631 downwards.
CATTTACATCTGATTTTATTTTAGAATTTTATAGTGAAGCACTTTAATTCTGAATGTTTTACATTATAGCCTAGAGATGGCTAAGGAAAGATAAAGGCCTACGAAGGTTCACCTGTTGTGCCAACCACCTATCCGCTGACGTGGGGTACAGAACAATGGACAATGGGTCTACGATCAGACATGTACAAATGAGACACTCTAAAGTGTTCATAAATATGCAGCCAGCTTTTGTTGAAGGTACTCTTAAAGAACTCGAAAAAACAGCGGAACAGTGTGGCCACTTATGTATTAAAATATAGAATTAACTCAGTTATAGTCCGATAATTGTATCGTCCGGGACTTACCAATAGGTGACTAATTAATTGCACTTACTGCAAGCTCTGTGTATTCGCGGAATTGAAATAAGCCAGACAAAACTTAAGGAACAATGAATGATGAAAAACTTTTTAAATATGAAGGAATTGTTATTAGCTTAATAAAAACACTTCAGTAAACGTCAAATAGTACTGCAATTTACCCTTTATTCTATATTCTTTAGCTTTCATTATTTGAATTAACGATCATGTCGTTTTAATTGCAATCTCGAGATTTACATACCTACCTACAGTTTACATCATCATCAGTTAAAGGATCAGGCTATTAAATATACTTTCCCTGACGAACAGATATTATGTTTCATAGAACGCGTATAAATAAAGCACATGTTCTTCATTTACGCCAAGCGGCGAAGCTTGCGCGGTCAAGAAACGGTATTGGTGCGCGTGCGGCACACGGCGCGGCGGCGTCCGCGCATTCTGAATATGAAGTGATGTCTTTTTGCTGCGTTGTTATCTGCGTATAATCGGGTTAATTATGACGGGCATATCCTGGTATGTATCGGAATATGGAATAGAATGTCATTGCAATGTTATCGTTAACATTGTTAATACTAGCAACTTAAATATGTAGTAGTATTAAACGTAGGTATATTTATTTACAAAAAAATTATAAAGAAAAAGATATAAGATGTCCCGTGTTGGTCTGGGACTTAAAAAATAATGTGCCAACTGTGTTTCTTACCTAGCATGTTGTAAAAGGCGACTAATGGTATATCGGGTTTTGGGTATGTGATTGTGTAGGCGACAAGCTCGCCACTTTTTCACAATGTTCCATCTAACCCAGCCCAGTGTTATTTTTGGCTGAATGTGGTTAAAGGGGCCTGCTGCCCCTTCGACTCTGCCTACCCCTTCGGGAATTATGGGCGTGATGTTATGTATGTATGCATGTATGTATAAAGAAACAATTTAATTCATTGGCAATGATTAATATAACTGGGTATAAATTCGAGCTGGTAAGCATTTTCATTACATTTTTTTTTAAATCAATTATTAAAAACTTGTTTAAACAATAAATTTTATGCTAGTTTACGAAGTCTTAACTCTTTAAACTATAACATATAGCTTACGGAATTTCCGCTTCCACATCATAACTAAACGTGCAATACAAGACTCGTGCTGCGCCTACGCATAAATAGCTGACTTGTTTGTATCGTGTTTGGAGCGGTGGTAGCTCAATGGTAAGGACACGCGCCTCTTAACCGAGGAGTGCGGGTTCAAACCCCGGCATGTACCTCTAGATTTTAATAAATCTATGTACATATTAATACCACTAGCTCGACGGTGAGGGAAAACATCGTGATGAAACCTACAAATTCAAACAACTTTGAATTTGTAACCATGATCCAAAAATTGTCTGGTTCCCCTATCTTAGGGTTACGAAGGTCAGATCGGCAGTCGCTTCAATGTAATTACCAGACTCGCTAAATCCTGGATCATGGTCTAAGCGGACCCCGTCTAAGCACGGGACATAACGCTAGGAAGTTGATGATGTTTGTATCGTGATAATGCTGCTGTGGTATGTACAACTACAATTAGTATAATTACATATATTACAAATCATTGTCGAACTTCTGAGAAAAAAATCTAAGCGTCAATCTATATGGTAATGCTGATAATAACGACATGTTATTTGCAGTATCTAATTATCTATAGCTGACAAAACATTTCTTGTGAAGATAAACCATTTAGATACTCATTACAGAATAAATAAATAAATATCCGACTAGGTCACATACATTGATCTGACTCCGAAGTAAGTAGCTTTAAACATTTGTATTACGGAAATCCGAATCAACAGTGGTATTACAAATATATACTTAAATAAATGTTGGATATAAACACCCAGATACAAAACAAACACAAGTATTATTTTTGGTCCTGGGTGGGGACCAAACCCAGAACTCTTGGCGCATGGGGCAGGGCCACACCACCACACGGACCGAATTCGCCATCAAACCAGTCAAATATAGTGTATAAGTGATATTATCGTGACGTATTAAGATTACTGCCGATTTCTCTGTTTCAAATCAAACAAACTCATATTTGAAAATACTTTGTATGGTTGTTTGCATGCAAGACATATCGGATTTACCAGTACTACTAATAAAACGGACTTCTATTGTGGACTTGTGTTATTATGCATCGGTGTTTACACGCCTTCGACGAGCAACAATAAACGCCTATGTTAAGAATATATTATGAATTGCATTATTAGTACTCTACTTAGTTAAGCATTTTACATAGTAACCTGAGCACCTAGACGTTTCTAAGGAGACGCTTCGAACATTCCAACTATCTATATCAATGTTTATGTAACATTTAGCGAATTGAGAGCTAACAACTGATTGTTTAAACTCAATATATTTAAATGTTATAATAAAACTTTCTATAATTCAATATAGCAAAGTTGCGATCTTATCGATGCGAGTTTCCCTAGCAGCGAAGGCCCATCCTCGCACCTGACCACATTCCATTCCGGTACGATGGTCGCTGCCCGCTTACAAAACCCAAATACATGGGCTTATCGCTGGAGGCGTACGCTTGCGAAATTCGCGATACGCTGCGATTTGCCGCTTGCAATTTTCATTCACGTTAAATGAGACGTGTCATGCTATTAATAGTTCGTGTGGCAAGCATTTGTCTAAATATACATTTAAACATTACTTTTACTTTGCAGTAATAGAGACAATGACATGTAATTAACTAACAGAGGAAGGATCTAGGTTGCATCCTTGTGAAAGCCTTCTTTTAATTTATTACTATATTTATGGATGTAGATTATATCTATTTATTTATTTGAGGACAACCTACAAAGCATACCTACATTTTACATTAGTGGTCTTAAAATTAGATTACATTTCATAGTGTTGCCTTAATTAAAGGCTGCCACGACTTGCATTAACAAAGAAAAAACGCCATTGGCGAAAGAAGTTACAGAAAACCTTTTTGCTTACATTGACTATTTAGTGGTGGCAGCAGCCACCAGATTACACTTAAATTTCTATTACCTTGTATAGTGAATAGTGAAATCGAATGCGTTTGTCAAATCCGCGAATAGTGATATATGGTCACCTCTCAGAGTTTCCTTGTTTACTACCTATACAACATTTTGTCAAATGGTTCGGTAAACGCGTGAAACATTGTTCACGTCTGAAATGTTTACGATCAGGCTAAAGGTTTATATATTATGGACTACTTGAAAACCAAAAGTGTGACTAATTAGCCATATTATGCAGTCGTCATGCTCGAAGTCCGATACGTGCGTTAGAACAGTGTACGCCAACAATATCGGGCGCCAGGTAATGTCGTCGTGAAATCACTACACAGTAGACATTGCTGTCTCATTTCATAGTTCCTTTTTTTACTTACTTTTATTTATTTTTACTTAAACCAGTATAAAAGTGGCTCCTTTTCAAGTAGACGTTATTTTGCTACAAAAACATTCAATTTCACTGAAATAAAATATAGTACAATCGACCTTCAATATTTTGCTGGAAAACAAATTAAAGTTTGTCTTCATAACACAAAATGACACTTAGATCACTATTTACCAGGTTAGGTACAATGTGTACTTCGTAGCGACGTACTTTATGGCGCATTATAAGTTTACTGTAAACACAATGCCATAATCAAGCAAACAAACAATTACCTATATGACAAGCCTATACACATGACATCATTGTCTTGGCTTAGCTTGGCAGTATGTCATCATAAAAAAATATGTTGCCCATCTGTTATGCGATATGCAGGAAGTTACTTGAATAGACATCAACAACCTTTTTAAACATCACAGTCACGAATAGCTATTATACTTAGTAAGCAATATTTGAATTGGATACGAAAAACTGAATCACTGAGGTAGGAATTAAGATGATCACCATTAAATTCGAATTCAGTAATAACATGAGCGATGTTTTAAGAGTAACAAGCAAAATCACTGATCTATTGGGGGAAACAGAAACGTAGAAGTCGTGAACACTAAGTTGGATGATATCAATACTTGTAATAAATTAAACCGACGAATGCGGTCTGATGATGACCTAACTAATCACAGTCATACTGAAATGATCACAATGAGGATGTCGTCACCTGAGGCTGCCATGGGTACGACGTAACGCACACAATGTATAATTATTAATTTGCCGCTTACTATGAAGGACTTTGAATGCGTAAGTAATCTGACGCTTATGTTGTCGGCTAAGTAAGGGAGCTATATTTCGAAATAAAATAAATACCCATCTACTTGAGTTGTGCGTTTGTCCTTTGTAGAAAAACTTAACTTGACTTCTTTATGCATACATAAACTTGTATTCGTTACAAACGTTTCTTACAATAATATCATAAGTACATATATCTACCTAAGGAAATTGTTCCGTAGGTGTATGTACTAATATGCTTATTTATATACTTCTTCAACATGACGTCAATAAAAACGTCTAATAAATCACCAAAAATGCGCTTCCGATTTCATTTTAGTTTGAAGTTATACCTAAGTATTTATTTATTATATAGGTATGTATTTTTCATTACTAGTAAATAAATAATATCACAAAAAGGAATGATTTGATTGTTTCTTTGCATTGAATAGTCTCCAAAAGTACTGAATCGATTTGAAAAATTCTTTCACCAGTGTTATAGGCTATATTTTATCCCCGTATTCCCAAGGGAACGGGAACTACGTGGGGGTAACCGCGGGGCGCTGCTAGTTACTATATACTATATATATTGTAAAACTAAGCTGTATCAATACTGGAAGGAATTTTCTCAACGGCAGCGTTCTCAAGTTTAGCATAGTTAACCGGTGCGCAGTTAATGACTCAGTTTTATCTCAGCCCGCGAAACAAGGCTGTCCAGCATTCCGCAAGTTATCAGAATGTGTTTGTTTCAACCATGGATTTTGCATCATTTATCTATGATTTCAACTTAGTTTATACTAAACCATGCAACTATGTATCCATGTTTGACGTAAAATAAAATACTAACAAAACTTAGAAACTAATTTATTACACATTAGTAAGCCCAAGCAAAGCAAAAAAAATATACATTTGATACAAATTAATTTGTCTAATAAAATATTTAATTAAATTGGACATTGAAAGATAAAACTAAAACAAGCTGCGAATACTTATTCATTTTCAAACACACCTGTATGGAATTGAAACAATAAAGATTTAAGATAAAACCAGATAAAGCCGGTTTAAGTCTATCAAGTATCGAACAGGCTATAAAAAATATGAATATTTAAGTGTTGCCTATTAAAGTATGACAGTACTGTCGGTGCAAATGCTCCAAATTTTTGTCTAACGGTTTCGTTCCCCGCGACCCGTCTGGTGTTTGTTGATGAAGAAGTTGTTTATCCTTTGCCTGAGTGTTTGTGGTCTGATTTCCAGTAAAGAAGTACTGAAGCAATTTACCTTACAAAAAGGTTAAATTCTCATATCTATATATATAAAAATTAACCCCTATTTCTCCTGGTCACGTTATAACTTGAGAACGGCTTTACTGATATTGCTAATTCGTTTTAGTTGTGTTTATTAATGAAGGTTCTTATAAAAAATAAAAAATAAGGTTAACGGCACTTACCGTCCGTCTAAAAACAATTTCCTCTTTAACCTACATACCTACTACATCAAAATATTTGTTTAGAAACCAACATAGAATCGTTATGAATGACCTTCCATTTGTCAGCCACACCCGCTAATCAGACCGGCCTGCACCACAAATCAACTTGAACTGGTCCCTGTAACCCAAATACGAGACGTCGAGAAAGACGTTTCATCTTGATGCAGATAACGCTGACGCCTTAGTGCCTGCGACCTTACAAGCGCTAGCAAAAAATAATAATCAGGAATCTTCAAGAACAGGATGCGTGCACGTTGGCACTCGCTCAAGACTATATGTTCATCTCGCTCTATTGCCTATAGCTATCGTTGGAACAATGTTTTCTCCTTATGGTTAAGTAAGAGACGGTTTTAATATAAGATTTTTGTTGTGGTAAGTCAAAAATCATCAAGAAAAAAACCGACTGCTCTTTTATACTCAAAAAAAATCATGCTCAGAAAACAGTCTTCGTAAATCACATAAGCACATACAAAAGCACAGATATTCAAATTTCGTCCTAACTGATAAACCATCATAAGCTAAAATATTCAGGTCAAGCTAAACGGGTATGACTGATTCAAGTAGGAATTCCACTCTCTAGTTGCTAACTGCTATTTTCAACGAACTAACTAACTAACTAAACTTCACGCCACTTCCCTAGCGGGGTAGGCAGAGAGAACCGAACGCCATATGGCACGATCCTTACACACCTCACTCGCCTCTTCAACATTCATAATCCTTTTCATACAAGCTCTACGATTTTTATGACTCCTAACATCACCTTCTTTTAATACACGACCAATCTGGTCGTGGTAGGTGAGCCTGGGCCTTCCGCGGCTCCTACATCCTTCCACATTCGCATTGTATATCTGTTTAGTCAATCTTTCGTCATCCATTCTTTCCACATGTCCGAACCACCGGAGCATGCCTCTTCTTACCTTGACTCCGACGCTGTCCTTCAGACCAACTCTCTTTCTTACATCATCATTCCGAACGCAGTCTGTGAGCGATACACCGCAGATTTTCCGCAGCGCACGCATCTCGACCGCGTTTATTCTACTTTCATGCTCTTTCTGCCATACCCAACTCTCGCTTCCATATGTTAGCGTAGGGATCAGCACCGCATTGTGTATGGCGAGCTGGGCCTTCTGGCTTAAGATTTTGCTGCCTAAAAGTTTTCCTAACGCTCCATTCACCCTATTCCCTGCATTCACTCTTCTTTCTATATCAGCGGAGTACCTTCCATCTCTACTAAATGCAGATCCTAGATATACAATTTCATTCACCTGTTCCAGCACTACATCGTCAACCGTTATCCTTGTATCCGTTCTGGTTTCATCTCTTTCAAACACCATAATCTTTGTTTTCTTCGCATTCAAATGTAAGCCTCTCTCCTTGCAATCATCTTTCAATGTTGTGACTAGTTGCTGCAGATCCGATGCCGACTCTGTTAGAAGTACGGCATCGTCCGCGTAAAGCAGGCAGTTCACAACCAGGTCATCCATACGCACTCCAACATTCATAGATCTAATCCTCTGGAGACAATGGTCGAGATATAGGATAAACAGCAGAGCAGACAGCACGCATCCCACATCACGCACCACAAATCAACTTGAACTGGTCCCTGTAACCCAAATACGAGACGTCGAGAAAGACGTTTCATCTTGATGCAGATAACGCTGACGCCTTAGTGCCTGCGACCTTACAAGCGCTAGCAAAAAATAATAATCAGGAATCTTCAAGAACAGGATGCGTGCACGTTGGCACTCGCTCAAGACTATATGTTCATCTCGCTCTATTGCCTATAGCTATCGTTGGAACAATGTTTTCTCCTTATGGTTAAGTAAGAGACGGTTTTAATATAAGATTTTTGTTGTGGTAAGTCAAAAATCATCAAGAAAAAAACCGACTGCTCTTTTATACTCAAAAAAAATCATGCTCAGAAAACAGTCTTCGTAAATCACATAAGCACATACAAAAGCACAGATATTCAAATTTCGTCCTAACTGATAAACCATCATAAGCTAAAATATTCAGGTCAAGCTAAACGGGTATGACTGATTCAAGTAGGAATTCCACTCTCTAGTTGCTAACTGCTATTTTCAACGATATACCTATAAGCCCGTTCCCAGCTTCAGAATGCCATCAAAATATTTGACAGCAATGAACAAACATCGCCCGCGGCGTTGGCCGGCTAGAACGCCACTAAATGGAAGTAGGGTTGCCGAGACCACATAGTATGACCTACAGAGCTTCTTCAATGTATAATGACTGTGATGAGTATTTCGAACAAACCTGGAATCTGTGACACTCAAGTCTGTTAAACTTCTTGGCTAAACGTATCTTATTACCCTTATTTCGTATTTTTCAACAGATTGGCTCTTTAATGAGTGCTTATCTCAAACAACTAAAAAGAAGACAACAACGAAAAAACAGAAAGACCTTTTGATCGATTTGGGTTGACAGTTCGCTAAATTTATTATTTCTAGGTATTTTATCATTTAATTTTCTCCGAAAAGCGTCCAACCCTAAAAGCTGGCGTATGTTGATCGCAGGACCGGTTGGCTCTTGGTTTGTGGCACGAAGATTTCACCTGCGTCTGCGCCACCAACTATGTAAGACGACACGACACCGACCCGCGTTTATCGAGAAAGTAACGTGAATCAACAATTTGTAATCGAGATTCGGAACCCGCGGGCGCGGTGACTGTCATCTTCCCAGCGTTATGTCCCGTGTTTAGACGGGGTCCGCTTAGACCATGATCCAGGATTTACCGAGTCTGGTAATTACATTGAAGCGACTGCCGATCTGACCTTCGTAACCCTAAGATAGGGGAACCAGACAATTTTTGGATCATGGTTACAAATCCAAAGTTGTTTGAATTTGCAGGTTTCATCACGATGTTTTCCCTCACCGTCGAGATAGTGGTATAAATAAGTACATATATTTGAATAATCCAGAGGTACGTGCCGGGTTTGAACCCGCACTCCTCGGTTAAAAGGCGCGTGTCCTTACCATTAAGCTACCACCGCTCTCCGCTGAATTGTTAATAACGATTTATTATCGGAGATACCTTCTTATGCTAGGTTATGATGAAAATATGCTATACCTACACTTAGTTTTTAAATTAAAAATAACCATCAGTATTTGTTTCTTTACTATCAATCAGTACTAATATCTTTAATATAGTACATACATACATTCAAGGTTATTTTTACTAAATACGAGAACCTAACCACGGCTGCAATATTTCCATTTAAAGAATCTAACTAACTAAATTTTACGCCACTTAGCGGGGTAGGCAGAGAGAACCGAACGCCATATGGCACGATCCTTACTCACCCACCTCACTCGCCTTTTCAACAATCATGATCCTTGTCATGTCAAGCTCTACGGTTTTTATGACTCCTAATATCACGTTCCGTTAATACACGACCAATCTGGTCGTGGTAGGTGAGCCTGGGCCTTCTGGGGCTCCTACAACCTTCCACTTTCGCATTGTATATCTGTTTAGTCAATCTTTTGTCATCCATTCTTTCTAGATGTTCGAATCACCGGAGCATACCTCTTTTTACCTTGACTCCGATGCTGTTGATTTAAATAATGAATATATAAAAAAAATATATAATGGTATTTCAAAAACTCACAAAGTTAAGCTTTTTGTTGGCCTCGTTGTCCTCTTGAGCATATCCTCCTTATATCGTAAACGCGAAAGTTTGTGTGGATATTTGGTTATTCTTTCACGCATATACTACTGAATGGATTCTAATTAAACTTCAGAATAATTTACCTCATATACACTCAAATAACATACAGGCTATGCTTTATCAATGTACCCCGCGAGCGAAGCCGCGGGCAGAAGCTAGTCAGAAATAATACTAACGGAACGAAACGACCCCCCCCTCCCGTAGTCTCCCATAGAAAACGTCGACCTAGAAACGTCCTCCTACATCCCGACGATGCCATCACGCTAGCCATGAGAAGTCGGCTCAACAGCTCGCGACACAGTCCAACACTTCAAGTCGCCCGTCGTTCCGTCCTCGCCGGCGAGGACTCGCATCGCCCCTCCCCCGCTAGGTCCTTATTTGCGTAACCGGCCCGGCCCGGTCGCTTCTATTCCCAAACCTACGTGCATCTGCCCTCTTAAGCAACGTCCTGAGCCGAGGTCGAGCCCCGTAGGGGGCGCCCTCAGGCTGTTGCCTAAATTTTAGGGGTAAGAGTTTCCCGCTCCCCCGCCAGCCCGGTAGGTAGTAAAGGCCGCCTACGGCCAACTACCGACGTCCTCTCAAAAAAAAAACCTTGAAACAAGCGATGCGCCCAACTTTATTTAAAGCATGGTATAAAAACTTTTACAATGGATTTTATTGACGATTCTGTACAAGCAGTTTTCAAGTTTCTTTTATGCTAAAAATAAGGTTGTATATGCTAATTGGCCCAGAAGCAGGATCATAGGATAGTTTTAGTAAATAGTAAACGACTGACAAATCTATCAACAAACATGCGAGGTTTAACTAAAGGGTTCAAAAACTAAAGTTTAGTAATCACAATCCAAGGCGCGAGGAAAACCGCAGACTAAAATAAAATAAACAAAAGTTACTTAAATTTCTTTATATTCAATATTTCCCGTACCGGGAATCGAACCCGGGCCTCCTGGGTGAAAGCCAGGTATCCTAGCCACTAGACCATACGGGAAGTACGGGGTTGGCTGAAATTATTAATCAAATTCACTACCCTCGACAGCTCGGGAAGGTGGTTCACGCAGATTCTGCGCCACACACCCCGCCCGCGCTCCCCTTATGTCGGGAGGGCGGGATTTAGATGGCTTTTCGACATTTTTTTACTACGTCGTTTACAAACTTTGGTTTGAATTAAAACTATGCTATTAGTCGCAGGTAGAATATAATGAAGATATTCTTTTTTAACTTAAATAAAACCGACTTATATGGAAATTTTAAACTATAACACACACCTCGCAATCCGCAAAGGGGTAGGCAGAGTCCGAGAAGTATGTATTACATACTACCTAAACTACAATCCGCCAAAAATACTTATAATTGATTGAGTTATGTTAGAGGGAAAATGGAAAAATTCTACTGAAAAATTTGGATATACCTTGTCAAAGCGAATACTCGTTCAATATTTGTCATTATTACTAAAATATGTTTATTTCTGAAGTTCACCATTATTTGACTCCTTCATCGATCGATCCACGTCAATCCACGCATGAGACCATATCCTTTACCTCCATCTCGCATCCTCACGTCCAACACGGAAACAGCCAGCGCATTTTATATCAATGCCACAATATTAATGCTTCCACATATTGTTTGGTTGCATGCGTCATGTCTATTAGCCGAATCGATGCTATACATTGCGGTTGCCTCACCGACCGGGTTCTGTCACGGAACCCGATATTATTCCGAAACAATATCGCGTTGCCGTAATACTTTTACTTTTTACACAGAAAAACTGGCCTGGCTATTGTCAATCCACAAAAGCAATATGTACTCAGACAATGCAAATTAGATATACTTACCTTCACTACAGTAAACACCGGACTCTTAATAATTTACACACGCGGTAAAAGTATATTTTTATTCTTCAAAGAATGTTAATAAAATAGCTTAAGCGACATTATTGAATTTATGGATATATGCATTTATATTGCAATCATGTCGTTTTGTAGTAAAAACATTACTTTCATTCTGCTATAGCGGGATAAAATACAGTTAATGCCTAAAATGACAGTAGAGTAATCTAGAACCAGTCTTGAGAAGTATAACGCAATGACGACAAAATTTAACGCAATATTTCTAGTAGCAGAACATGCAAATCATAACTGGCATTGTATTCGTACAACCTCTAAAATAGCTACACTGAATTATTCGAGTCGTTAACAAAAAAATGCATAACCAGCAGTTACAGTAAAATCGTAATATGCAAGCGTAAGGTTGACCGCAAGGCTAGTTTGTTGCACGCCATGCCATTCAATGGCGTAACGCTAAGCCGACACGTGACCTTTTAACTGTATTTTATACGAGGTGTTAAATTGAAACCTTTTAAACAATAGCCAACACTTGCGACTGAGGACCGTTAATGAGACAAACGCTGACACCCCATACATTTTATATCTGACTGCCCTCGACTCACTTAGCGTGAAATGAGGAACTGCGGCAATTTTAGATTTCTAGACCTAAAGGTTTTGCCGGAATGGCTGCTGATGAATTAGCTAGTTAGGAAATAGTCAGGACTCTCGGTATCCATTGACGACCATACCTAACCTATCCATTGACAATTTTAAGGCCACAATGCATAAAGGATTGTGGTGTCACGGATTTGTTAGGGTAAATTACCTGTTCCAACATTTTTAGTAACAAATATCTTTAATATCTAACCAAATACTTATATCCTGTGAAGTATAAAGAGTACTTGGACATAACTTAATGACATTTAACTTGGCTTTTATATTGTAATCATTAAATCATTATTGCCTACGTGAACATAGACGACGATCATCATAATATTTCTTAGGAAATACTAAAAGAGATAACACATTAAGAAACATAGATCTCAGATAGATAGTTTTCTTAAAGTTGCATCATTGTGAGGCAACATATAAAATAACGACATTACAATAATTACAGATTGTCACGCTTTACAATACTGGTGATTAGGTAACTCTTACGTGATTTGCTAGACAATCCCATCACAAAAATTACGTTGTCGAAAAGATTTTTCGAACACAAAAATTTTATCTCGTCTCCTATACATAATATTTTTAAATTATATTTAACAATTGGATATGATTGACCGTAACGACTGCTTTCTTAAGAAACAAACTCATAGTTGTCAGCTTTGATCGGTGTTTTCAAGTTAGATTATTTATTTTCTCAATTACTATGATTGTCCATACATATACTAAATTAAACATCTTTCTAATGTAACTCTGCTCTTTAAGGGTGTACCCTTAGAGAGCAGAGTACCTATTGCATAAAAATAACTATTTCCCACAATGCATAAAAATAACCATTTTCCACAATCATCAGATCTCAGTGAGTAGTCAGAGAGGAGAGTAGGCTACTATTGAAGAGGCGTCACTAAACAGATGAGCAGTAAACAGATTCAGCTGAACAAATAGGCGTGAGGTCAAGGTCACGCAGCTTCCGACCCGCGGGGGTAGTGGGCGACGACCTTTGGCTCCGATGGCATTGTGCATTCGTCACACTGCGCATAGCTAACTAATGTTTCCGAACGGGTACTTTATTTAGCTTATTGTTTACCGCAAGGCCATATTGGCGTTGGGGCTTAAAATGATTAATATTTAAAATGTGATTGTTGTAAAGTAAATGTATAGAGAAAAGGAAAATCATAACAAAAAAGTAGGATAGAATTATCACAAGTAGTAAGTAGTAAATATTAATTTTGTCAGAATCTTTTTCTATATGTAATTTGTTTTAATTATGTTAATTTGTTTTGTTCTTGGTGAGATTCTAAAGTCTCAAATTCATGTTGATTTTCTTATCTGAAAACTTCACAAACACAACTTGTTCTACTTCCATGACATACGCATAGGGTAATTACACGCGGTGACCGTAACGTTATTAAAGAGATACTGAACCGACATACAACTTAAACATATAATAAGTTGTATAAACATGGATACCGACCGACAAAAAAATTGAACATAAAATAACGTAAAGCCTCGTTTCCTGCAATTGTTCGATAAGTTTTTCAGTTAATCAGTAAATTAGTAGTAATAAACACAATTCTATTTCAACAATATTAAAAATTGACATCATGTTGCGGTTAATATTCAAGAGCATATTTATCATGACCTCTAAAATCAATTATAGCATTTGTCATTTTTAACTCTATACCCTACAATATGTCATTAAATTGTCAATAACAGGAATGTTGTTACAGGATATTTGTTCGCAGTAAGAGGACAACGGCAAGTTATTTAGCACCTTCAGTTTATAACATGTATGCAATATCAATCGCCGTGGGCAGACGTGCGTGATCTATCGACAAATGTATCTTGGGTGACATTGTTCAACAAATAACTATGATGCTAGGCACGTATGGTACAGACACTTCACACGCTGTGAGCGACGTGATGGCTGGAATGATTTTAACTTGGTACAATTATTCTTCATACTCCTGGGCAGGTTATAGTATACTTTTCAAGGGAAATGTTGGGAAGACGGGAGAAGTTACTCCATTTTTTAAGCTTCCGTCGCGTGTGCAGCCGTAATGGTTAAAGTTACATAGAAATCATGTATGACGGAAATAGTCTTTATAATATTAACCATAAACGCGGGTGACACCGCTGGCACAGCTAGTCTCTAATAAATATGACCAAACCTTTAAGAGACCCAAGACTGCATAGTTAAATGCCAGTCACGCACTACGCATGAGCTTGTAAGTTATTCCAAGAGCGCATTAGTTATTGACATAAAAAAGGGACTGTCCTTTCGTACTGGCTCAATATAGTAGATAATGATCATAAATCCTATAAGCCTATAGTAGATCTACTTACTTTTAACAATTTAAAGCAATGTGCTTATAAGGTTCAAACTTTTTTTATGTGAAATTGAAATAAATCTTAATCAACTGTACATTATACCTTCTTAACTTTTAGTATAAAGTACTTAAAATTATAATCTAATACATATGTTCGGAATTACTTCATTATGTATTTACATGTTTTCAGTAATACTTGTAGATAACTAGATAGATTTATTTATTTCATTAAGGTGTGCATAATCAATCATTCAAGAGTTCTGAATAAAATAACCAAATATTTCCATTGATAAGCCATGACTGTGTGTAACTACGTAAAATGGTGGTATTTATGATAAAAAGTAACGAAATGCTTATTTTATACAAAATTTTACGTCAGTATGCAGAGGCAAATTGTTATTCAATGGCATTCTGCATTATACTCCTAATAGAAGTCTTTATCTGTAAAACAATTATCGTAATGACATACTTGGTTAATTATTGTTTCTTTTCTTTAGCCTAGATTTTTGAATGGGAACGTTTCCAACGCAACTAATATGGCGACATTGCTCTATACATAAATTGCAGTCAATTCCTAATGGTAAAATGCAACATTAAGTACAGACAGACATTATAATTTGTGAGGGCGTTCTAACAACTGATGGATGATAGATACTAGTCTCTGAAACAATACAGAAATTGGTTCGTACGATCTTACAAACAGATATATTGGTATGTATATTCATACTCTTATTTCTACGTATCTGTTAAAATATAGTATCAATTGATAAAAAGTTTAACTGATCTAAAACTAATTTAAGGCTCTAGAAATCTGATCCACTAAATTTCTACGCCCAAATATCACGTACGACCTAGACCTTCTAGTTAGTAACACAAGCAATGGCCCAAATACGACCTTTGTGACGTGCGCAGTGACAGACTTACTTTTAAGGCGACCACTGCTCGAACTGAATATGGGAAGTGTAATTATGTCGTTGCTACTTTCGAATGGACGGAACCCGCTACAGTGTTGCGGAAATAATACCAGCTGGCATTGAACGCTGCTGGGTTCATGGGTCATGCGTGTGAAGATGTGGGCACTAAATAATAGCCGACATATATTTGTAGACGACGTTTCAATTAATAAACAAGGATTTTATTTATTACATTTGTCCCATGTTGGTCTAGGACTTAAAAATTATGTGCCAACTGTGGTTCTTGCCTAGCATGTCGTAAAAGGCGACTAATGGTATATGGGGTTGCATGTGATTGTGTAGGCGAAGAGCTAGCCACTTGTTACTACTTTTTCACAATTTTCCTTCTAAGTCAGCCCAATGTCCCATGTTAGTCTGGGACTTAAAAAGAATGTGCCAACTGTGGTTCTTGCCTAGCATGTCGTAGAAGGCGACTAATGGTATATTGTGTAGGCGACAAGCTAGCCACTTGTCACTACTTTTTCACAATTTTCCAACTGACTCAGCCCGGTTTTATTTTTGCCTGAATGTGGTTAAGGGGGCTCGCAGCGCCTTTGACTTCGGGGATTATGGGCGTGATGTTATGTATGTATGTATGTAACAAGGATTTATTGAAACAAAACAAATTACAAACAGTCCAAGACCAAATTTCCATTTACACCTATCTTCCAAAGAAAAAAAATCCGTAACACAACAATTTACAAGAAATACCAATAAAATACGAACTACATGATGTTAATGCCACAGGTACTCAGTAATTTCATATCAACGTTTCTAATTTTCATACCTCAATTACAAGCGTCTTTCACCGCGGTTCGAAGGCGTGTCTTCGCTATGATTTATTCATAAGGTTAAACTATTAATTTTCTAAATTATTTAGGTATGCGTAATGTCAGTTGGGGAGAGTGAAACTAGTCACAATTATTGCATTTTGATATGTTGACCTGTATGTAAATTATAAGCATATATTCACGACTTACAAGATTTTGATCTTTCGCAACTATACCTTGCGGTACAAATACGGTCCCCTACAAAGATATCGTCAAAATGTACAGAGACTTAAAACATTGTCGTTACAAGCCCAAAGATTTTTAAATCTAGAAATTCAAAATCATGAGAAAGTTGAATCTTTCTAGGTGTAGGTATATCACGCAGTCACACCACGCAGTCGTGGCTTTTGCACAGAATGACTGTACAATTTTTTCTTTTATATAAATTAAAACCTTTAATTCACGTTCAACTTCGATGCATTACCCAGAAATAGCAAAATATGCCTTTCCTAAACTCAGTTTTACCATAAAGACTAATACACACTACTTCTATAATAAACAAGTGTCGAAGATCGCTCGTGTAGTTGGTAATATTTCAAAATCATAAACGTTATTTATACCTTCAACTGGACAAATAAAGTTATTGCAACTCAAGTCATCTAACAACCACGCAGTATTCTACACCACTATGTTTATTGTATTCTTTATCAACAGTTAGACACCTGTTGCAAAGAGAGGTACCGTACGCCTGGTCTACTGACCATAACGCTCGCAGCACACAAATGTAAATCGTACCGCGTTCAACATTGCAGTGATAATCCATCAACAGCTTCTAGCTAAACGCTCCAATAGCTTGAAGTAATCATAATCATGCACATTCAATTAGAGTGAACACTATGATTAAACCGTTTCGTGTGCTTACCAAGAAACGACCGATCGTATAATTAATTGACATGGTATTTAGTGCAGTTTGTCGATGGATGAAAAGCTAACTAGTATACCGTGTCATCATTTTATAGGCAATTAATTGTTGCAACGTTACTTATTTCGATGGAAAATGAAGAATCAGAGATAACGATGAAGGAACAGACTAGGCCGCAAAGAAGAAGCGGGAAAGATAACTAATTGGTAATTCTCACGTGAGCGGTGCGTAATTAATACGATTTAATTGAAGCAAACCCCACAACACTACTGTTAAAAATTACGACAGCTGCACAAAT
The DNA here is from genome assembly GCA_951394215.1 of Glyphodes perspectalis. NCBI lineage: Eukaryota > Metazoa > Arthropoda > Insecta > Lepidoptera > Crambidae > Glyphodes > Glyphodes perspectalis. The sequence goes on along the minus strand of OX596207.1, from coordinate 13,215,187 downwards.
TACAGAAATAAGGAGAACCGCTGAATTGCAGTTACCTAACTATAGTAACATGCTAAAACAACCATCAACGTCCATGATTTTTTTCATGTTTCTTGACAAGCTCGATGCCGCGTTTGGTAGTGACTCTGCCCCATGCACCAAGAGTTGTGGGTTCGATCCCAACCCAGGACAAATATTCGTATGATGGAAACTTGTGTTGGTTCTGTGTCTGGGTCCAATATTTAAGTATACATTTGTAATACCACTGTTGTTTCTGATATCCGTAACACAAGTGCTTAAGCTACTTACCTCGGAGTCAGATCAATGTATGTGATGTAGTCTGATATTTATGGTTTTAGAAGATTAGATGATAGAGAACATTCGTCAAAACGGGAGTTCTGCAGGGTTCCTTATTGAGTCCATATTTATTAATAAATGAAATTATAAAATAACATCATAGAGCAGTATGTTTATATATCTATATTGAAATATTATGTCAATATTAACTATTCTACTGACTATTACGAAACATCAGAAACACCTCTGCTGCTGCTGGGCTACTTATAGAAGTGGTTACTCTTATGTGAGAACAATTAGAAATAAATCGAAATCTTACCTGTAGGAGGTCGCTCCTTGGGGTAACAGATGCGGAAGAGACCCCGCGTCCTGGTGTAAAAGAAGTATTTGTTGTTTAAGCTGTCGAGGATGGACTGTGAGTTCCCGTTCGTGGTTTCTGCGGCGTAACTCTGCAACAAGACAAATTGTATGTTAGATTAACAAAGCTACGCATTAAGGGTATAATAGCAGTCATAGAATAACATGACCTGATGTTAAATGTCTAGAGCATGATGTGAGTTAGTACAAATTAAAGTTTTATATGGAAATACCACAAATAGATATACGCGTGGCTGACTTGTAACATTGTAAGCTAAATGAAGATAAATAATTGTTTTGTTTCATTTATATGGAATCAGTATGTAATTGCAATTCAGTGGCAGGCAGGACCACATTATTTAATGTTGTTGTTTGTTGCTGCTTTTCGCGAGTTTTTAAATAAATAGAGTCAATAGACACAATTGCAGATTTTTTTTTAAAGAACTAGGTAAGTTGATAATTTAAAAATATCGCAAAGCTAGTTTATTTTCTTTCTTTCAACACGCCACAATTATTATTAGCAGGTTACATTAAGATGCAATTAAAAAACTAGCCCTTCACAATGGGCCTGTGCACAAAGCGGCGCGGTTACTATACAACCGGACCTTCCCCACATTCCTGCGCCGGCGCACCCGAGGCCATTCTCAGGGACGGGGACGGAACGAATTACGACCTTCAGGCCCAAAAAACGGGATTGGACCGTTTATTCCTTACTCCTCGACAATAATTGTCCTTAGTAAAGCTCTTCTCTGAATGAATATGATAAAAATACCACGTGATTGTGACGCAAAGGTATTATTAACTGGCAATAAGGCCAGTTAATTAATACAATAGTTATTACATTTTAGCGTCCGCAGTATATTCCAGAAAACCGCTTAATCTTTTTACATGGCTAGTTGAAAGGTTTCTTTGGGATAAGTGCACTTACAATCAACGTTTTTCCTTATCTTCGTAGAACATTCTCTAAGCCATCTAATATTCATATAAAATCTAAGCGAGGAACTTAAGTGCAGCAAATCCTGCGCACCCAGAGTCATCAACGAGTATTTTTACTTTAATATCTGCAAGGTTGGTAACACTTGTTATTCTTGTAATATAAATGTTAATTGGCTACGAAAAATAGGACTAACACGCAGTTCGTATACTTCTTTGTCACCTTAAAAACAAGTACGTAGTTGTTTTCCAGGGAAAATTTAAGTAGCAGAGTTAATTAAAGATTGCAAAACTTCTAGTACTTACTAACTATAGGTACCAAATTGTCATGCATCTATTACCTGATGAAATATCTAGAATATTTAGCGAATTAGATCAGCCTGGCCACCTCATTACATTTTCGTGTTGAGCAAGTTCTGAGCTCATGCGACCGGTTTTACTGTTAGTCTGAGCCAGTATTGTCAGTTCGCTATTATTAGGCAAATTGTGTATATCAATTATGCGAACATTCGACAGTGTCTTTATTTTAATCAACGTTTTCTTTTTCCTATAATATTTATCAATTTAAAGATCACATATGCTACGCAATCATGGTTATGTTTATAAATACTATTAGTATTGCACAATGTAACACAATAACGAATATTGTCTCTGAAACTAAGTACGTTGGTACAACAAAATGAGGTAAAAAACATAGTTTATTAATTATAGCTTGTCATATTTGATATAAATAAACAAGCAATTCTGTAAAGGTACCAATAATGTTTAACGATAGACAGTCCTGTATACATGTAAATACTTTTGAATACAAAACAATATGAGTCTTAATTAATCCACTCATTATCCTCACACGCGAATAACATTGAACTATCATTGTTCCTTTTTCAAAATCCCCCATAACCAAGATGGCGGGACGTCGTTACCCGAAAAAGATTCTAAACGAATAAAACAACATTTCACTTGAATTTCATTATAGTCCTACGACAACAATACCCGTTCCGCCCTAAGTAGCAGTGTCATTCCGAGAACAAGACAAAACCCATTCACTGAGAGTCAGAGAGAGATTCAATAGAATGCATTTAGCTCTGTTGTATGTAAAAAAATCCACGTAATCGTAGTTGGTTTTATGTTGGTCGGAGAAGCCTAAGAATACGCAAAATATGGTCGTCTTGCGATGAACTGCAAGATATAGGTAGATGCGTTAAAAAGGTAAAAATGCTTAATGACAAGTACCTACCTACTTACTTACAGTTGGAAAAACAATTTAAAATAACGCTAGGGAAATGCGCTGTGGCATTCAAAACGCATCTAGTCGATTGACAGTGGGATTCCAAGAAACAGGTTTATAATAATGACTTCCCGTGTGAAGAGAAGAGACGAAGGGGAGGGTTACCATCAGTGACTTGATGGGCATTGAAGGTTAATGCGTAGATTTATATTTATAATGTTATTTAATAAGGCGTAGGTATGATTAAGTTTCAATTATATGTCATATTTTGAATTGCTTTCTCACCATCTGCAATGACGTCTATGTGGTTTAAATCATTCACAGTTTACCGCAATTTGTGAGTAGGTACACTAAGGTCCTATTTTAGAAAAGTGTTATTATTTTTCAGTCATCTGATGAAGCGTCAGCTGAATAACGTAACCAATGTGAATCATTCGCTATACGTATACATGCTACCAATTCTACGTATGCATTTTATTATCGTATTCACGGTAACACAGACTTATTTGTGGAAACTAGTTATCTTTCTGTAAGCCATAAATATAGTCTTATTTCTGAACATTTGTAAACTTGAATTACCTACACTAAAACATTAAGTTAATAAAGGGAAAATTATTAATTTTGAATTTATTCAAATGTATACGAGAATTTAGAATGAAGTGTTTTAAAATTGTACGATATGCGGGTGATTCTTGAAGCTCCAACTGGCATAGTGTGCTAAATGTAGGATAATTTACAGTATATTACAAAATAGTATCACACAAAAAGCTGACGGGGCGTATATTACACTATGCCACTGTAGTTGGGAACTTAGGTGTTCGTTCGATATTAAGAAAAATCCGATAGTATTCCCACGCACAATTTGAGCGAGCATCGAAATAGAAGCAGGTTAATTATAAACCTTATCACTTCGTAATAAGAGCATGTTCTTTAATTGCCGAAGAAGTCTACGATGATCAGCCATCGAAGCGAGACGTTCCTTCAACCTGAGTTCATCGCTCGTATTTTTTACTCACTTGATATCCGATGACGGTAACCGATGGAAAAGTCCTAAGAAAGTCTCGATATCCATACGAATGTTGCTGGAACGTGAAAATTCAATGGAATATGCATAGGATTTACGATTCATTGACATGAAACAAATGCACATTTCAAGTAAATGCATCGATTCAAGGAAAATGAGAAGAGTAGTTACTACGAAAATAAAAGGTACCTACAGATTTGATTAAATTGATGATCGATATAAATCAATTACAACTCGGAACAGCTCATTTTAAAATACCAAATGAGTGGCATATACCTTTATCGGAGCAGTCATTTTAAATTCACATATACCAAGTAAATGTTACCGAAGACACTAAATATCATTAACAAATCATTGCATGAACAAATTCTTGTGGAAAGTTACTGTGCCGAGCAACTCGTGCAAATTAAACTTGATTATCTATTAAAAATAATAGCCTACCTCGTTGTTTTCTCGGCCATTTACAAATTTGAACAAACTGGTTTAGTTAATGATCGATACAATCGGCACGTCGTGTCGGTGGAAATTGAAGAATTTGTAAACCAAATGGAATAAATAAATAAGTGACTTCATAGAACTATGTCATAGTAAATAAATGATTTCTATGAACGAAATTAATGAAGTAGGTACTTAATATGATATTCCACTAATAAATGCGAAAATCTGTATTGATGGATGAGTGGATGCAGTGGCGTAGCTACCCAGAGGCAAGGCGGGGCAGTGCCCCGGGGCCCTAAGCTTGGGGGGGGGGGCTAAAACCTGATAAGCACACCTCTTCATTTGAGGTTGATTTGACTCCACTGTCTAACGTAGGAAGAAAAATGTTAGTGCCCTCCCTGCAGTAGGGGGGCCTGGACCCAAAGCTGCGTACACCCATGGGCCCTTTCTTTCTTTTTTGCCCCAGGGCCCTTTGTCACCTAGCTACGCCACTGAGAGGATGATATTACTCTTTCACGCAAAAACTACTGAATGGATATTATTGGAACTTTACTATAACATAGTCAGATTAGACATCAATCCTATTATAGATGGACCACGCGAGCGAAGCCACGGACAAAAGCTAGTAAAGATTAAACATGTTGCGGTAATCGACTATGCGTCATTATTACACCTCATAAAAAACTTTTCAGTTTAAAAAGAAATCAGATGAAACCGCATTTCATTTGATAAACGTATCTCTTGACTTATTCTCGTCCATCTATAAACACAAAATTTAATTTCTACTTTCACTGATAGGGCATTCGGATGGTTAATTGATATTTAATTAGCGATCTGGATAATATAAATCGTGTGACGTACTTAGTTCGCCTGATTCCCATGGAAGCTGTTTATGTCTAGAATTGCATTTGCTCTTTAAATGTTTTTATTTAATAAAACAAATATAGTCTTTATTCGATTTTAAAATTGTCTTATTCTTGTTAATTACGACTCCCAACAAATTGATCTTTTTACTTAGTGTGCTTTAAAATTTAAAGTTATTAACTCGTAGGTTTATAAATGTGTATGCGTTCTCTATGACCAATCTTTAGCTTTTCAGGGCATTGTTATGGAAACATTAAGGTAATATAAGATAAAAAAACAAAATAAACGGAGGTCGTTTTCGTTGAAAAGCTATGCTTTTTGGAATTAAAAAGTTTGGTATAATAATAAATAAATTCCGATGAACTTTCCGTGATAAATTCCCGTTATGACTTAGTATGTACGTACATCCTCTTACATGCACAGCAAAAAACGTTTTTAAACAAAAAAATCCGAATGGTTGAAGGCTGTGCCACACTTCAAGGTACACTGGTGACATTACAAGCCAATGCGTGGTGTATTTCGGCCACTTTCGCCACGCGTCTCACGACACGAGCTAGGCGCTCCTCTTCGTAATTACAAGACTCACCCATTGTCTGGCGACTTTCGCGAGATGCCTTCCGTCGTTTAAACATTTCCGTTTACTTTGCTTTAATAGATTAGTGTGGGAGGCGTCAATTTGTCGACCCGAGTTGGACTCTCGACTGAGAAAGAGATAAACTGGTACGACCAGTTCTTCTTTTGAAATTTTTATTTTAATTTCATTGACAAGCGGCGCACTGGCAGAAAAAAAAACTTGGCTATGAATATGGTACCTTTTATATTTATAGCAAACTTTAAATAAAGACATCTTTTAAAGACCAGACGCAAGGTCAATGTTGAATAGGGTTTGTGATTCCGGCATTGATTGAGGTAAGTATATATACCTACTAATAATGCTTAATTTATATTTTCTATGCTATAATCTTTCTTCTAAAATACTCATGATTGACAAAATCTTAACAAGTCCTGATAATATTATCAAATCATGATGTAGAACTAACATGTAGGATTTTATACAGTGATGACTAAATAACTGGTTCAGTTTGAAGTTGCAAGGTACTACAATGATGGCCAAGTGAGAGGAATTTGTATCTACTCTAGAAAATAGCATATTGCAAGCAAATTCACTTGCGATTACGCAGTATGCTACGAAAAACCGAACAAAACGTGAAGTACAAATTCTTTGAAACTCATCTGACGTAGTAGGTAACTCAAAAATTACCGATTACTTACGCGGAAAGAACCAAGGCCGTTTTGAGAACAAATTCCATTTTTTTTGTTATTTATATTACTCGATGTTCGAACCGTATACAATTTGTAATAGCATTCGAACTTTTGTGAAAGAGCTAACTACAGACAAATATACTCGTAGTCTCTATCAACAGTCCTTTGCATTTTGAACGAGTCGTTAATAAAATTGATAACATATCTATTCTATAAACATATTTAAACCTATTTCAAGCAAATATTTATAACCAGAAAATGAAGATACATGTACATTACGTTATATAAATCCTTTACATAATTATATTTATTTTATATTTATATTTATTTTGTTCTGACGGTTTATAAGTGCTTTTTGTAAGCCTATATAAATAAAGATCATTTCATTTAATTGCACGAAGATCTAAAGAGCCTCGGTCTAATAGGTAATTCAGGTCAGCTACAAATTCTAAATACAACATCTAGCCAAAGGAATACTATCTTTTAGATTCCAATTACCAAGTTACCAACATTATAATAAGACTAGTCTCGAAAACAATAAAATTGCTCATTTGCTCTTATTGGGGCCGTATAAAAAACAAAATGAGCTGGTCCGGGAGCGTCCATTGCACCGGGTCATGGACTGGTATAGGGGTGACTACGTCCAGTACGGAATCAACGCAAGAGAGTAATACACTACTTCTTTACATTCTTACAAGTAAGTACCTTAACAATACAATACTAGCTATTTTTTTATACCATATCACTATAATATGTATTTCATTACAAACAATAAAATATAGCACTAGAATTTTGTAATTACTATTTAGGGTAGTAGCTACCCTCAGCATCGCCCGAGCGGTCATTGAGGCTTTTTTCGATGTATTAAATGTTGGAATTATACATATTTTTTTCGGGGGGATACTTTATATCACTCTTTAGCGCTCCAACTACTGCAAAGGAAATATTAAAATTAAAAGTTTTCATAGTAAAAACATTAACTGACTGGATGGCGCATTCGGTAGTGACCCTGCCCCATGCGTCAAGAGTTGTGTGTACGATCCCCACACAGGAAAAGCATTCATATGATGAAAACTTGTGTTTGTTCTGTGTCTGGGCGTTAATATCCAATATTTAAGAATATATTTGTAATACCACTGTTGATTGTGATAACCGTAACACAAATGCGTAGGTAAGCTACTTATCTCGGAGTTAGAACATTGTATGTGATGTAGTCAGATATATATTTACATATATATATATATATATATTTTTTTTATTGAGCAATAAAGAAATTTTTTATTTATATAATAAGGGCAAAATAATATTAAGCGCGTTGTTTACCGTATAATGCTTGATCGTTTGCAGCTCAAAATTATGGAAAGTTCTATTAAAATGAACAAATGATACCGAACGATGTAATTAGTAGGTCGTACTTCCATCAACCATAATATCACCGAATAGTGAAACGTAACAATTTGTAATACCTACTATAGATATTATTATTTTTCCCTTCAGCGTTGCTGCCTGATAAACATAATGCTTGCGTAAAATAATAAATAAAATTTATAACTGTGTATAGGAAATGAAACGTGCCTGATTAACTATTCGCATTGATTAATTAATTGCAATTTTTATTAAAAATAAAATTCGTTAACGAACATGTGCATGATAGTGAGCATAAAATCAACAATAAAGTTTCTAATGCGAAGTATTTGTGTTCATTTATTTATTTGTTGAAGCATTATAAATAATAAATAGTAGGTACCTGACTCGAATGATTAACAATAGTTTTCTGTAAGTAGGTATTGTGTTTTACAGAAAATTATTATTAATCATCATTATTTATTTTCCTCTTAGTGTTTTATTAGCGTCATTACACCTCCAAATTAATAAAATACGGGGAATAAACATTGATATATTGATGATTTGCTAATATAGCAACAACAATATTTGACAAACTGGACGGTGTCGTGGCTCTGTTAAGTACGATTTCTACATTTAACAAAATTTCACTACGGTCAAGAGAAAACCAACAAGTGCCGAAAATTTGCAACACAAAATGGGGACAAGCTTAGTGCTATGTCGTCCAATATCTAATATGTGTGACAATTTTCAGCTTATTCTATTCACCCGTAAAAGCGTGTAGTAACAAACATTCATACATAAATGACAACATACCAACTTAACATTGAAATAAAAGGAATCTTAACACAAGTTACTAATACAATATACTATTATTATAAAGAGGAAAGATTTGTATGTATGTATGTAACGAATAAACTCAAAAACTACTGGACCGATTTCAAAAATTCTTTCACCATTAGAATGCTACATTATTCTTGATTAACATTAAATATAGGATAGGCTTAAATGTCCATCCGTGCGAAGCCGGGGCGGACTGCTAGTACAATATATAATCATCGTTCCGTTTCCCATAGGAAAACAATAAAATCTCGCCGTTCGTCCGGCAGCCCTGCGATGCGCTTCGCAGCCTGGACGCAACCTGTTCACCTTGCAATGTCGACGCGAGCCACTCACCCCGCGGACGCTCTTCATTCTACGTGTAATATTAACTATGCTATGCTTGCGTATTTCGAAATATCCAGATCGAATATAATAAAATGTTTTTAACCAGGACTTTATAAGTTTACGATAGTCAGTTGAACCTACGAATGTTCTAAAAAGTCTTTGCAATAAAAAATACAAACCAACCTTACCTTAACCTTTTAACCTTAGTAACACATCATCACAAGTTACAACATTAAATTTAAATTCATATCCGTAAAGGCAGACGTTCTTAAACTGGACAAAAATCACACGTTACGTCTAACTTGTCAGCCTTGAACATAATAATATAATAAAAACGTTGCGGTAGACGTTATACTTAATGAGAAATCTTATAATCTCCTCGTTCAAAGGAATTAATGGGGTATTAATGAAATCAACACTATAACAACATGTTAATTTATAACCAATTTTATCTAATACTTACACATATAATAAGGTTTTTTAATTTTTAGGATAAGGTTGTGAAAAATTATACAAAACTTGTGGTTTCTGGAATCCATCGGTATCTCGCGTTCGTAATGCATTTATAACTTGTCAAACTTTTGATATCAAGACATTTGATTAACATTTGATTTGGTCATAATATAATATCCACGATAAGTATATCGACACAAAATTAAGAGAAAACCCTAAAATAATACAGTAACTAAACAACAAAGAACTCTTTCCATACAAAAATAGCTCGCACCTGGCCCGTATCGAGTATCGCAGTATCATCTGCTACTGGTAATTTAATAGCGATTAAAGTGCACCTTTGGAATAATAGGAAGTAAGCTTGAAGGTCACTTGACTTTGAAAATGACACTGCGGCACCCTTGCCGTAGTGTAAGTAAGTTGTTCCTTAAAATTATCCCTATAATTTTAAGGAACAACTTAATGTAACCTTACCTTGAGGTATGAAAGAGAATTTTGGAAAAACTTTTAGTTTACCCTTGCGTTAAACCAGTTTTTAAAGTCTCGGTTATGTAAATATTATGGGTGAATGTTGCATTAAGTTCAATCAGTTCTGGGGAAAGGTGCACACTTAAATTACATCATATAACTAATTACATGGTTCTACTCTCCCAATCGATATCACAGGCCAGTGAGGCCGGTGTACCAGAGTACTTCATAAGATTTCCGAGGAAGAAATAAAGCTACATACTAAGTTTAAGCAGAAATCATTTGAATCACATTGATTATACTGCAGCTGAAGAAAAATGTTTGTCTTAATCATAGAAATAGCCGAGATTCAACTCTCGCTCACGGGCTATTACGCTTGACAATAGTTTCACTTGAGCCACACATCAAACACATGCATGTAGACGTCATACGTCACGCAAAGGCAATCAATATGATTTCATTTTTGTAGTATCGTATAACGAAAAAAAAATCTGTATATATAGACTTCATGAACAGTCCATAACAGTCATCACAGATCAAATCTATCAAGCGATAATATTAAGCTAACTACTTGTAGACTTTATGATGACGGTTCTATAATAAGAGTCGTCTAAGAATTTATCCCATTATGAAGCATTATGGTGATTGGTCTCTTAAACGTTCCTGATGTTACTTCTGCAAATTATAGATATAACCATCATGATCAACAGTGAAAGTCCGGAAAACTATAAAACCCAACTCTGGGCAGCTTGTGAAAGGTTAAAAGTTTCATTAATGCGCTGGTGCGCGGGCGATGGTGGATTCTCCACACTTTCCAAGCTTTAAACTTTATTTGTTATACGGCCATCATAGGAGGCCACAAAATAATTTTATCTCGACTTATGCAACGATACTGAAACCGCAGTTTTCTCTGTCACCGCAGCGTACGTGCCAACGACAAACTTCCTACTTCAAATTTGATTTGCCAAATTATTGACTTACTTATCGGTTTCGATATAGCACTAGCTGACCCGACGCACTTTGTAACGGCCCCGTTCTCGGATTTTCAATACCCATTTTTTTTTATTTTCCGCGCATCTTTTTTATTTTTTTCTTTCATAAGAACCTTCACCTGACGATAATAAACACAACTAAAAGAGAATTAGCGAAATCGGTAAAGCCGTTCTCAAGTTACGCGTGACCAGGAGAAATAGGGGTTACATTTTTACCTATATATCGTCGTTTGGCAGTGAAAACCTCGGAAGTCGCATTTGCTTATATTTTTTTATTTGCTTTGTTTGTAAGTCACATCAGACTTTTTTATCCACGAGATATTTGAATTCTTACGATTATGTATAATTGATTGCAATCATTCTAAAAAAAAAACAAAAACAGTACTATTCCAATCCATAGTTTTTTTTCAGGACGCAGTTTTTTCTTCCTTCTGTAAAATTTTGTTAAAAGCATTTACGATGTATTTGCTGCCGAACGACGATATATAGATAAGCTTACCTTATTATTTTATCTGAACGGCTACACTAACGCAATAGTACAAAAGTTCGCCAATTTATCTTCCATAGCGAAAGCTAAAACGAAAGAAGCCAGAAATATATGTAAAATATAGCGAAACAAGTTTCAATGATATAAACATAGTAGATAAACCATTAACAACAGACTTTTAAATGCTTTTAAAAGTGGTGATAAGGGTCGTAAGTAAAGAGCTTAGCGTACAAGCACAGAGGAGTTATCACACAATAACCATTAGGGAATTCGAAGATAACCTATTTACACAGTGAGTCATTAGTTTTAGTAGGCTTCATGTTTATGTGGAAATCCCCTAAACATCGTACACTGTATAATATACAGGTTTGGAGGATATTCCTACTACTATTATCTACAGTGTATATAGTAGTACTAGGAACTACTCCTCCAATCCAATATAGCTATGCAAGGATAGAATTAATCGTATGTAGTAATAAAAGCTATTATGCAAAAGACAACCCAATCACAAATCAAATTACTTTTGTGTATGTTAATTAAGTTCATGTCCAAGTAGTTAATACTCTGGACTAAAGTTAAATTCAAAGAATATACTAATTTGCTATTAAAAGAACTGTAAGTACCTATGTTGTAAAAACATTTTCTTTCTCGTGTGCAGTTATTGCAATAACGCTACAGCACCTCAACAACCATTAGGAGATGCATTGACGCATGTCAGTGCAATATCCGTGCATGTAGCACTCTTGAGCAACACGCTAATTCCATACTTCTTCGCTAGACATTACAGCTTCGAACTCTCCAAGAAACGTTTGCTAAGTATTAAACGACATCGATCGATGTAGTTACGACAGCAAATTACAACAAAGTAGACAGTTCACCTAAATAGATAGTGTTGCCATCTACTCTATCAGCAGCATAGGGTTTATCTTCTTGACAGGAATTTCATTGAAAGTACATTGCAACTAGTTATTACTTCAAGAAAATTGTAGACAATATATAGATACCTCTCACTGAATCCTCGTATCTAATGTAGGTAGCAGGTTCTGCCGTTTTTATTATTACACATGAATGATCGTAGTGCACATGCCTGATAGTTAGAGTATATTGTGAGATCAGGCACCAGGGAAATAACTAAACGTTCACATTGTAAACTAAGGTATTATATTAGTCCACAATGCAAACTGCATAAAACCTAAAGAAACAATAGCATCTAATTCATTAGATAACAATAAAGTTGTGCTTTCCGATGTCACAACGCAAATCGAATGGTAAAATCGAGTTTTCTGCGAAACCAAGAAAGCGGAATAAGATAAAGACAGTGGCTGACGGAAGTCGTGAGAAGTAGGTAGAGTGCTGGGAAAGCAGGTTGGCTGCACGCCCATCGGCGATTACGGCTTGATTATTATGTATCTGTTACGAAATTTAGGTTTCTCAAGGTTTTTGTAGCTAATGCATATTAAAATTTTACACTTATCAATTTAGGGCGAATTAATGCATTGGAAAAGTGCTATTAAGGGTCTTAGATACTTGATTATTTTTTTTTATTTGAGTATATCGCACGAATATATCCCTTGAGCTGTTTAAATGTTATCAAACTCCTGGAGGCTGTTCATCCACAAGTAATTCTTGCAGGAGATTAGGGGTATTTGATTCGCTCCCTTTCGATAATTCGCTTGAGAATTGAACAGACAGAGAGGGGGCTTTAGTCAAAAGTAAAATTCTCATTATCCAATATTCAAATGACCCCCAACACAAAATTGTTAGCCGATTCTCAATCGACGAAGCGTGTTTACCTATGTTATGTACCCATTATAAGGTCTTAAGTCTCAGACCTAACCTATCAACTTAAATCACCACATGTACAATTGTGGGTGTGGGTAGTTCCTATCCTGTACTCTTTAAACAGAAAGTTTTTTTCCAGAAAATTTTATGGTCTCCCTAACAAAATGTTTTATTTTTAACGAGATAAACAAACGGCGCATCCGGTCCCAGACTAACAGCAGGTAACGAAACAAACAATTCCTAAGTAAGCTTCCCGTGGCAGAGATATGGGAAGTCTTCCGAAACACGCTACACATTGTTATTATTAACTATAAGTAGGTATTTTATCATATTCGTAAGAGAATAGGAAGATTTGTAATAATAAAGTTTTCAGATCAAAACATTTATTACTTGCCGTTAGATGACAACTTAATACAACTTATATCGACTAGAGAAGCTGAAACAGCTACTTGAGCAGGAATTAAGTTAGCGTACGCATTTATCAGTGTCTTGTATATTCATACGTAATACGTACTTTTATGATTTGTTGACGCTTGCACATTATTATTAACCTTTACACTGGCACGCGTAGTTTAAACAAATCTACTTTCTTAGTACTTCGTAATTTATTAAGCTGAGTCGGTCAGTTTAAAACGTTTGCCAATAGAAAGTCTACTACATTCTGCTTATGATATTTATTTATATTTTCTCTCAATGCCTTGCAGTAAACTATGCTTTCAACCGTTCCTAGACTATGAAGCAGTTTTAGTTAGACTATCCAGTATTTGCAAATGTATGATAATCGTTTGTAATCAATCAATTTAGAATTTTTTATGATTATCCTACCTACATTGCAATTCGTCATGGAAATCTTTTAACGTTCTTTTACTTAATAGTTTCCATGACGATTTTTTGGTATGTGGACAGCGTTGTTCTTCATTCTTGTGACATGCTCTTACGTTACGTAGTAAATGCTTACATCAATATTACGTAATTGTGAAATACCAATACCGTTAACTACTTTCGTATCATCTTTTTAATACAACATTTGTATACTGCCCTTACTTTTCCTCTTAAACAAAAGTGGAAGTAGGTAAGTAGGTAATTTTACTCAAAGTTCAAGTTTCTGTTATCTTGAATGGTCTGTGGAGACCCAGTAGTGGATCCTAGAAAACCTAATATGTAATGCTTATCAAAAAAAATATTGAACTGTAGGGCATTTTTGAGTTGTGAATGGCTCTTTGAAAAAGTAAGCATAAGTTAGGTCCGTGCCTACAATTGACGCGACTAACTAGGTAATATGATAGAAATGTTTTATATTTTTCTCTACTAACTGACACGAACTATGTAAGATTATAATAGACATATGAGAAGTTATAGAGTAAAACAGTGTTTTACTTATATCTTAATTGCATAATGCAGCGGGCGGCGATACCACAACTTGCATGTCTTCAGAATTCTCACAGATTTCGTCACTTTCACGACCGGTTTCTCTTGAGCTTTCCATTATATCGCTCTCATATGTGATCTAATATTTATCCAACGTAGGTATATACTCTGTCATTAGCGATCGATATGAAACACATTATCATATAAAGTTAAATCGATTTATCTCATAATGCTTAGTTTTTGTTATAGAGCAAATATTGGAGCCTACTGTTGACTTTTGAAAAGCGAGCCTTTGTTTCATGTAAAGGCTCAGGTCACGTACGATTTCTATAGATGCGCCTTCCAGTAACCGATTAGGAAAGGAAAAAAAAGTTAAGCTGAGCAGGTAGAAGCTCAGCCGCTCAACAAGTTGAGTGAGCAAAAAATTGTGACCCCGCCTCGATGGAAAAAGAACAGAACTCGTCGTGTAAAAACCGCAGCGTATAACAAGCAAATTAACCGTGAGATGATCCAGTTTTTGCAGATTATGCGCTCTCTGAAAAAGTTTCAAAATAACATGACATGACTTTGCTAACAGACAAGTTTATCCTATGCATTACAGTTAACTACTACTAACTACCCACAGCTCATACATTCAGAACATACAATGTATTACTTACTTATTTTCAAATGAAAGTACATAGGTATTTTATTGTAGACCCTTTAACAATATAAGTCTGTCTTTTACGATTTACATTTAGTGTACCTAATAGTTATCTAGCTATAAGCAGTCACCCAGTCTTATTTTCTCGTGTGCTACATTAAATATTAATAGCAATCGAGGAAACTATGATGGACGTGAGAATGATTTAAGACCTTTCAAGCATTCTTCGGTCAATTTCCTTAAATGTCAGTAAACATATTCAGATCTGACTCATTCTCGATGTCTCATTCATGCAGTGGTTCGTAGTAATGGCAAACTGACTTTCATTTCAAATTGAAACAAAAGTTTACCCTGTACCCTTCAAAATACTAACCTAACTATTTAGGCCAAGATAAACGTTATCGGTCGACATTTCTTCTCTTTATCTGGTCGAATGGGTGCGCAGGAGTAGCACGGCATAGTACAGTTACCCGCACATTTGTTCGTGCCATTAATACGTGCATATTTATGCGTAACGTGTCTACTCTAACGGTGCCCTGCCAAGGACTCGAAAGAATACGTGTTACGTTGACTTTCTGTGGCTTAATTCCACTAGTTTATGTAGCACTTGCTAACTTGTATTTATAGTTGCAATTTCCACCTTACCGTAAAAGAAATAAGGATGTTGCACATGAAACCATCACCCTTTGACCCAATTTTGGTTTTGGTATATGTATTTGCAATGAATCAAAGGAAGTGTCGCAAGCGCAAGATTTATCGCTGATCAAGATTGTTTTGGATTGTTAACAGTTGATGCTGCAAAACAATCGGCAATAAAAATAACAACAAGGTTAGTCAAGGTTTCATTCAACGACATGGGTGTATTTTACGGTTGTATTATAATTCCTAATATGTTAGGTATTTTATATGAATACAATTGGTAAAAGTCTAATATAATGCAGGTCAATAAGCAAGCACGTAAGTTAAACCTATAGTAAGGTAGGTATAGTTTTAATCCATATTTTCTCTTTAAACTCTTGCTTAAATGAGAAAGCCCGTTAAATATTAAAGCTAACGGGTTTATGATTAGGAAGGTAGGTAGATTTATAATTCACCATTGTTTTTTTTAAGTCTATAAAGTAGAAAATTTCGTTCCGTGCATATCTGTAAATTGTTTATTTTTGTTAGACGGAATAATTACTTTATGCACTACCTTTTTTAAATATGTGCATAATTAATTTTAATATTTTTATTTGTCGTCTGCGGGTAGTTAAATAATATCGATATTTTAAGTTATTATAAAAAAATAACTTACCTGAATTTTGCTTCGCTTTACTTCTATGTAAAGCCAGTTATCTGTTGAAAACGCTATTGCCATTAAAGCAGCAGCCACGATTGCTGTAATGGTCGCTATGGACAAAGTTACCGCAGAGCAAGGCATTTTTACAACCTTTGAGAGACAGTAAAAGATAGGACAGCTGAGAAATTATCACAATCACAACACTTTATACTCCCAGTTCACCTATGCAGCATTTTCGTAAACACTCAACGGAACGGGGAACACGACAGCACACTCACAATATAATAAAAACTCATATGAATGCGGTCATCGCCTGCAGCGTACCGAGTTCGCGCGCGAGACTTCTTTGCCTACTTCGCCTTGTCTTGCCTTGCCGCTCTCTTGCGGATGTGAAACTTTCGAAAGCGAAACAACTCCGCCAAGTGGCGGGAATGTAAATTAAAGAACTGGTTTCGGGATACCAGTGAAAAAAAAACATCGAATAAATACATAGTAGTTTCCTTTATTTTCTATGGTATTACTAGTACATACTGGGCTGAATAATATATGGTATCTGAGCCATAGTAGAAAATATTATAAAGTAAACTGTCAATTTGACATTTAAGGTTTTTCTCAGTTTCATTCTGTGGTTTCATGTTTTTGTTTCGATCATCTGATCTGACTTCTGAGAAAGTTTCCATGTTTGGGAATTTATCCAAATTATTAGACTTTGTTTCATCAAAATGTCTGATTCAGCCGAGTTTACGAAATACGATGACGTTTTATCATCTATTCTAGTCAGTGAAAAATCAATCTTAGGCTTTCTTTCGGCGGTATTCAACTTTTTAGGGCGACGGTAATGGCAATGCTTGTTTCCATGTTCTATTAAGATAAATGATTAATAGCGATAAAACATTGTATTAATTTGCATTTCTTTACCAGAACGGACTTCTATTATGTACCCGAAGGGCCATATGAGAACATGGGCTTTCCTCCCGGAGTTGCTGAGGAGTTGGTTATAAAAGTTCTCAGAACTTGTGATCCGAAAAACTGGAAAGGTCCTAACGGCGCTAAAAAGCCCACGGATGTAAATAATGAGATAATGTGCTCAACGGTTGCTCAAGAAGTTGAAGTTGTGGCAGAAGAAGATGAGACAGAAAATAATTTAGCAGAAGAAAACACAGAGCCTATAGAAGAAAAGACTCCAAGTGTACCAGCTCGTTCGGATACTAGTGAAGAAACTAAGGGCGATAAAGCTTTATCAAAGGAAAATGTAACCAGTGATGATACTTCTGTCGGAGCATGTGCCCCGCCAGTCATTCCAATTCAGAAAAATAGTGAAACTTACAATGGAGCGGAAAGAGAGAAATATTGTTGGTCTCAAACAATTATGGAATTGGGTAAGAAGATAAAAAGTTTAAGCAAATTTTTCATGGTTTATCACTTTTTATAAGAAAGTATAAAAACAAAACAGTCTTGCACAAGAAGTAGCTATTATATTTTACCAACAATTAGATGCAGTTGTATTCAAAGTTTCAAGTTGACAAGCCTATTGAATATAATGTGAACTTTCAAGACTTTATTACCTATCAGTTACCAAAATTTTATTTATATTTGTACTTTCTTATTGGAACTTCTATATTGTACTGGTAATACTTTACCAGTAGTACTTTTTCTTAAAAGATAATTATACACAAACCTTATTTACTAATATCAACATTTATATGGTCTTTTTAGATGTTATAGTGAAGTTGCCACCTGAAATAAAATCAGCTAAACAACTAAAGGTGACAATAAACAGTGGCGACATCTGTGTGGCCTGCCGCAGTGGTGATGTCATCGTCAAAGACTCCTTGCCATACAAAATTAAGACCATGGACAGCTTCTGGACCTTAAGTGAAGGGAGGCTTTTGATCCATCTAGGTAACAAGCTTTCTGTGTTTGATTTTAGAAAGTGACCAATGTATACATTGCTATATATAAAGCTATATATAGCTTTATAGTTTCTTACCACTTAATCATGTTTCCTTGCCAGGAGTCCCTTTGAATTAATTGACTAAATCTATAATTTAGTGAATTGAAGTGAAGGGTTACCATCTAAATAAAAATTAAAACAATACTTAGGTCTTAAGGGAGAGGGAGGCATGTAATTATAGCCATTTGACTGGGGCGTTTGGGGTAACAACCTGAAATTTATGTGATGAAATTTAGATATGACCCCACAATTAATATTACATAAACATTTTTTTTTATTTCATACAGAAAAAGTCCAAGAACGTTGGTGGAATAAACTACTTAATAATGAAGAAGAAATAGATTTATCGAAGATAGATTGTTCGCGTCCCCTTGATGAGTTACCTGAAGACCACATAGCTAAGGTAAATGTGATTGATGAACCTATGTGTATAATGTCATATTTTTTTTCTTACTTGGATATTATAGACTTGATAGAGGTTTGAACACAATCAGTCAATTAATGGCCTTACTAATTGTCAAAATAATTTCTCACCATACAATTTGATGATGTCATTACCCTGGACTTCATTTGTGTGTACTCATATATTTAAACTATTAGTCTTTAGGCAATTAAATACAACTTTTAAGAATACTTGATAATTAAGCAATTAATTCAGATATCAATCTTATACAAACATACAAACAGTGGCCTATAAGTGTGGTTTGTATGTTCTTTATACCATTCGTTTGTATATTTTTTATATATCATAAATCATAAATTATATCATAAATATTATGCATTGTAGGTACGGGAATTGCAGTGGAATCAAGAGCAGAAATTAAAAGGATTGCCTACAAGCGATGAAATACGTAACATCGAGATACTGAAGAAGGCGTGGAATGCCGCTGGCTCACCATTTCAGGGCCAAGAATTCGATCCGAGTGTTTTAAACCAGTCAAACATAGCTTCTTTAAATAAACAGTAATTTTTAATACAATACATAATCTACTTCATATTTTTATTTAGCATTTCGTTTAATTTTTCTGCCTAATATAAGTTTAAATTACAAGAGAGCGCGCAGACGACGGCTTGCCTGCGGGATTTTTTGTTAATTACGAAGAACGAAAAATCCCGCAGACAGTCCGTCGTCTGCGCGCTCCCTCAATGTTATTGGCGTATATAAATACATACATGGTTAGGTTCATTAAATACAGTCAACTGATAAACAGACATACGGACGGACAGGCATTGAAGATATTGTAATATGGACCCGTTGGCCTGGCTGGAGAACCCTAAACACATAGTCAAAAACCACATTTATAACAATCCAAAGCCTTTATTTAAAATCCAGAAAGAACAAGTTTACCCAACATTTTCTTTTCTTCTATTATTTTATGAGCTTCCCTCAAATTGGCCGCATTAATCGGCTTCATTGTTTTAGTCAGAGTGCATTTCAACTTGCCACTGTCAAACAACTTTGATGCTTCTTGTAACATCTCGTGGTATCTGTGCTTATCATCAGCATTGTAATGTAATCTTGTAAGCAACATTTCTGATACCAAAGTTACACTCTTTAGCTTCAAGGGCCTCAAGTCTACAAGCCCAGTGCTGTCTACTATAAGACAAATTTTGCCCTGGGCCTTAATGATTTTCATTAAAGTATCCCAATAAGGGAATGGGTCATAGTTCACCAAAATATAATCAACTCCATCATTGTATCCTATAGAGCTCAACTGTTCCGTCAAATCCCTCGTGTGGTTCAGGACTATTTCTGCACCATGTTTCCGTGTAAACTCCTCACTTTCCGGTCGTGATGAGGTTCCAATAACTTTAAGGCCCAAATTCTTCGCCAATTGAGTTGCAATGGAGCCGACCCCACCGGCACTGTTTAATACAAGCAAAGATTTACCTTTATCCTTTTCAGTTAATAAAAGTCTGTCAAATAAAGCTTCATATGCCGTGAGTGTTGTAAGAGGCATAGCGGCAGCCTGCTCAAATGTAAGGTTCTTCGGCTTCTGTCCTACGAGAATTTCATCCAATGCAACGTATTGTGCATTTGTGCCATTCTTTTTTATATCTGCTATAAAGAAGACCTCGTCACCAACATTAAATAATTTGGTGTGCTCGCCTTTACCGACCACTACACCCGATCCATCCCAACCCAAAATTCTAGGTGCAGATTCAACGTTGGGCTTCGGAGCACGTATCTTAGTATCAATTGGATTAACGGCCGTCGCCTTAACTTCTACAAGCACGTCATTCTTCTGTAGAGTCGGTAAATCCACTTCTAAATCTATGAGACTATTCACATCACTAATTGGCAAATATTTGTAAAGGCCGACCGCTTTCATGACACTTGGTAAATTCTTAGCCATTATTTTTTTATTCGTAGTCCAACTATCGGAGCCGCTTATCACAATACTGAACGCGAGAAGTAAGTGTGTTAAACGTAACATTGACTCTATTAATAGGGTTGTTAAAACTGAATCGTAATCCCACGCTTTCACCAATACCTAGTGTCTTCTACAATTTCCTCCAATGTCGAGGTAGCACTATGACTGAACTATTATTTATCATGCAATGAATTTGAGTATTGTTTTGCCAAGAGCCAATGAAATGGTTACCAGTTATCTTATCAAGTTTCGATGTTTTGATGACTTGCTTTTATCTTTTTCTCAACAAACCGTGTTGTGACTGTTATATGACAAAAGATAGACGTAGGTCGTAAGTACCTATTTGTTTTGTGCCTGCTTGTAGGTACTGTGGCTTACAAAGGAGTTGCAAAGGTCTCTTTATGTCCATTGCAAATAATAGGTAAGTGTTACGATTTCAGCAGATCCATAACACAGTACAATCGAGTTATTTCATGATATTTATAGTTACCGCCAGTTTAGGTACAAAACATACTGACAGGCCCGTTGGTCGAGTGGTCAGAGGCCACGAAACCAAGGGTCGCGGGTTCGAATCCCGCTAGGGGCAAATGTTTTGTGTGATGAACATGGATATTTGTACTCGAGTCATGGATGTTTATAAACGTATTTAAGTATGTCTATCCGTTCACCTTGTATCCATAGCACAAGCTAATAAGCTTAGTTTGGGACTAGGGAATTGGTGTGCCAGTCTGAAGAATTTATTATTATTATTATTATTATACTTACCTACTTACTTACATTTTCAGTAGAAAATTAGATAACAAATCGGTACATAGGTTAAGATCCAATTGATGTTAGACCTATCAAATAAAACGACAGTAATTTGAATGCTCGCACATATATTTCTAATAATAATTAGATATAAACTAGAAGTTATTTATCGTATATTTATTCCCATTTTTTCACAATATATTACAAGCAGATCATTATATATCACAGTACGCGTAACAATTCACAATATGCGAAAAAAAATCTTCGTATCATTATATATTAAGTATAGCTCTATTAATTTGATACATACAATCAATAACTTAAACTTGATTTTCGCATGCTTAATGGTGAAGTGACCTAACTCAAAATTTGTCGTATATTTAAATTAATATTACGTGTTTAAACATTTAGGTTCATTTTCCATCAGCAACAGATTTTGAGTTAGGTCAGTTTGTCATTAACAATGTACATAAAATCTAGAAACAATAATGTATATTTGCCAATAGGCATTGATTTTGTCTAACAATTTTGGACTAGGTTGATATTTAGATGGTACATTAACCTCCAACTTGTTGGGTTGGACACTACATTGCCACGTCAAATCTCAACTACTTACATAAATACAGTCATGGAAAAAAAATCTGCCAAACAAAGGGGCTGTTCAACTATTGCTTCGATGATCAAACGGGGTTAGGAATTCACGGTGCTTAGCCAAATGCGCGCCAGCTAACCACCCTGGTTCTACAATTCCATATTAGTATTGAAGACATGAGAGCCAGGGTTCTGAATGGATTATTTATTATTATTATACTCTTCGGAGTTATGTTTTTATTCTATCGAATACTTAAGTTTCATCTTCGAAATAAGATACAGAGTGTGAATACATAAGGTAGGCCATTTTTTTTTCTGTTTTTCTTTGACAACTTCTCAAACCGTGCTAAGTATTTCTTTTTATATTAAAGCAATACTAAAGCGCATCTTAAGACTCCTCGTTCCTTAAAGTAATGATCTACTATTACACCCTACTTTTTTCCATCACTGTATTTAGGTAACTAGCAGTGGCGAACTAAGCCTTTTTTAGGCCTGGGGCGGCAAAGAACTGTACGAGGCCCTAGTAGCCCTAGTAGGGATACGAGCAGTGTTGCTTGACCGAAATTGGGGGGGGGGGGTCAAATGTTTGATTTAGGATGATGATGAGTACTTGGAGATAATATGAGCCCCCCCAGGACCCGAGGCCCGGGGCAGACCGCCCCTTCCGCCCCCTGGGTAGTTCGCCACTGGTAACTAGCCCAATAAATCGATACCATGTTGTACATCTCCATCAGTTAATGTGATCCATTGATATGGCTAACCTAGATGCTCTAGGTACGTAATAAATTCTAAACAACAGGTACAACGTATCGTTAAACATTAACAAGATAGTAGTAATAAAGATACAGTGAGTTGATCTATTTGACGCACGATATGCATGAATATGTATGGTATCTAATTATGTCTCTAGATTTGCATGTTATTTTTATTAAAATGTAAACAAATAGTCTTACATAGACGTTTTTCAAGTCCAGGGATTGACTTATTATTTAACTGTAATCCACGGTTAGACCCTCATCCAATTGCACATGAATTCAATAACATCGAATATTATATAATAAATAATAATACATTATGTACCTATTACAAAATAGCTTTAGACATTTCAGTAATTTACATTATTATAACATTTTGTAGAACACTCGTTTAATTTGGCTGCCACAAGTCGCCACACTGATATGTTGATTCAATTGATAAAATAAAATCAACTCAATTCTTTAAGTTTATATTATAATCCATAAACTAAAATAGACACATGTTTACGACTTAGGTGGCTATCTATCGATAGAATATTAAATAGACAATGAGATAACATTATTATGTATCAGATTCGTTATAAAGATCTGTCAAATGAAATAGAATCAAATCTTAACATAGCCTTTACATAATCTTCGTTGCTGCAACTTTTTTAAAGAATAGGTATAATTAAATGCAGGAATTCTCGGTGGATTATAATTATAAAATATCCCTTACACATTTCTTTACAAAACCCTCAAGTATCTAAGAAGCCGGCAAAGCTGCTATTTTTTTTCCCAATAACACGAATAACCAAATTATTATTTGAATACATATATGTAATTAATAATATACCAATTTATTTGTAATAATGATCAGGTAGGTAATACTGACAATTTGTACTGAGTCTTCGTATTTACACGCACAACGTCGAAGAACGAACATATAATTAGTGTACCTATTTGCAAATGAGCCACTACGACATGGTTATTAAATTATTACATAATTGAATTGAGAGAGGAACTTTTGGGCCCTTTTTGTTTATTTTTCTTTTATTTTGATTTATTATTGTAATCTTAGAACCTTTTTTGACCCGGAAGAATGCCTCACGGATACGACCCAGTCTCGTGGGCACGGTGGTTAAGTGGGACTCTTCCTTAATGAAAGGGGGTAATTGTTTGTTTCAGAGCCTTTTCTGACCTAGACCTTGACTTAATCAGTGGCGTAATTTAGCGTGGGGCCTGGAGCAAATTCATTGGATTGGGCCCTCCCTCAATATCAGTATACAATGATAATCATATGATCACCTTAGGCTTTGTCAGGGCAGAGACCCCGTTCGGCCGGGGGTTCGTGGCATTTCGACTATCCCACTCTACTATTATGCTCCCGGTTCTGCCAGAGGAACTCCTCCGGCTGTTACGCCACTGTTTAAATCCTGATTTGGAAGCTGGGTCCGCTCTTCCATGAGACCTCACCTTATGTCGATGTTATGTCCTCTTCCATGAGCCCCAGCAGAACTCACACCTTCGCAGGATCAGTCAAGTGGCTGATCCGGACACCCGATTACTCACCGCTGGCACGTGGAACTAGCCGTGCGGAGGATCAGCCGTCCGCATGTCCACCGGCAGGCACGCGTCGTCACTCGGCAGTGGCGTAGCGTGGACTAATATAGACGTGATCGTTTCCAAAATCTACTCAATAACATCAAACACGCCAAAGGGCCTCGCGAAGGCCCTTTCAAGTGCGATGCCGCGGGCGAACGCCCCCTTCACCCACGCGTCGGTCCGGCTGCGGCTAGTGCTTGTACTCGCAGACGTCGTGCGCGCCGGTGCACTCGATGCTGGGGCGGTGCGTGGAGTCCCAGATGCCGGGCCCGCAGCGCTGGCACATGGCGGCCAGCGCGCACGGCACGCGCACCAGCTGCCGGAACTGGTGCAGCAGGCCGCGCGCCTTGCGCAGGATCAGACGCCCGTCCATGTACATGGCTGGAGAAAATTTTTTAAATAACTTTCCAAACGTCTTAAGGAAACAAAAAAGGGTCAAATTACCGTTTATCAGGAACCCGAACCGCTAAACCTTTGAGAACCCGACAAAGACCTAAGAAATCTTTAACTAAAGAGCTGAAATGCAGCAGCAACTCGTCAATGTTCAGATTCTGCGCGATTGTCATTCGTGTAGGCCGCGATGATGGTCAGGCAAAGGAACAGATTGAAATACTTAGTTCACCTAACGGACCAGCCTAAAATCGTTAGGCTGGACTTCACAAAGGGAAATTATGCTCCTTTAAGGTGATAATTTTATATTTGACCAAAAAAAAGCTCACCTAATGAGCTTAAGTGGAATCAGCAGCGTGGATTCCCAAAACCTTCGGGATGGCAGAGGAACCGCTCTCAGCCTAAGTTGATTAAGGGCTAGGTATACCGTATATACAAAAGCTCCTTACCCAAAGAGCTGAAGTGCAGTAACATTTCGTCGGTGTTGAGGTCCTGCGCGATGACGTCATCCGCGTAGACCGCGATGATGGCCAGGCAGAGGAACAGGTGGAAGTAGTCCGTCTGGTAGTTGGCCCAGCACGCCTCCCACATGCGCAGCGCCACCGCCTCCGTGAACTCACGCTTGAAACACCTAAAAGATTCCATTCCAAGTCTATGATCAATAAAATAAGAAGGTATATTTTTAATAACTGTAAGTAGTTCGCAGAAATTTTACTTTTTGCGCGGAAGCTTATCTCTTTTCGAAAAAAAAAGTAGCCTAAGTTACTCCTTACAATTTCTCCATACAAATCGGTTCAGACGTTTAAGATTACGAGTCTCTTCCGATACGTGTAATTATAAATTACGAACCCGTTATATTTTCTTGTATATTCTCTTATATATGCAAAGTCGAAACTTTATATAAATGAATACTTTGTTTAGGATTACACATAGGATAATCGAATAATGATAACATTGGGGCTGTCCAGGCATTTCATTGATTAAAATTGTTGATTTGATTTCAATTCATTTGACATTATGAAAGTCAACAACATACAGGTTGTAGAAACTAGTCTATTAGCATACTAATGGGAAATATTACAAATTTATTAAACAAGAACGTTCACGTGATTAAGTAAAGGTCAACCAATTTTATAAACCAGTTAAAAAGTAATGTATAAAAAGGTTCTTGTTTATTATTATTATTATAAATAAAAAAATAACATGTGTTAAAAATTTAAAACAAACGTGAAGAAATTTTTGCCTATTATTTTTCACAAGGCGCATCTAGTTTTACGTAGACCCCGTACCAAATGTTGTAACGGGCTCTTTTCATCTCCAACATATTTTTGTGGATAAATTTAGCGACTTTTTGCTTACATACCTACATTCGTTAGTACCCCTATTGATTTTTTTTTTGTTGACCCAGGAGAATGCGTTACGTCACCGTCCCGCTAAAACCGGGGGGAATCAGCGGGGTGTGTCGGACTCCAGGGGCCCTCGAGATGATAGGAGGACCCTGCTCCGCCCAAGATGGTAGTGGGCGGGGTATACCGACTACCCTGGGATGTACCGTCTACGCCTTTATGTAAGGTGCCCACGGGATCGCGCAACGCTAAACCACCGTGAACACCCCAGCACGTAGTTAGACCCTAGATCTTTAAATAGTTTAACTCACAGCAATATCCATCTGTGACAAAACAGTAGCTCCATCGCGTCTACGTGCTTCTCCAAATGCTTGTAGAAGTGCGGCAACATTATTCTGATCAGCTCTCGGAGGTAACTCTGAAATAAGAAGCACAAATAATTTGAAAAGTATTAGGTATGGATTCTGCTCACTTCAGCACAACAAAGACATCACCTTACTACTGTAGTCAGATTCAAGAAATGTACCTACAAACAAAATATCATGTAAAACCGTTTACTTAATCTGCTATGGGTAACTTTTATAACTTCACTAGCTTCTGCCTGCGGCTTCGCTCGCGTGGTACATCGATGAAACATAGCCTATATGTTATTCGGGTGTATGAGCTATATTATTCTAATGTTTCAATAAAAACCATTCATTAGTTTTTTTGTGAAAGAGTAACAAACATCCATCCATACATACAAACTTTCGCATTTATAATATTAGTAGGATTTGTTCTGACAATAAATACTTAGGCAAACACTATTTATGTAAAGGGTTATTCTGGCTGCCTAATATAGGGTATTAACATCACTATCTAATATTTCAGTTGTTAAATTATCGACCAGACTCTCTTTAACCAATTGGTTGACCTAATTGGAATTGATCGGTAGTTGAGATGAACATCGTAAAGTTTTTTAAAAAGCTGTGGCCTTAAAAATGCCCGGATATCTGTTTATCGATTAAACACTTACCAAGTTGTTATCCATATCGTTATCAGTGGGCGTGCACACGAATATGGCTCGCTGCATCAGCCCCACGAAGCACCAGAACGTCTCCGCTTCGCATTTTATTTCACAAAGAACCGGCGCCAAGAGATCGCTCATTCCCTGGGTGTACCTGTAATTTATATAATTTTTCTTGGTACCTTCTTATTTTAAAAATTTAGTTTTATCTGGTTTATTTATACTACAGCATTATTTCAATGCTTAGGTGCTCTCTATCGCAACTCTCTATGCGCAAGAGTTGTGGGATCGATCCCCACCCAGGACAAACATTTGTGTAATGATTATTTGTGTTTGTTCTGTATCTGAGTGTTAATATCCAATATTTAAGTATATATGTAAGTATTTGTAATACCACTGTTGTTTCTGAATCCGTAACACAAGTACTTAAACTAATACCTCGGAGTCAGATCAATGTATGTGATGTAGTCTGATATTCTGATTCCCGCGAAAAGAAAGTATGTAAATACCTGTTTTACCTCCTTAGGTTCCTAAATACCTACTTTCAAATATTCAATACCTGTTGACCGATGTAACTACATACATTACGGGACCAAGACAGCTAATAATAGAATATTCTTAATGCCAGTATTCTTAATGACAATCTTTATTTGTCTCAAGCTATTGTTTATTAAGTATTAAGTAATGATTATAATTGTCGTTTGTTTAAGACCGTCCTAGTGTGCACCTACTTACATGTGTAGGTGGGATAAGTTTTATATCCTTAATGTCTGCGACACATATTTAATAATATAACAATGTGTTTTATTGTAACCATATTGCTACAAAGGAACGTTATTGACTCGACCTCCAGAAGTAACAAACAAATAGACGCATACTCTAATGACCGTTAGGTATTAATCACTTATCAATCAGCAATACGAACTAATCGTTTACTCACCCTAAAACTGGGTTGTACACGGCGTAATTTAACAGAATATTCTTCATTATCTCAATATTATAATTGTTCTCTCCAGCGAAGAACGGATTGCCTCTGTCTGTCCTCACAACATCCTTCTCTATGACACATTGTACTGTCTTCCAGAAGTTCGCATGCTGTTCCGGAGTCATCTTTTCAAGTCTTCTCCTAGTAATTTCCTCGTATTCTCTCGTCCTGATTTGTAGAATAATTTCCCTTTCGTCATAAGTTGAATTGTATGGGTAACAATGGAGAAGGAAAGGCCAAACTTCCCTTCTAAGTTCTTTGTCGAGTCCCCCGAAGAAGACACATTTCCTCAAGAATAAATCATCCTCTATAACGCCTTTGCCGTTCATGACTTTACCGTAAAAAAGTTCTGGAGTAATTTTTGGGACTTTTCCTTCTTCGGGATGCTGTTCAGACTTTTGTACTTCAGGGCGACATACCATAAAGTGACGATATGGCAGATTTGGTTCTTCAGAACCTGCAAAATGGATTGTTAAAAACATTATATACAAATAACCTTTTTTCGGCAACACAAATGGTTTTATAAAAGAAAACCGTTGACATGTTAATTTATTTCAGCGACGATAAAGGAAAATGGTAAGACACCACTTATGCTAACTACAGTTACCTACTTATTTCCATTTGTGAGTAACTTGTCACGTTTTGGTTATTATCAGCTCAATGTGTTAAAAGGAAACGAAGGAAGTCCGCTTTCTCAAAACGTTTCATAACATGGTTTCTTAAGGATTTTGTAAAGTGAAAGTCCCATTTGGATATGCCGTTCTGAAGATTAGAATATTGAGATGATAAAAGAGCTTAAGCGTTATATCTACTAAATGGCTACTCCTGAAAGAATATTAACTGCCCAGCTTGTTAACCTACTTATTTAATTATGCAACATTAAACTTAACGGTTTTGTAATATCTTTATAACTTCATTTTGAACACATTATCATATAAAATTGTCCTACCATGGAGTAAGCAAGTAAAAAGAACGATTTTTCTAAACATATAAATATTAAAAAGTAAGGACTCTTTACAACCTCACTAAGGGTAATAAGTAATGTTATGTTATGTTATTATTTACCTGGAGTAAGCTTAATGTTGTGTAGAAGCGAATGCCATCTGTGCAAAACTTGTGCCAAGTGATCAAGTCCTCCATGATGAAAGTGCAGGATCTTGTACTGAGACTCCCTGGACGCCACCACGAGCTGACCGCACGTGCAATTGTCGTCGTTGAAGAATAGCCGCAGAGACCGCATCTGGCTGAGGTCCACAGAAAACCTGTGTTCAAAGTCAATATTGGTGTAAGATTAAGTTAAACATGCATCCAATGAAAAAGGGTGACTTGGCTAAAACTAAAATGTGATTGCGCATAATCTTAGCCAGGCGCTTCTCATAGCAAGAATTTAATTACTTTTTGAATCAGTTTTCTCTCATACATCTACGTCTCGGGAAAAGTCTAAGTACCTTACATGTGTTGGTAAATATGGTAGATGTAAAAATTAAAATATTTGTATGCTGTTCAACTAGTGCGCACGTGAAAGTCCCTTAGGAGCGTTACTCCGTACTTTCAAGTGTTAAAAGGCACCTAAAGTTATGTTAATAGTAGCTGCTAAGTACCTTATAATTCTATAATCATGTCTAAGTATCTAAAGTACGCTTGCCTTGTAATTTTTTTACACACATAACACATAACATCACGCCTATAATCCCCGAAGGGGTAGGCAGACTCAAAGGGACAGCCTTTAACCACATTCAGCCAAAAATGAATATATAAATTGAATTTTTCAATGAAATGTTAATTTTATATTTCATTGAAAATTTTATTTATATAGGCTGGTATCACATAGGTACTAGTCGCTATCAATAAGCGGATGTTTTGTGCTGTATTGTTAGACGATAAAAACAAAACACGCACGGAAAACTGGGCTTACAACTCTAAGGGTCTACCCTGGAATGTACGTAATTTCGTCTTTCATCCACGTTTCTTGCGAATTATAAATTTCGGGTGACTTGATAGTTGACTCATTTAAGACGAATCGGTATACGTAGCATGTCTTTGGATCCAATTTTGGACGAAATTGAACTACTGTTTTCGAACAACCAACATAATTACCATACCAGTTATCCCTATTAATTCAAAAGTAGATAAATACCTACCTATTAAAAAAATGATATTTTCGTCGACAGCGAATGAGACTTTTTATAATTAATGAGGTCAACCTTCACCTATCACGACACACCCCTTACAGAACGTCCATACGAATACGAAGTACATAAGAAACGTTAAATTGAGGGCAAAATAATGAAATTGAATATTTTTAATCAATGCTGGCGTGGGTGCCGAAGTAATAAGCATTCCCAAGTCGTGGCGGACTCACAGGAATGTGCGGTAATGACGTCTCGCCATCCCGACCCGTCGAAGAGATTCACTCGAACGAAATTAATTTCAATAAACTTACCCTATCCCTACTTACGTTCTTTTGTAGCGTAATAAAGAGGATTAACATCTTCGTTACGTAGGTACCTATGTGGATTATGCAAATTTTCATTCAGATAAGGGACGCCTTTGCTAGTGCCCCTATTACTATCGTTTAGTTCCGCTGCTAAACCCATATCTGCAGCGAAACATAAAAAGACGTCGATGTTACTCGTTCAACGACTCTTCGCGCTCCAGGGGCTCATTTTAGCTAATGCAACGCAAAAGTTTAAGTGACGCTATTAACTACGTCCCGACATAGTTACAACAATTCTATTTCATTCCCGGTAATATAGTAGGTATGTAGACATTCGAGTGTGTACGTGTATTCAGGTCATCCATTATCTCGCCATTACCACCACTAGGTCCCGTGAGGTCTTCCCTCGTTTCGGGGCAGCCACTCGTATGCTAATTTGACGTTTGCCTCAGCGAAAATGTAGGCATCATTTTCTCTCGGCGCTTTTACAATTACGTAGGTTTCTGAAATAACTTTACCAACGGATTTAGAGCGCCTCATAGTGTTTTGAACGTGGTCTATTAATTTATATTAATAGATGCTCCAGGCCAAAATTCAAGAAACAGGTAAAAAATTCAAAATCTTGTCGCTGTCCAAAATTAAAACATCGCCGATTCTTGTGTTCTTGAAAAGCGCTGGCTGAGATCAATCAATTGGTTTGATCGTAGATTTTAAAAAACGTGTTTGTTTTAATGTCTAGCGCACTTTTAAATCTCGTTAGGTTCCCCATGAATATAGGGCCTAAAGAAGTAACATTTTTCGTCATACAAGCAGGTTATAATTAATTTTTTTGCCGACTCGTTAATTGTGATTTATTTGTAAGTACATGTTGTACCTAATTGGGTAATATACGAAGTGAATACTAAGTATACAAATAGGTAGGTTCTTCTGGAAAGGATTATGAATGTTGAAGAGGCGAGTAAGGTGTGTAAGGATCGTGCCATATGGCGTTCGGTTCTCTCTGCCTACCCCGCTAGGGAAGTGGCATAAAGTTTATTTAGTTCGTTAGTTAGTTTAGGTTATTCTGGTTGCCTAAGCCCTGAACAAATAATATTGATAAGAAACAAATGTTGACTCATTGTTAGTAGGTCAGGTATTTTACATAGCAATTAGTTGCGAATCACCCAGCAAGCACATACATACAAAATACGATAAATTATGCTGTTTCTTAACCGTGACTAATAAAATTAAAAGTAGGTATAATCTTTGCACAAAGGACAAAAAATCACAGATTTAAATAAATACTTAGATTACATTACAAATGAATGATAGCAGGAGCTTACAGATTTATTAACATTATACTTAGACTACTTAATTAATAAATTAAGTATGTATAAACATGTGTCCTTTCATCCTTTGCACGTGTCATTAAAATATAGTCGATATAATATGAAACTCACCTACGACATTTCATAGGAGCGCGTCTTTGAGGGACCGGCGAACTTTGTACACTATCCGGAAACACCAAGTTATGCTTCAGAGCCAGAAACTCTGGAGTGCTCATCCAGTTGGGATTTCCCTCGTCACACGAGCTCATTGACAAGGACCTGATAAACCGATCGCCAGATACAGAATCCGGCGTCAAATCCACATTCTCAATATTCGGATTCGCTATAGTTATGTTAACAGAGGTCATGGACTGCGAGCGCACATGCTTGTCGTACATAAAAACCTCATCCTTGGATTCGTCCTTCTCGAAGCTGCTAAACACGTTATCTTTACCGGATTCCACCGACTTCACCGTCGGCTTCGAGCTTGTCGACAACTCGTCCTGTGTCGTGTCGTTGTGTGTATACCGTGTATCCGACGACTTAATACTTTGTTTATCGGAATTGGAATTCAGACTGGTCGTTTCTGATGAGTCTGAGAATGCATGTTCGTTGTTTGTGTCTTTAGTCTTACCGTCGTTTTGATTTGGTATAGCTTTAGGGTTAGCAGATTTTGTTGTGCCGTAACCGAGCTCGTCGCTCGGACTCGTCTCGACAGCTGAAGGGCATTTCCGCAACGTAGAATTCGGTATCCAGTTCAAGAAGAGCGTGGGTCGTTTAGCATTATTATGCTGGTCGGTAAACACTTTTGTGGTGACCGTCAAATAGCCAGGATGGTGAACTATGTCCAGCTCGTGTCTCGCTATAGTCGGCGGATGTACGCACACGTTATTCTTACAAAACAATATTTCGTTGTCGACATAATCCGGCGGCTCCTCATCCTCGAACTCCAGACCGAGGAAATAGCTCGACGCCCGTTTTATTAGCTCTGGCAGCGGCATTATGTTCGCTTCACATTTCAATTATTGATACATTTGCAACGTAAGGGACGCGCAATCGGTCGCGACAACCTCATTGAAGCGCCGCTGTGCGTGTACTAGCGCATGTAAACACCTACAGCTATCTTGATAACACTGTATTGATCGCGCGAGAACAGCGGCACTCGACGACGTCACAGCTGTGAGCTACAATAATTCAAACGGTTTACTCATAAATGTTGCGACATTTCAAATACAATGAACCGAACTTTGCTGAAAATAAAGGACGTCTGAGAATTTACATAAGATCCTTATCGTGCGAACCAGTTGTGCAAATCGATAGGAGCGCCTGATGTAGATAGATGCGCTACTTTGTATATGTCGGTCTAAAATAGAAAATCCAATAGGTTACATTATGTAAGAGATACAAGAAAAAAGTAGAATTAAATACGCAATCACCTATTTACATTTAATACCCATTATGACGACTTAAAAAAATTGCGACTAATTTATATAAATATAAAAGCCTAAAATTTTACTACGTGTTAAGTTTCTGGTAGATATTTTAGGCTACTAAGATACAGAAAGGGACAAAGCATGTACGTGTGTATTACTTACTCATTCATTATTTCTATTTTTAGATAAAGTTTAGCTAGAAACAAGGGTTCAAAATCTTTAGGGTTTGGCACTGAATAGAAAATCCAAATAAAAAATAGTCACTTCGTAAATTTAGGACCTTTATTATATTAAAACACGTACTAAAAGGTTGTAAAGATTAAGATGCCAGGTGCACTTAAATTGATGAACCTGCATGCGACATGACTTTTAAGAGTATAATAAACATCTTAATGGTGTCTGTCCAACATAGTTTTAATTGAAAATAATATGTAACAGTATATTGGCTATTTAGGTACATAAAAATTTAAGTACACTATATATTTAAGCAAGAATAATCCTACAATGGTCTAATAAATAAAAATTATTGGTAAAAATTCAAACGTCAGCAATTTGATTTGGCGCCAAATTGAGTGAAGCGCAATAACGTCAACACGGTGATTTTACAAGGTATGAAGTTGTCAAAACGAAAAAGGTGGTATATACATTTAAGTTATTAACATAATTGCATATTTTAAAAATTTTAATATTAATATGGTTTTAAAAAAATTCAAGGTCAATCTATGCACTTCATTACTTGAACTGGAACGTATATTTTTTTGCATATGAACCGCAAGATGGCGTTTCCGTTGCATAATTAATTGACGCATGCGCCACACATTGCAATCAGCTGTCAGAAAGAACATAATCACGTAAAAACAAAATTATTTGTGTCTTTAGATAATTCCCGTCAATATGGCGGGGCAAAATCCAGGTTCGCCGACTGACTTTCAGTATTTTTACGAGGATGAAGTGTATAAAATCAACAATCGCGGGCAAGTGGTCTTCGGCCTCGTACTCGAAAACTACGAAGGCATCTCCAGTGATCAAGAGAGCGACATTGAGGCAGCTGTACAAAAAGGCGAGATTCGCGTTGTGTGGCATCCTTCCGGCACAGAACGAGTCATATCCGAGAAGTCGGTAAGCGGGAAGAGTTTCATAAAACACCTCGCACTAGGCGCCGGCCCAGTCATGCGTCGTACGACGGAGTATCGAACAATAATAAATTAGGTTCCCATAATGGACACAATAACCCCTGGATCTGGGGCTAACCCCCTAAACCTACATTTAATGCATGTGGTTAGTAAGAGGAAAGCATACATGAGGGTATAATCACATACTTTTTTAAGATTACCCACAATTTACATATGTTTTGGCATTACATTACCTGTAAGCCTTGCATGTTACAAGGTTATCTGTAAATCAGCAGTTATTGACTTTCTTACATGCCTTTTTCAAAGAGCACACTACTAAAACTGTTAAATTTAAAAGTTTTAATACAGTTGGTGTGCTTTTACCTATTTTATTTAATCTGAAATGTAGTAATGTACCTAAAGATAGGCAATGTTTATTCATCTTTTAGGAAATTAGAAGAAATTTGCAGCAAATTAATGGATTTATTTCAATAGTAAACTACTTAATATTGCTTACTATCATGATATCACTTAAGTACCCATTGTTCATTGGATAACTGATTGCTATTACTTAATCAATCTAATCTAATACACTTTTACAAAATTATTTTGTGTAACACAATAAATAATTATTATGTGCATATTTTCATGCATAGTTGGTCAAAGGTCCAGCGATGTGAGGTGTCCGGATTTGAGAGGAACATCAGTTTTATTTCATTTATACTGAACCTGCACCTGCTCTCTCCTATTGACATCTATATTATATACACATAATTAAAATAGACTTTATGATTTTAAAATAACTCATCAATATAAACTTTACATGGATATTAAAGTAGTTTTCAAAGCTACTGTTTGCATAGAAGTAATACTTAGATGCTGATACCTTTTTTTTAATATGATTTATTTAATAATTAGACATTATATTTAATAAAACAAAATGGTACATTAATAATGAGGGGTTTCCCCTTGGAATAAATTGGCCCGTTATCTTAAGTAGTTATATCACACATAGGGATGTCAAGCTATAGGAACTCTTGAAGGGCTATGTAAGTAATATTTTATTATTTGTTTTTTTTTGTATGTTATCATAAACAAAATATGTTTTTTCTTTTTTCATTTGATACATTTGCCTTAAAGTTTTTTTAAACTATGATTGTTATATTAGTTTTCATGACTTTTCATTGTTATCTATAATTATTCAATCATATAATCCTACAAAAAAGGTCAATGACCTCTTCAGGAGATTATGTATTTTTTTTTCATTCTATCTAAGTATTACAAATTTAATAGTGATGATAGCTAATAAGGGACTTTGATTATACAATAATGGGTGTGTATGCTTAAATGTTAATTTATAAATTAAATAGAATTTATAGCAAGAGATCATGTAAATGAATAATGGCTTTTATATATTATATTTTTATGAATAATAATAATAAGAGCTTTGTATTATTTTAAGTACACTTCTATTTATTAGTTTTTTCTGCCCCTCAATGAAAATGGTGTGCAGTTGGTTAATTTTTTTATTACACCAACAACTCTGCAATAGGTATAAAAATAGTGCAACTTACCATATTAATGATTATTGGTTTATGGCAAAGCATATTTTATATTTATTTCTAAAGGCTTACTTACAGACTGCTATATATTTTATATAACATCAAATCCATCTTTTAGCTAAACACAAGTTTCTATTTACGAAAGTAAACCTCTGCAGTAATAATGTTTGCTTAGCTAAAGTCAATGATAATACAAATATATGATGTTATAAACACTCATAATTTTAACTCTTGGAAAGATCACAATAGGGATGTTGACTGGCTAGTCAATTGAGATACTTTTTAAGAGCTGTCAAAATGAAATCACTTCATAGATTTTGTATGGGCTTGTCTATGTGTGACATCACTAGTTTGTATAGTCAACTGACTTAATATTAAGCAGTTTTTGTAAAATTAAAAATCTTAGACTCAATATGATTGAAAATCAATAAGGCTTAACAGTATACTACAATACTTTCTTTTTCAGAATTGATATTTCAAAATTAAATATAAATGGTGTCAACATCCCAATTGGGATCTTTTTTTACAGTTAACATCCAGTCTGTGGTGTAAAAGACTAACTGGCTTTTTGATGTACTAATTAAATCGAACTATCCTTTTTAATTGCTTCACAATGTAGCAAAATATGTTTATGAATAAAAAAAGATTTTACGTTTTATGGCTGGGTACAGAATATTTTTTTCTGGTTGAAATGTATGTTTATGACATCTATGGTAAAATACCATTGGCTAAAATACATACACATTCGCAGGTGGGGCTTGCGGATCGCTCTTTGATGCCGGGCGATGTGGTCCGCCGCCTCATCGCCGGCAAGGACACCCAGCGCGGCTACTGCCGCGACATCGTGATGACCGCCGCGCTCCAGATCGTCGGCACCAAGCACGTCATACCCAACGTGGCGAGCGAGCGTCTTCAACCGCTCGAAGAGTTCACTCCAGACCTGGCGGTGTGCCTCGAATCCTGGGTTGGGACGTCTAAGGTGGGTGCTTATAAGATGATGTCATTAATTAAGTCACACGATACTGCTAAGATTGATATATTGGGAAGGTCTACAAATCGACAGACAGCATCAAGCTTTACATTGCAGGTCTTATTGGCCAAACATTTCGTAGCCTAATCGCCGCAGTTGAAAAGTCTGCTTATTTAGTTACTTAGAAAATTGGGTAGATTGATTTTTTAGTCTTTGTTTTTGCATTTCCTCAGAATTTCAATACCTATAAGCAGATAATAATAATATTGTTATGGCTTATATAAATAAAGTATAGTTTTGGGAGCCTCACTACTTTTTCCCTTACCTTGAGATAATTATTTGTATGAGTTTATATACACTACCAGAACTAGATAAACAATTCAAGGCCCAGGCAATACAAAGCTTGAGGCACCTTTAACATTTTTAACTTAAACAAATATTTTTTTTTCAAATCCTTTTTTCTTGGTACTCCCAGGCCTACTTTATCTAATGCATAATCAGGCTCTAGCCACAACTGGTCTCTTATAACTTAATCAATATTAAGTTTCAAATGTTTCCTCCCAGGCCGTACACAGCAAACTCCGCCTAGTATCAGCGGACGGTTCCCGATTGGAGTACCCCGACCTGGATAACTGTCCGCTGGAGGACTACTCGATGCGCCGCCGCCGCTCCACGCCGTACTCCTCGTCGGAGTTCTACCCGGGTCAGGTGGTGTTCGGCCCGCTCGGGTCGTTGGACAGCGCCAACTGGCTCCATGTCACCAAGGAGATGAAGGCGGCCAGAAAGCACAAGATGCATGACCACAAGGTTAGTTTACAAATAAGTTATTATATTTAGCTTTAGAGGCCTCAGATTCTAAATAAATTTTGAGGATGATTTAGGAGAGTTTAGGACAACGGTCAGCAACAGGTGGACCGCGGTTCGTTTGCGGACCGCGGAAGGTCTGACCTCGGACCGCCAAATATTGTAATGTATTGTATACCAAGTATTTATTAATACATAGAGTAATTAAAAAATATCCTATCGAGAACCAAGCTATAAAAAACTGGCTCAATACCGTCGTACCTCACATATTTTTTTCTGGACCTCGTTAAAATTTTCCACAGTATCCAGACCCCACCTAAAACGACTTGCCGATCCCTGGTCTAGGAGATCTATCTAGGACACTGAAAGCTAATTTAGGTAATAAACATTCACGTCCATTCCATTCCCTGGCGACGCGCCCAAGAGCTTATCGTGTTTCAATGATTTGGTAGAAATATGTTCTGCATTGATAATTGAATTTACATCCCTACTCAGTAGTTTGTATAAAATAAATTATTGATAACTGTTTCAATAGGCAATTAGTGTCCCAAATTTGATGGGTAGATTTTATATAATCAATAGTTTGTTAAAGTTGGCAGTAGATATTCCGATTCAAAATATCTCTACTTATACAGGCTGCCAAAAAGCATTCTTAAATAGTCAATATACAAAAAATATGGTCTTCTAATAAACTCTGGCTACCCATTCGAGGATTGCGGGCGTGATGTTATGTATTTATGTGGATGTTGAGAGAAATGGAACGTAAGGCGAATGAATGAGACGAATGAACGAAAGAGTGAGATACGACGAATGAATGAAGGAGCGAGAGACGAAGAGTCTGCTAGAAACGACGAAAGGATTAAGACGTACCTATGACGAATGACGCTCTAAATAATTATTTGTTTATTAACAATACAAGAATTCACCGTGAAGAGTTCCGTTTTCTTTCAACCCCTATACCCTACATGTATGTATGTACCTAATAGATTATGTATCCTACGGCGATTGTATTTGGTTGTAACGTTGTAACCGTGCACAGTTCACTGTGGAGGCGGTCGTGACGGAGAGCGTGAGCGTGCACTGGCAGTGCCGCGCACTGTGCACGCATCCGGCCGAGTCTGCGGCCCCTCAGCAGCCTAAGTTCCTGGTAGAAGGTGCGTCAACGATAATCACATGACAATGATCAAATTTAATCAATATATAGGTATAAAAATGAATGCCACATGTTCTTGCCTAGCATGTCGTAAAAGGCGACTAATGGTTTACGGACATTTGGGTATGTGATTGAGTAGGCGACGAGCTAGCCACTTGTCATTCCTTTTTCACAGCTTTTCATCCAACCCAGCCCACTATCCCATGTTGGTCTGGGACTTAAAAAGAATATGCCAACTGTGGTTCTTGCCTAGCATGTCGTAAAATACGACTAATGGTATATCGGATTTTGGGTGTGTGATTGTGTAGGCGACAGGTTAGCCGCTTGTCACTGCTTTTTCACAATTTTCCATCTAACCCAGCCCAGCTTTATTTTCGGCTGAATGTGGTTGAAGGGGCATGCTGCCCCTTTGACTCTGCCTACCCCTTCGGGGATCATGGGCGTGATGTTATGTTTGTTTGAATGCCACTTTTCGTTATAATTTTCACAAAATTTCACTTTACATTACAATATTTCACTATTTTTATTTCTATTCTTTAGTCTTAAACAAAGCCAAGTACATTTTGTTTTTAAATACGGCGGTATGTGTTAATGCTTTTTATACTAACTAGTCTGGTCTGGTCTTTGTTCGCGGCAGGCGAAGACCTGAAGAACCTGAAGCTGTTGAACGTGTTCGAGCCGTGCACGCTGCAGGTCGGCGACCGGAACTTCCTCACCATCGGCCCCGAGGACACCTTCATCAGCAAGAAGCAGTGGCGCAAGCAACAGAGTGAGTGCACACGTACTTAGTAAACCGTAAGTAGGGACACGGTATCAAATAGAAAGTATCGATACTGTACTCATGAGGAGTATCGAATAAAAAGTATCGTAGTCATAATAGTATCGAAACAAAAGTATCGATACTTTGAAATATCGAGTACTTTTAAGACGTAATCCCTACGCGGCGTTTATTTTTTCCGTTGTCCCACTTTTAGGGGCTCAGCATCGAAAAAAAGTATCGTACTCGTAATAGTATCGATACTTAGCTGATTATTGAGTAATTATAGGACCTAATGTCTAAGATTATTTTGATACGATACCTGTCAAAAATAATCATTGAGTAAAATTATCGAATACAAAAGTAGCAGTATCGAAGGAAATGTACTCGATACCACAAAGCATCGATACTTTTTTCGTGTCCCTAACCGTAAGAAACCTCATCCTCTGCCTGTCACGAATTCACGCCGAAACTAGTTGCCAATTTGCTTTTAAAATTATACATTCCGGAAGCCTGACAAAGGATGGGCTACTTTTTATCCAGAATGGATAGATCGCACAGGGTACACGATAGAGGAAAGATCGAATGTCACGCGGGCGAAGCCGCAGGCAAAGTCTGATTGGAAATAAAAGTAAATAGTGCTATGCTACTTACGTTGCTGACTGTACCAGGGTCAGACCCTAGTGCAAGTACTATACCAGAACTACACAAGACTATGTATGTAGCTATTATATTAACGAGCGAACTTTGCATTGAATACCAGCGCTCCTGCGACGTTAACGTAGCGCCGCAGTAGCTTAATGCTAAGGCAGGGGCCCAATTGGCGCCAATCTTTAGCTTTTAATTTATTTTTACTATTCTTCTTGTTGTACTATTTTATTTGTCAATTGTTAAATACTTGCTTTTCTGTGTATGTATCATTGTGCAATATTCACTTGCAGTGTACTGCTACCACTAGTTATTTGTGTGTAGAGAAGGTAGTACATTAATGCTTTATTCTTTCACTAGGTAAATACTACAGAAACCTGAGGAAGCAGACGCGGCCTGTCAAAAAGCCGTCCAAGTCGGAGACCAACTCCACAGACCACATGCCGTCGAGGCCCAAGAAGCGGGCCTCCGCGCACCGCAAGCTTAAAGCGACCGATGTAAGTTATCAATACAGATATGAGATAATAGAAACAGAAAATGTATTTATTCTAGTAGGCTTTACAAATGTAGTTATGAATCTTCAGAACACAAAAAAAAATTACCGTTCGGAACAAAGAGCCGAGATAAGAAACTTGTGCAGAAATATCCCAAGCAGACGTTGCCATGTCCTTTTTGTATTAATTACCATAACAAATTCATTAGGTTTACAATTTTATAAGAATTATCAGATGGCAAGAGCGGTGGTAGCTCAATGGTAAGGACACGCGCCTCTTAACCGAGGAATGCGGGTTCAAACCCGGGCACGTACCTCTGGAGTTTTCAAATCTATGTACGTATTCATACCACTAGCTCGACAGTAAGGGAAAACATCGTGACGAAACCTGTAAATTTAAACATCTGGATGATTACCAGACTCGCTAAATCCTGGATCATGGTCTAAGCGGACCTCGTCTAAGCACGGGACATAACGCTAGGAAGATGATGATATTAGATGGCAGTAGCTTCAAAGTAATAACCCGACTCGGTAGATGTAGGATGATGGTCCAAGACGGTCCGCCTAGGAACGACCAAAATCTAGTTAGCGATATACAGAAAACCTCCGGAAATATCAACATTCTAGTTGAAACTGTTTTAAAAGTTATTGAAACAAGGAAACTGTTATGATTATTACTATGAAAGTCAGTTACACCAGCAAACACGCTCCTAAATTATGCTATTTAACAATGAACAGTTCATTAAAGTTGTTTCATTATAATTACTTGATTGTAGACCTAAACGGATGCGACGCATTCATATTGCGTCGCAATAAATCGCACCACTTGTTTTATTGCACTTACGGTCACCTCAATATATGGTCATTATTAATAATGACTTTCAATATTGAACATCTATAACGAGCCGCCGTTAAATACTTAACTCAATTCAAGGCTGATATAAAAAAAGAAAAAATCCTTAGACTGACACACCAATTCCCAAGTCCCAAACTAAGCTTATAAGCTTGTGCTATGGATACTTGGTGAACGGATAGACATACTTAAATACGTTTATGAACATCCATGACTCGAGTACAAATATCCATGTTCATCACACGAAATATTTGCCCCTAGCGGGATTCGAACCCGCGAACCTTGGTTTCATGGCCAGGGTCTCTGGCCACTCGACCAACGGGTCGGTCAAAAGATAATCCTCTGTTTAATGTTATTGACAAAGCTAGGAATTAAATAATTAAACATAAATACAAAATTTTGTTCCACTTCAGCAGATTCTCGCACATCTTTGCTAACCACCTGGCTTTAAAGATAGTGTAACTTCTGCAATAAAATAGCATAAAGTAAACTGCTTCTAAGTAAACATTCTAATCTAGTAATTTAGCAATGATGAGGCACTAGCTAGAGGGATTGCGGTGTTGGTCGAAATAAGTAACATCAATTTTGCCATTTGCCCAATTTAATTTTATTT
Source organism: Glyphodes perspectalis (assembly GCA_951394215.1). Lineage (NCBI taxonomy): Eukaryota > Metazoa > Arthropoda > Insecta > Lepidoptera > Crambidae > Glyphodes > Glyphodes perspectalis. The sequence continues at coordinate 13,172,943 of OX596207.1, read as the reverse complement.
CACGAAACGTGTTTAAAGAAGCTTAATGCTCATTAGACTGCCCCATACCCTTTCGTATATACATTAAAAGAGAGACAGCATTCATTGATAAGAATATTTGGTTAGACCCAGAATAGGCTGTTCGCCTGCACTGCTTAATTTACATTGACTGAGAGATTGTGACTAATAGTTACCATTTTATAAAGAGTACCTATCGAGTTTTTTGCCGGTTTCTTCTCGGTAGAATCTACTTTTTGAACCGGTACATATCGATCTCATTCTGACGATTTATAAGTCCTCTTTTTAAGCCTACGTAAAATAAAGACAATTTCATTCCATATATTTTGACAATACCCACCCAGAACGAGATGGACGTAGACCACGCGGACGACAAGCTGGAGTCCTTGGACGAGGCGCTGAAGGCGGACGCCACCTGCCCCAGCATCAAAATCGAGCCCAGCGGCGACACGTCGCTGCCCATGGCGAGCAGTCAGGAGGACACCGCGACTGAGGAGAAGAACGACTCGGGGATCAGGTGGGCAAAGTGATTATTGTTTCCACAGCCTACATCGCGCCTACTCCACAGCCTACTCTATTTAGCGCTCTGACTCGATCCTTACAGACGTCGTGAATGTATCCATTACGCGACTTCATTATGCCTAATGCCGGCCAATATTATTAGCAATTGCATCGTGAAGCAACTGGCACGTTTCAATAACTATGGAATTCTTGGTGTCTGGTTCCTAACTAGTAGTACGCAGTCGCCAATTGGATGTGAGGAGATAAGCTAAATGTGTAAATTAGGCCTAAACTTCAATCTAGAATTACGTTTATAAAACAATGGCAGCGCCCCGCAGTTTCACTCGCGTAGTTCCCGGTTCCGTAAACGTAGTCCGGTCCGACAAAGTAGCTTTCCATTGGTGAAAGAATTTTTCAAATCGGTCCAGTAGTTTCTGAGCCTATTCAATTTAAACAAACAATCAAAACTTTTCAATAATAATAGTTTAATAATTAATCTGTTATTCATCAGTCCGGAGCCCACTCGCGAGGACACCTCTCTGTTAAACGGGGACAGCAAGTCGGAGATTGGGCTGAACGATGATGACTCTGACAACTGGGAGAACACTAGCAGCGATGGCAGCGACACTGACAGGTCAGATATTTATTTTAACTGGGTTTAATATAACGCCTGCTGACTGAGAAGCGAAGCAAATTAGGGTTAATTATTTATTAAACTCAAAGAGTTAAATAAGGGTTAAAAGTCTTAGAATTTAATTAACAACAAAGTAATATAATAAATCGACAGGTCCGTTGGTCGAGTGGTCAGAGATCCTGGCCACGAAACCGAGGGTCGCGGGTTCGAATCCCGCTAGGGGCAAATGTTTCGTGTGATGAACGTGGACATTTGTACTCGAGTCATGGATGTTTATAAACATATTTAAGTATGTCTATCCGTTCACCTAGTATCCATAGCACAAGCATTAGCTTAGTTTGGAACTAGGAAATTGGTGTGCCAGTCTGGAGAATTTATTTATTTATATTTAATTAAATACATAGGTACAATTTATATTCATAGCACAAGCTTAGCTTGGAACTAGGGGATTGTTGTGTCAGTCTGGAGGATTGATTAATGATTATTTATAATATTAGCGGCGCGACGTGGTCATCGCGGTGCTCGTCGGCGGCCAGCACGCGCGGCAAGCGCTCGCCGCAGCTGGCGGTGCGGCTGCTGCGCGGCAAGCGGCTCAA